>JAPZDV010000009.1:9775403-9807483 GCA_029814665.1 Acanthurus lineatus | reverse complement strand
ATGAGTAAGAATAATATAAGGAGTCATTTTTTTAATAGGCTTACTTTTATAATGAAACCACAAAAACATAATACATCAAATGTGACTCTCTCATATTTAGGCACATTGAAACAATTTATAATCGTTGAAGGAAGGCTATATTTCTTTTCTCATTATTATTAATTTTCTAATTGGATTTTTTAGGGTTTTTTGCACCACAGTAGGAGGATTAGCTTTTAAAATCAGTTCTGGATGCAAACTTTTAATCACATAGAAGGGACAAGACTTCAAGACACAAGACACAAGACTGTGGATTAATTTTAGACTGAAACCAAAGTACTGATAGTCATCTGAACTCTCAGTGTGATTCATTTCATCATAGTTTCTGAGGTCAGGTCCTGACATGACCCTAACCTACCATCCCTCCTTAGATCCTGCTTCAGCACCATGGATAGACCCTCCCACTGACATAAACCACCATTTTGTTAAATAAATGAACCTTTATGGTGAAAAAGTTCTTAAAATTGTCTTGTAAGTAATCCTAAAAACTGTCCCTTAGAGTAAAAAGACCATCCAGTTCTTTTAGTTGCACAGTTTTTTCAAAGTTCAGAGAAAAACTTGTTTATTTGGGATGTTATGTAAGGTCGCCAGCTGCTATTGAAAATGAATGGGTGGCCGACTTTGCAAAGTGATGATATGCTACGTTTTAAAATGAAGGTCATCATCTATCCATGCTGGCTCTGCCTTTTCCCCATTGAGTTCTAGGCTAGCTGAATCCTCTTTATTTAGGTTGTCTACTATCCTCCAAACTGCAAGCCATTTACAGTTGATATGTGTTTATAATGAATATAAATGAATGCTGAATAGTGTTTTAAAAAATAATCTGTGTGGTTTTTCCATGCTGTTACTACACAGAGAGACTCTGCTTTGAGGAACCCTCACTTAGTGTCAGACAGTTTACTGAAGTGAAAGTATTACTTAAATTGCACAGACGAACAGTCCGTTGGAGTGTCTGGAGCCTGCGGAAAATTACTCAAGACCAAGAGTAGCTTTCAAACTTCAGTTTGAGCGTCAAAAGTTAAGATCTTTGAAAAAAAGGGAAGAAGTCTGACTTTGCAATCAGATGATGAGGTTACTGCATCATTCGGCCCCATCAGTTTTATGGATGATACATAGTGCTGTGTATGCAGACTTCAAAAAAATCCCAACTAAAAGCATAAAACTGCAGTTTTTACCAACCACTTTCCTTCTCTGCACTTAGTTGACCCCAGTATTTTACTGCATCTTGACTTTTTTCCTCCTCTATTCCAGTAAACAAGAATAAATTACCACGTCAGCCATTAGTTGTAAACATGTAGCTTCATTTATCTGGACAAAACAGAGAGAAACCAGGAACAAAAAAAAAAAAACTTTCCTCATAAATTCAAATCCATCCCTTGGGTCTTTGGCTGAGGCACAGGAATGCCGGGTGGTCATATGCTGCGCTCGTTATGTATCTGCAGTTGATTTCACAACCTGTGCTGCCTTTCGTGAAAAAGAAAAGCGGGTCATCTTGAAAGAAAGCCGTCTTTAATTTGACTTCCGGTACAAACACAGCCCTGCACTGCAAGCTGTGCAAACAGAGCTGACATTAAAAGCAGACTGAATATGTGTGTGTGTGTGTGTGTGTGCATGCTCGCACAAACAAGCTGCCTTTAGCTCAAGCAGCACCGGTGATAATGGCTCACATCGATCTGGCCAGCAGGTTCATTTAATGTGCTCACTGAAGCGAAAAACACTTTTATTTGATTATTTTACAGAGAGCAGCTCAATTCCAGCAAGCTGCATGTGAACTGCTGCACGTCAGCATCACTATGTGCAATCCACAAATAGAGGAAATAACAATGAAACCAAAATTCAGTGCCGGAAAGAGAAACTGTTAGCAAATTTTGACACTGAAGGAAATGACATCAGAGCGTTTAAACTCCATGAAACTTTATTTTTATAAATAAACAGATGAATAATGGTGGTGTAGAGCCACACATCTTTGTGGAGGACTAGCTTTGAAAAGTCTGTTTGAATTTGTAGCGTAGTTTTTCTCGTTCAAAGTCCGACCACATGTGGCTTCTCAGAGAGGAAAATGGATGTACAGGCCCTGCAATTACATGACAAGCATTTGCTTTCTTCTCTTTTTGTCTTTGTTTTTTAAAGCACTCCCATGACCACATTGCTGCACACAAAGTAATGTGTTTATTGTTTGAGTAACTAGAAAATGAGATGTTGTCTCAGTACCCAGTTTTCTAAAACATGATTTTTAAAGGGCATGATCAGCCTGTTCCAGTAAACACCATCATGTCCTGTGAGGATTAGATTTACACAGTAACAAAGAGCACCTTTATTATTATTATTGTTGTTAGTGCTTCAGTGGAATTAGCATTGAAACACGAGAGCTTGTTTTGTTTTTAATCACTGCATAGATTTAATTACTTGAATGTGGATGTTCTGCAAATAATGAATTTCTTTTTATGTTTTGTCAGTTTTTTGCATGTTGACTGCAGCTTGAAAAGCTAAAACTTACCCTCACATAGTTGCTTTATAGCCCAAGTGCTCAAATTATATATATCATTCACATAACTCTGCATATTTCAGTGTTTTTTATATACTGTGCATTTTTTTTCACCTGCCCTACTTTACACTAGTAGAAGGAGAAGTCATCTGTGTGTGATTCTGCACACTCAGGCAAAGAGGATTACCACTAATCCACTTTGTAGCTAGAGAAGTTTGAGAGTTTTGCAGCTCTGCTCGCTCAATGTGCTCGCAAGTGTTTGAAGGAGTTTGAGATTTGTAAACCAAAACCGTCTCCGTTGGGGAAGTTTGTCGTTCTAAACTGTGCCTTTGGTGTGAAGCTGCAGCCTGTTTGTCAGCATATCCGCTGTTTCACGGCAGCTCTGCAGGAAAGCGCCCAGCTTGCACGCCTCAGTATTTTGAACATTTTCCTGGCTAACAAACTAAATCCTCCCTCACTCTGTTGTGCTCTCCACCTCTGCTCTCTCCCTGTGTGTGTTTGTAACAGTGCTGCTTTGAAGAGCTGTCTCCTCCCTGCAAACACACAAACACACACACACACATTCGGGACACAGTTAGGCTAATGCTACCATTGCGATCAGTTTCCGTGCGGTCTCTCCTCCGTGGCCCTGCTCAGAGAGCGCAGCCATCCCCAAAACTCCATCACTCTCTCCATCTGTGCACACGCTCTCCTTTTTCTCGTCTCTTTTCCCTTTTTTTTTCTTTAAGGGTCGACTCTTTAGACCCTTAAAAGGAGATGTTCTCTGAGCCTCTGTTGTCATCGAATTAGGGCACATATGGCTCGCAGCTTCATACCTTCATCATATAAAAAAGCAAATGAAAAGGCTTAATCTTATTTGGTAAGGAAGCACGCTAGTGATGGTCTGAGGAAGTCAGTAGCTGCCACCTAGGGAAAGCAAAGGCTGAAGTGAGACTTCAGAGAGAACATCTGGTTAACATTAGCGCCGTCACTAGTCTCCTCCACTTAAAGCCTTGTTTTTGAATAAGATTTTGAAAAACTTTTTTTTTTTTTCAGTGTGGTGGTCATGTGAGTGTGCGGTAATCCTTCCAATATTTGTCTATGGCTGGCATATAATCAATGCGCTGTGCTTCAGCGTTTGGATTCACATAACAGAGGCAGTGTTTTTGAAAGCCATGAGTCATATCTTTCTGTTGAATACTCAGTATTCGAGCTCAAAGCCTCATCCGTATGGTTCTGATAATATTTTTCCACTTGAACTGTTAAGTTTTCTTCCCCCCTCGTCCAAACCTCTCTGAATCCTGAAGCTGCAACTTCACAGAGAAGAGAGAGAGAGAGAGAACAGGGAGAGGCTGCACACAAAAGGGAGAAAGGTTGATCTGCATGTCAGCACCTATATCCAGACAGAGAGGCAGGCCGGCAGAGAGGGCTTGGGGGCAAAAGGGGGGAGCATTCTAGTTCAGCTTTTCGAAAGTTTTGCTGACTAGCTTCCTCCTGCGTCGGCCCAGGAGCCTGTGGAGCAGGCAGCAGCGCACATTCCTCCCTCTGATTGCAGCTGATGAAACACTCATGTGCTGCCTCTGTCTTCCCAGCACCTGGCACATGCAAACTCCTCAGATCCAAGCCACAGCAATGTGCTGCGGCCAAAGCCGGCATGCCAAACATAGGCATGGTTTAGATGAGATACAGACAGACTCCAGCTCAGTTTTAACATAACAATATTGTTTTCCTTTGTCTTCCAAACATACTGAACATAAACACGGGATTTCTATCTTTGTTTCTTTCCAGTTATCAGGGCAAAGTTAGTCGGAGTTCAGGAGGTTGACGTTGGCAATGATATCTATGGAAACCCCATCAAACAGATCAAGTATGACATCAAACAGATCAAGGTACGTGGAACAAAAGCTATCATTTTCATGTTGGGGTATAAACTTGATTCCAATCTAAATTTGAATGTTATTTTCTTTGTTTGAACTGTCAGATGTTCAAAGGCCCCAGCCAGGACATAGATGCCATCTACACTGCTCCCTCCTCTGCAGTGTGTGGAGTGTCTCTGGACACCAATGGCAAGGAATATCTTGTCACAGGTATAACTTTTACCAAGTTACACGTCACACAGTATGAAATATAACAAATATTATTCCCTGGTGCATCATAACAAAAGGTTCCATTTGTCATGCCACTGCCATTAATGTGCTCTCCTTGCACAACAGGCAAACTGGAGTCTGATGGGAACGTTCACGTCACACTGTGTGACTTCATTGAGCCCTGGGAGACCACAAGTGCCACCCAGAAGAAGGCCCTGACTCAGCGTTATGCAATGGGCTGTGATTGCAAGGTAAAGCTGAAGGATATTCAGAAGTTAAAAGTGGAGTTAGAGCTGATCACAAACTAAAATAATCTCGAAAGATGCAGAGCTTGTTTTGAGTTTAATCCCTCATCTTGTTCCACTTCATTAGATCACTCGCTGCACCTCCATCCCCTGCATGATCAGCAGCCCAGCAGAGTGCCTGTGGCTGGACTGGGTGATCGAAAAGACGGTCAACGGACAGCAGGCCAAACACTTTGCTTGTATCAAGAGGAGTGATGACTCTTGTGCCTGGTACAGAGGGTCAGCACCGCCCAAAAGGGATTTCCTGGACATCGAAGACCCTTAATTCCACGGCTGTCCGATAATCTGAGGATGTCTGCAGTTGAGAAATACTAAGATCTCAAAGCCAAAAATACAAAAAGTCAAATTCTTACATTGTTTTGTTTTTTTTTTTATGTAAAAAAGAGAGCCAGAAGATTTGGGCTCAGTGGTGAGGTTGAAAAAAAGTGAAGTTGTTCAATTTTTATTTGCAGGACTCATTATGTTTTTTAATCAACAGTCTTATGAATTCAGCACTTTCAGACGCTTCAACCCCTAAAACCAAAGCACTTCCGCATAAACTACTTCTCCCTCAGCTGAAATAAAGGGATAATCAACACAATTCAGTGTCAACACAATGCAGTATTTTGTTCTTGGGCTATTAATTACTGATTTTCTTTCAATCAGAGGTATTCTTTTAAAGTGAACTGCAGTTTCATAATGCAACAAATACATACCTGTAACTCAAAGTGTAACAGTTCCATGAAACTGTGTTCATAAACAACATTAGCTGGAAATAGGCGCCCTTATTTGTGACAGCAGAGCTATCATGAGGAAAGAGCGCCACCTCTTGCCTGTCTTGGTTCAGATTCTTTTGTGTGCAAAACTTTCCCCCTCCCTTGTTTCCTATGGTGTGGCAAGCCTGGTTTGAGTAAGCATGACTAGTGCTAATTGTTTTCTTTAAATAATCCTGAATAGACAAGAATGCACTTTGAACACAATTGTCACAGCAGTCATTTTGTCTCTAATGAAGAAATTGCTGAAAAAGAGGATTGAATCCTCCGTTTTGTATTTTTTTTTTTTATATTACAGCTCTTCTCTTTGCAATGCTTAAGTGTAATAGCATATTTTATTTAAGGTTTTATGATTCATCGAATTCTATTGAAACAAAAGCCCACATTTTGATACTTTGTTTTGACAAAAGACACTATTGGCATTGTATAAAGAGAAGGCCACATATTTTAACAGTAATAGCAAAATACACACATTTTACATGCATTAAAGGTCAGTTTGTAGGCCTATTGGTGAACTGTCTGACTTGCTCATCCTTAAGGGCAGTGAATTAAAGAACATATTGTAACCAGTCATTCATTTACTTGCAGAGCCTTTGATGTGACCATGAAAGTGTTGAGAAAATGTCATGTGACTTTAATAATTAATATGAGAGTGTAAAAGATTCTTCATTTGAAACTGTAGTCAAGTATGCTGTCTTGTGCTGGTTTCACATGATACGTTTGAGATGATTTTTGCATGCATGTCCAACTGAAACAATACTGTACATTTGACTATTATATTAAATGCCAAACAGTGTTTTGATGCTCTGCATTGTTTATTTTCTCTTCAGTGGCTAAAGTGTGTACACTGACAAGATTTCAGCATGCAGACATTTCAATTTCAATTAGATGAAAAATCAAAGTGGATTTATTTTTTAGTTATATACAGAAAAAATATACAATTTTGATTTAAGGGGCTGTTTGTACAAATGAGCAGCCATGGGTGCAAGAACACTTGATTCCTGTGAGGGGGAGGCCTACAGTAGGCATAAAAAAGACAGCTCTTAGTAGCATATACAATTTTTTCTTGAATAAGTATTCAAGACACTTAATGGAGGACAGGGCAGCCTTAACTGAACCAGTAACTGCTTTGCGACACTATAAAAGCAATCTGCTGCCGCCTAGTGGAGAAAATATGACATTCATGGACATTCCTTCACGAGCCTCTCCATGTGAAAGAATATGCAATTATTAATAAGATACTCTCAGGATTTCTGCGTGGAATAATATAGAGCCAGTAACAGGATATGACATTTGTTTAAATTTTCTCTAGAATGAAGTATAACTTCAGTCTGTGTAAATGAGGTGAGATTTCTGCGCTGTACTAGTTTATTACTTCACCTCCGAGAGCATTAAATCTGCATTGGAGGGGTTACCTAATATGGATGAAATCTGCTGACTCTTTGCAATAATTAAATATTCAGTACAATCAACGGTAGTAAGGAAATTGACACGAGAGAAGCGCGTTAATCCCTCGAGGGATTTTCAACTAAGCACGAAGCAGCCTCCTTTCATCACATAGATCAGAGCCTAACATAACTGCAGCGAAGCCTACGACAGAGGATGTTCGGGCTCACTTTGCGGTTGCATTAAAAATTGTTAACATGTATCGCGCCTATTGCATCAATGGTAAACAGCGCTGGCTGGAAGTCACGTGGGCTTCTCTACCGACAGCGCAGCGTCAGTACAAGCGTTGATTGGCTGAATCTTCCTGCTACCGCCTAACCTGTTCTCTGATTGGCCTTTGATCCATGTCAGTCATTGTCGTCGCTGCTCTCTGATAATGCAGCATGGGCGAAAATACCAGACTCAAGAGCTATAGCTGAGGAAGCAGAACCCTCTACTGTCAACGATTTTGGACGCTTGAACGAAAGGTGAGGTAAAAACGCATTTTTAATATGCGTAATTGTTAGCATATGCTTGTAGAGTGATCTACTCAAACAAACAGGCAGGATGTGGCGGTTAGGAATTGTTAGCCACCTAGATGCTCAGATGCTAACCACATTGCAGCATTGACGGAGGCTGGTGGCTCTCGCCACGTTAAGTTAGCTCGCTGGCTAATATGCTGTTGTTTCTGTCAAGCGTAAAAGGACAGATGATAAGGACAGTCGATACAACAGACAGAAGGAAATGGCCACAATCAATTATCGATGGGTAAAGGTGTATATCGTAGTTATGACGACGTTTTGTCCCTATACTTAAGAACGTCCAGGTCGACATTAACGTTAGCTGTGTTAGCCGTCTAGCATTTGAGCCATGATGACTGGCCGTAAGAGTTGACTTCAACTGGTGACCAGAGGTTGTCCGGCTGTTATAGTTGACAACGGTAATTACGAGAGGAGATAACTTAAAATCCATTAAACCATACAGCTAACTAGCTGTTTAGTCAAGGAATAACCATCAAGACAATATAGCAGTAACAGCAGTGACTGTGCTGCCTTCAGGTGCTCTCCATAAAGTCCATCGTTCACTTCACGAGTGAATAACGTCACTTGTGATTGTAGGTGCTTGTTGGCAGTTACATTAATAAATCAATTTTGGCACCAAGTTTTTATTTTCTGTCGTTGTAATTAAAATATCGAGCAGATTAGCAGCATTATTCACGCCACCAACGTAATTACGTTAGTTTATTAATTTGCCAAAATAAATGTATACCTTTTTATTAATAAACCGCAGTGCTAGACTCTGCCTGCTCTTAAAACATCTTTGTTTTTAATAGCTGGAACCGGCAAGTGTTAGCTACTTTTGTTTTAAAAAATTAAATAAATAAAACCATCATTTATGATCAAAATCATTTATTATATAATTTTCTTTTGATTAGCTACTTAAATAATTGCTCATTTCAGCCATATTTCCCCTCCAATTTTGGTGGAAAGATGTTGACTCTTTAAAGAAGCTGTTCTATATGCAGTTTTAAAATGTGTGTTGATAAAAAAGTGTCTCCAGTATTATGACAAATTATTTATGTTGCTCTGCGAATTGCATTGCAAAAAACTCTGACATACACAAGTTTCAGCAACACAATGTTGTGTTCACAGGATAACCTCTGAATAGGGTTTCCTCCTTTGTTGTCTGTAGGCTTGCAGACAAATAAACATTCTAGTAGAATTTTAGGTAGCTTGTTTTAAGTTTATTTTCATATGGACTTGGAGTTAATTGGTTAAATAAATAAAAATAACTAGAAAAACCAAAAAGCCTTCATTGGTCATCTAAATAAATTCTATAAATCGACACAGCCATATAATGCAGGTATTGACTAAATTCATTTTTGCAATTTTACATAAAGATCTAAGCTCTTTTAGAAAATTATCTAAAACAAACTTTTTATAACAGTTCAGCCTATCTCATGTAGGCTATGTAAAGTCTGATCTGTCAATTTTCAACCAGTATCTATGAATTAGTCCTAATATAATGTGCTAATGCTCCAGTGGGATGTCAATAGTATCTGTATTCTGTCAGAAACCAAGGGAAAAGGCAGTTGTTTTGGCTAATGTTTGGCCAGTGTATATCAGATGTATAACTTTGAGTTATAAAAAATATCAACAACTCCACTGGTGTATCTATGCATGCCAGTCTGAGCACTACATCCAACAAATGAGGCAAGTTGATTTTAATGCTTTGTATAGCCAGTGCAAGTTAGAGGACTTAAATGAGACTGTTTGTGTTCATATTTAGAGGTCACTACATATAAATCACATAGCCATTACATGCAATAAGTTGGCCAGAAAGAATAGATATATCTGATTGCAAAACGTTTAAATTATCAGTTTATATTCTTGACATAAGGTCATCTGACCACATCTTTATTGATTGTGGTATTGACATCAGCCAGTGCGGAAAAATGTTCTATGCATTGATATTATCAGTTAGCTCCCAGCTATTAACAATACAGATGGATATTGTTGCTGATAAATAACTCATATCACGTTACAGCATTAAAAAAGTCTGATTTATCCCTTTAATGACAAGATTTCAGGTAACTGCTCATTGTTAGAGAAGCTGCTAAGACATCCTGAATGCAAACATTAACATTAGAAACCTTCTGTGTGGGGTTTGAAATGACTAATTGCCGTGACATAACAGTTTATCAAACACCTGTGTAGGGGTCAGTGTATCAACATTGCTGTCCGGTCTTGCGGTTGCATCACTGCAGCTGTTAGCTGTGTCCCTGATGGCTGTGTCGTTCTTAGTTGTATCAGTATCAGCGGCACGTGAAGGTCAGCGTGCCCTTGTGCATACAATGCATGTTCAGCTCTGCTTTTCCTCCTCCTGACGTCACTGCCCACTCTGATGAGCACGACTCGCCGTGCCTTTGGTGTTTCTACTGTAGCACACTGTATCATCTCCATGATGTAATGCTTTCACTGTCTCGGGGGTTTGTTGTGTTCCAGGCCACCCCGGCTGCATCCTTAGAGAGTAAACTGAGAGAATCTGGTGATTTAATGATTGGTTTAAACACTCCTCAGTCAGCATTAAATACACATTTTTCCTGCGTGCCGCATTAAAAAAAAACCCCAAAACCTTCATTTAATGTTAATTGGCAGATGGTTGTTGAAATCTGCACATACTTTTATCTACACTGAAATGATAGGTTTAGTTTCTCCAGCTACACTAAGTTAAAGGGGACAGCAGACAGTCAATAAAATTGTTTATTTATTTTCTTCAAGCAACATTTGTTATCTTATAGTAGTCTATTTTTAATCTCTAGCACAGGTGATAGTGTAGATGACAACATTTGATGAAGTACAGCCTTACAGAAGAAACGTGACAGTTGGTGGAGGATAATAAAAACACTGATTCAGGCAAACAAATTATCGGAATTTGACCTGGCAGCTGTTTGCACCTTATGTGCTCTGAATGCTCCTTCTCTTCGACCTCATACACTCTTCCCCCAACTTATGTTACTAACGTCTAATGTCTTGCATAACTGTGGGGACAGCTGCCAAGACACAGCTGGCTCTTCAGATGCACTCAGTCTGAGCCATGTCAGGATATATAGGGCAGGAGATGAATCTGCTCAAGCACAAGCGGACAGGGGCATTACCGGGCACTTAGGTGACTGTCTGAGAGATGAAATTCAGCATTTATTCAATCAAGTGAAGGTTTGCTTTTGGTCCTCATTAGCTCAGATGGCTATTTACGCTGTCACGGTTTTAAGTTAAAATCCCTTTACAATGAGCATGGAATAAATAGAGCCACTCAGTGTACTGTGAGATGCTTTTGAAGATGGCGTAGACCTAAAAAGATGACGTGTTTAATCCTTTCATGTGAATTGGGGAAATCAGCAGTGCTTTTGTTTTGTGCAGCCTCATGTGGGCCAACTAAAGTGACTGTGTGAACAAGTCATGACACTGATACTCAATCTTTCTTCCTCCTCAGTGATGTTCCAACAATGCCGATAGTGGATAAACTCAAGGAGGCGTTAAAACCTGGTCGAAAGGAGACGGGCGATGAGGGTGACCTCAACAAACTGTTGGCTTCCTCTGCTAAGAAGGTTCTTTTGCAAAAGATAGAATTTGAACCTGCCAGCAAGGGTTTCTCCTATCAACTGGACAGCCTGAAGAACAAGTATGTGATTTTAAACCCCAGGAATGAGGGCGCTACAAGCCAGAAGGCTATAGAGCCTGCCCAAATAAAGAGGCAAGGTAAGCTCTCGAATGAAACTTAAAATTTATCAGATTTTAATTGGTCTACATTTCCGTATTTTCTGTATTATGTCTGGTACAATATTGTTCTGATAATGTCACAAACTTGACTGCACTCCTCCCTTAGTTTCAGAAAATGTGGTTGGGGGTCAGAGCGATGGGATCCCTGCCCCACAGAAGATGCTCTTTCCAGGGAACAAGCTAACCCTTAAATGGGAGCGTGTGTACAGGGTGGGAGCCGGCCTCCACAACCTAGGAAACACCTGCTTCCTCAACTCCACAGTGCAGTGTCTCACCTACACCCCGCCACTTGCCAACTACTTACTCTCAAAGGAGCACAGCCGTACCTGTGAGTACTTAAATCAAGCTCTTAAAGGCTGCCAGACTCAGGGGATGAGGACTGTATATTTTTTTTTACCAGAACACACTTAAAAAGTAATGGGAATGACTCTAATCCTGCCAACTACTGTTAACCTGTGTGCAGACACATGTGACTGAATGTCACTGTGGAATGCAGCCAAAGCAGCTTAAGAAGAGAAACAAAAGCAGCTGCTTCAGTTGGCCAGTTTGTCCACATCAAAGGTCCAGTGTGTTTATACACTATTATATGTGTGATTATACACTAATTAAAAAGCACTAATTATGTTCCTTCTCAGCCATATTCAACAAATAAATCCTTATTTGATACAAAATGGATCTCAATGTTTTACTCAGGTTTTGAAACTATTACAATTAACTTTCCCATATGTGTTATGAGAAAGAAAACCTGCTTTTTAAAGGCTTCACAACAATTTCATGTTAGTTTCAGTTTTTATTGGTTGTTACTTAAAAAAAAAGCCCTGGATCTTTTTTCAAAGGAGCTGGTCTGTAAACAGCCTTATTCAAAATTTGATTTTTAATCCTGTACATTTTTATGCTGTGTTGAATATGGATTTTGTTACTTCTTGCATAAAGAAGCTACATGTGTTATATATTGCATTTATTGAACGGACAGTATTGTTTTATGTGATTAAATGCTGTCACAATAACACATTATTTTAATTTTGGGAGTTACTCTGATTTTCTTTGTTGTTATTTGTGTTTCAGGTCACCAGTCAGGCTTTTGTATGATCTGTGTTATGCAGAACCACATCATTCAAGCCTTCGCAAACACGGGCAATGCCATCAAGCCTGTCTCCTTCATCAGAGACCTAAAAAGTAAGACCCCCACTTACCTTCAATGCTGCAAATTGTGTCTGAACAGTGTGTGCTCGCTAGTTTTCAATGTAGGTTGTGTCAGGAGTCACAGACGCATGAATTTTTTTTTTTTTTTTCGGTTGAATACTGCCAGAGGCATGATGACGCAAAACTGGCCACTGAGTCCCATGTGACAACAGCCAGTAACTGCAGTCCAAAATGGGAGCGGTGTGGCTGCAGGCTGTGAATGAACAGCATGTAGAGAGTAGAGATGAGGTGTGAGTTGCACCTTGACATGGCGAGGCACTGTGCTGTAGTCTCGCAGGAGCCCTCCCTCCACCCCAGTCCCCTCCCTACCTGCCTGCTTCCTCCTTATGTGCTGCTGCAATCATGTCTCCACCTCCTGCGCCTCTTTTTCAGTCTCCTCCCCCCGCTCCACCTCCCCCGATGCCCTCTCTGTCTCCTTGTGACTGCAGGCTGAGAGGAGCAGCTTTAGCACAAAAAACTGTTCAGTCCACCTTTTTCCCCCTCCTTTTCAACTCAGACTTGGAGATGGACTGTAGGTGTTTTATAGTTCCCTTTACATGCATTTAGCTGGTTGAAAAAAAAGGGTGCCTCTGGAGCTAGAATGTAAATATATACAGTGAAAACTCAACATCTGCACCACCTCACAGCACCCACCCACACTCCACCCTCACAAAACCAACACAATTCTTGTGCAGTGTCATTACAGTAAAACTGATAAAACTTACTGCAACTTGTCCTTAAATCACCTCAGGATCTCACAGCCGAGGTCTTGCAAAACAAAATAAAACCACAACCACCAAATCGTACGCCCACAGATTTCATATCTCTTTAAGATGTTTTCTTGCTCATTTGTGAGAAGTGCCCTGTTCAAGTCATTAGAGCAATGGTGTCTCCTTTCTTTTTCCCTCTCAGGGGTGACTCATTGTTGTAGAGGGACGCTTTGCTGGGAATGTGATGATGACCACATTATAATTGTAACCTGCTCATACTTTCCCGTCTTCCATTAGGAAATAACAGTAAAGGCAAATTGTTTCAGTGATACATTAACTCTAATGTAGACGAGACATCAACCGGCTAAAGTCACTAAATGACTGTAAGCTTTTTATTAGGTCGCTGTTGAATTGCATGTCTAAGATACACAAGTCGTAACCTTAGGATAGCTGTAAGTACCTTTGATAGTGTGCTCTCAAACCTTTACAACATATGTTATAATTAATTTCCAGTAATTATTGGTTTAAAATACAAGATTTGATGTAATAAAATATATAGAAACTGTGCCTATATTAAGCAAAAGCTGCATCTGATTTAAATCTGGCTGACATCCCCTTTAAAGTAGCTCCCTATGCAGCAGCACGCTGCCCCCCACGCTCCTGCATACTTTGAACATGGAGGTTCTGCTCTGTGAATGCATCAAGCATCATCTGTAATTCATACCGGATCTCCTCCATGTTTTCAAAATGGCTACCAGTCAGCTTTGACTTAATTTTTTAAGTACAAGAAAGGTCACAAGTCAAATCCAGTGAGTAGGGGTCTCGGGGAATGATGACTTATTGTTACAGCAGGAGAAATTCACTTGTTTTAAGCGTGTTTTAAAAGATCCCATTGCCAGCTGTCTTTGCGCTACAATTCAGGTCATTTTTGCCGAATATTCGCCCACAGACGTCTCAGAACATTGTAGTAATAATGCCATCGCTGTCCAACACTGACAGATTCTAGGGTAAAGCATTAAATATACACATATTTCTTTTTTTGTTTCTCACAGAAATTGCCAGACATTTCCGCTTCGGAAGCCAAGAGGATGCCCATGAGTTTTTGCGGTACACCATCGATGCCATGCAGAAAGCCTGTCTCAATGGCTACCCTAAGTAAGGCTTGTATTACTGTTTCTTAAAAGTGTTAAAAGTATGAATATATTTTCTATGAATATATCATATTTTGATGATCTATTTCTTCATTTCCCTCCTGTCTGTAGGCTTGACAGACAGACCCAGGCCACAACGCTGGTTCACCAGATCTTTGGAGGTTACCTCAGGTCAAGAGGTATTGACTTTTTTTTTCCCCCACACCCAGTGAGCATTAAAAAAGCCTCAGAGCTTTGCACTATTTTGAATTTCCCTTTACATTTCCTCACATCTAATTCTCATTTTTAATCAGAATATTAGAAAAAAAATATCTCTTCACTAGAAATCAATAGAAATCCCTCAGCTGACAAGTAGAAGAGTTAAAATCCTCTTATAGTTACAGTTTTAAACTAGGCAGCAACAAATTTCGAAGGTGAAAGTTTTCATCTCGTTGCAAGTGCAAGTTTGGTAACTAATCACACTCAGATCTGAAATGGAAAGAGTGAGAAGAGTGCAGAGTGTAAAGGTATTTCCCCTCAACGTTCAGCACAGAATCAGAGTCAGTCTTTTAGGTTTGTCTTCTGTGTACAGGAAGTGGGACAGAGATGTGAAATATTCCAGTAATCAAAAACCAGCCTGAACAGATTGCATTTTTCTCAGAAGAGTCAGATTTGTTTTTATTCCTGTCTTTCAGTGAAATGCTCTATTTGTAAAAGTGTGTCGGACACTTACGACCCTTACCTGGACATTGCTGTGGAGATTCGGGTATGTTACACAAAATCTACAAAAACCTCAGTCCTGTGGGAATTTGTATAAGTTTATAATATTTTTCATTTCTGTTTCTGTCTGTCAGCAAGCAGCAAACATTGTGCGAGCCCTGGAACTGTTTGTCAAGCCTGATGTACTAAGTGGAGAGAATGCATACATGTGTGCCAAGTGAGTGCCTCTCACCCTCTCTGACAACATCCTTCAACCTCTCAGGGAACCTGCAGGGCCATGAAAATAAATTGTTTTCCAGTTATTCAAGTTACATTAGAGGTGCTTTTTGAATGCATTTACTTTCTTTTCCTTTTTCCCCAGGTGCAAAAAGAAAGTGCCAGCGACTAAACGCTTCACAGTCCATCGAACGTCTAATGTACTGACCCTCTCACTGAAGAGGTTTGCCAACTTCAGCGGAGGAAAAATAACAAAGGTTAATAAAGGATTCTCACACTGTTGGCTGCTTAAAGGCGTCGTCTCATTTCTCAGTGATCTCATGTTTCTGTCGTACTTTTTCAGGATGTCGGTTACCCAGAATTCCTCAACATCCGACCATACATGTCTCAGAGCTCAGGTGAACCTGTAATGTACGGCCTCTATGCCGTTCTGGTGCACTCTGGCTACAGTTGCCATGCTGGCCACTACTACTGCTATGTTAAGGTAAAATGAGCAAATGTACATCCTCGTTTTATTATTAATTTCAAAATCCAAGGTCAAACACCTTGAGATTTTCATTAAAAAACATGATCCTGTCCTTGTTTTTTCTTAGGCCAGCAACGGGCAGTGGTACCAAATGAATGATTCAATGGTGCACTCTAGTAACATCAAAGTGGTCTTGAACCAGCAGGCTTATGTACTTTTCTACCTGAGGTAAGACCCTACTGTGGGGTGCTGCAAGAGATCAAAAAAGGTGCTGTATCCGTCTCCCTGGATTTATAATTAAATAAACCAGTGTATTTGTTTGTATATTGAAGGATTCCTGAAACCAAGAAGAATGCAGATGGGCAGACCACCAAACAGGGAATGTTGCATCCTGGGAAGAACAGTGTGTCGTCTGAACAGATAAAGAGGGCCAACCTGAACGGGCCTCTCTCCTCCCCGCAGGTCACAAAGGTATTACACAAGACCACATGTGGGCTTCAAATGGCTTCAAAGTGTGTGCCAACTTTTTTTAAAATTCAAAATACAATCCTTCTCTCCTCAGAAACTTGAGCCTGCACAATTGCGCAAGATCCAGTCCATGGATGGTGGTTTGGGCCTTCCTGTGTCCAGGAATGGTGTGAGCTCTCAGCCACAGCCCAGACTTTCAAACTGGACTTCCTCCTCCTCCTCCTCCTCCAACGGCCCACCGAAGCTGTCAGGCGGACCCACGGTTATCGAGGAACCTTTCAAGAAGCTGAAGAAGCCTTCTCCCCAGAGCCGAGCGCAGTCCCGCAGCAGCACTCCGACCCCATCCAACAACGGGGTCAGCAGGCCGGAGGGAGATAAAAAGCAAGGTGGCGAGGGCAGAGGCATGGCAGCGTCTACCTCAATTAAGTCTTTGTCTGACTCTTCCTCTGCCGACACCACTGACTCAAAGGTAATATTTGCTCTGAAAATGGACAAACACAAATCTTAGTTTAACGGCAGCATCAAGGCTGGTTGTGTTTTTTCTCCTGATTACATCATTTAAAATGGTTCAAAATAGACCAAAGTGTGCAAAGACGTCATCATCAATGGAGATTTGAAAGTGTTAAGAGGCTCATTGTGAACTAAAAATAGTGAGGAAATGTGAGGAAATAGTCGAGGGAATAATTATGTAGTCATCAGTACAAATAAATTACAAAAGAATTCATACTGAAGAACAGATTTTTGTTTAGGAGTTAAAGGAGATACAAAGCAGCCATTTTTGGCCAAATGTGGATGCAAGGAAGCATAACAGCAGCCTACAACTGTCTTTATTTTCGGTCCAGGACTCCGTTGGAACCAAAAGTGCGCCAGTAGGAGAGACTCCCTCCACCCCACGGAAAGGCTCCAATGGCCTGGCGTCTCCGGCAAAGAGCGTGGAGCGTTCTCAGAGCACAGAGGAGCAGAAGACGGCGAAAATTAAACCCCCGGCCCTCAACAACGTCACATCTGAAGCCACCAGCACCATGTCACCTCCCCCTGCCAAGAAACTGGCCCTCTCGGCCAAGAAGGTGAACTTCATTCCCATCCACTGCAGCAGCACCACCTCCTGTCTTAGTTGCCTCACTCCACACTGCTATCCCAAATTTGACCATTGATTTCAATGAGTAGTTTTATTGAGGCAAGTAAACTCCTTGTCAAGTTTATTTTCTGCTATATGTAATATGTTATTTCTCCAGTGTGCCTGTCTAATCAACCACATTGTAGCACTTGTTTAGAGTTTGTCTTCTTTTCCTTTAGTTTGTCCTTTTTTTCTAACCATTTCTAATTCTTCTCTGCCATACCCTTTCTTCTTTGTTTCCCTCCCTCCATATTTTCCTGCCATCCTTTTTAACCTTCCTCTTCCTTATTTTTGTCACATTCATGGCTATTTTCTTTAGACCACCAAGTTTTTATTTATGTCGATAACTGCAGGCTCGCAGCCGGAGTCCGAGCAGCATTGATGCTCTGCCCCCTTTGCCACGCCAGCTGTCCAGAGACCCCACGCATCAAAATCAACTTAACCCCCCCACCTTTGCCTCACCCACTCACACTCACAGGTATGAACTCCAAACCAGACACCACACAGGGCATGAACTAGAGATGGAAATGGCTGCTTGAATCCAGATGTTCTCTCCTTTCTCTTCCCAGAGCTGATCCATTCCATTCATCTAAAGTCCAGTCATCGCAGCCTTTTTCAAACTCAAGTGGATCTTTCAAACAGCAGAGCCTTCAGAAACAGTCCCTTTTCTCCACACTGCAAAAACCAAACGCCAGCCTTTTTCTTAAAACCAACGGGCTCCACAGTGCCGGCCCAAAGAACCCCAAGTCTTCCAACAACCACAGCTCCTTGGTCCAAGAACCAGACCTCAACAGCCCTTCAGCTCAAAATGTCCACCAAAAGAAGAAGAAGAAAAAGAAGCGGCGACATTCTGAGGTGGAGGGCGACACAGAGCCTGTTACATCTGCAACTGTGCCGACCAATGTTGGAGAATCAGAAAGCGAAAAGAAGCGGAAGAAGAAAAAGAAAAAGCGAAAGAGGGAGAACGAGGACGGTGAGAAAGTAAAGGAGAGGGAGTGTGTCCCGTCTCATCTGGACACATCGAACCAGGAAGAGGACTGGTGTCAGGGTGGCATTTGGAGTTTAACATCCCATCCAGATGCAGGACAGTCCAAGCAAAAGCCTCAGTTAGCTGACACAACTCTAACACAGTGTGAGTCTAGTCTGAAAGAACAAGGGAAGGACTCTGTGAAGCTGAAAAAGAAGAAGAAGAAAAAGAAGATGCAACTGGCCGAGGCTCTGCAGAACAAAACTTCAGCGTGCTCTGCATCACAAACGTGAGCTGATTTTTATGCTTGGTTGGTTGTTTCCCCAATATTCTTAATTTATGTTCCATTGTGAAAATGGTAGATACATTTACATCTATAAGAACCAGTTGTCTCTATCATTCAACTGTGCTTATGTTTTTCAGACATCTCTAGAAACATTGCAGCCACTGTGCTGTGTACTAACTTTCTATGACTGAAACAAGTATTTTCCCTTAATTACTTTCAATTTTTTCATCTATTACTGTTGCACAAAACATGCATTTTTCTTATAAAAGTATAAAATTTACAAAACTTTGAAAAATGTTTATTTTGAAATCACAAAAAGCAAGTTAATACAAATACTTACCCTCTGTATGCAATAGGCACATTGATCTGGCTAAACATACTTTTTTCCCTAGCAGCACTCCTGGGATGAAGGCCATGGTCGCTCAGAATGATGCAGGAGATTCGATACTGTTAAAAAAGAAATTAAAGAGGAAGAAGAAGAGGCTAAAAGAAGAGGTGGGACTGTGGGAGGAGAGCAGGCGGCGCTCAGACGGACTGAATGATGAGCCTGAAGCAGCGGAGCCCCCTTTGAAAAAGAACACCACAGACAACGGCAAAACAAGTAAACAAGGTGCAGGTATGTGAGCGTGGACTTGCACATGTATTCAAGTTGTGAGATCCTGTTTCCATGCCAACCCAGGATGTAGAACGGGACACATGTCTGCGTGAGAAACTTGTACATCACAGAGCTTCTTGCTTTTCATTTTGGTGGCCATGTTAACAGATTAGAGCAGCTTTTCTCTTCATCCCTTACCCTTAATAGCCGTCATCAAAGGCAGACTCAATGCAGAAATATTCTGCTGGCAGCAGCAACACAGTCTGTGTGGACACCACTTACGTGTAAGCTGCAGCAGTTAAGCAAGATACACACACACACACGCACTGCTTAGGCATGCTGTGTGTCCGAGGCATTTTATGTCATTTGCTGAAAATCACTGCGCCACTAAAACCTCTCAGCTTGTCATTTAAGTGACCAGTCATTTCACAATTATACTGAGTGGGCATGACTCATTGCATTTTGAGAATGCCAGATTTAATCACTGTGTTACGTCTCCTATTTTTTTAAATTTATTTTTTTTTGTTTTTTTGTTATTTGTTTCTTACATCCAGCTACTGTGATAGTTTGGGACAGTCAAGTGAAGGATGGCTACAAGCGTAGTCAGGCTCCAGCAGCTGATGGAAGTGCCTCTCAGGACACCTTGGCCCATGCTGCTCCTGCTGCCTGGGATGGGAAAAGAACAAGTGGGGTGGTAGAAGAGCTGCTCAGGAACGCCACCGATAAGGCCTACGGAGCCGATGGTGAGCTTTGACTCTGTACAACTGAACCTTTTGCATGGCAATTCTTTGATTTGATCATTTGTAGCACAAGATGCTTAATGTGCTTTTCTTTGTTTTGTTTTTCTTATTTAGTCCTCAGCTGGGATGGAGAGGTCTCTGCTATTAGTAGAGACGCCATTGAAGATGTCCATCATGCCAAGTGTGACACTGTGATTGACGAGTGGGATGAAGACTTTGACAGGGGGAAGGTGAGGACAACACCACTAGAAGTGATGATGTCACTAGTCATGTGATGATGTCACATAGTTTGTCCTTAGGTTTTTTTAATCTCAAGGTCTGTTGTCACACTGTCTTCTTCAACTTCTGTCCTGTTTTCATGTGACTGACCAGGTAAAGAAAGTAAAAAACTATAAAAGAGAGAAGTGGAGAAGTGGCAGCAACATCTTCCAGAAGATCCAGGATAGACGGAACAAATGGTCTGTAACACCTGGAGGGAAAAGAGTTTTTGGAGTCCGTCGCTAAGAGTCCACATTGCTGTTGAGGTCATGCAGACTGGAAAATGGAGACAACAATACTGTATACCAAACTTCTGTACCTTTTCTCACTCTTTTTTTTAATCTCTCTGTCTTTTGTTAAACTTATGACCCAAATTACTGAATTGAAAACGAGCCAAAAGCAGGACAGACTACTTAAAAAAACTGACATCATCTTCAATCTCAATTTTTTAATAGACAAATATTGTCGTCAGGCTTCAGTAACAGAGGCCAGTGGGATTTGACTTGATCATATCATCTTGTAATCCAGAAGCCACATTAAGTGGCTCAAGCTTTTCTATGCATGCGGTATTTAACAAAAAAAAACCCTTCAACCCTGCAAATAATTGAGCCTTGGTTGCTGCCCCAACAATCAGGCTGTTATGAAATTTAATACTGTTTGCCATTTTTGAGAAGGGTAGTATAAAATGAGAAAGTATACCTGCAAAAACACCTTGTACTGTCTTGTATTGAAAACTGTAAACAATCTCAGAGCATACTTTTGCAGACATAAGGGCTCAGTAGGTTGGACATTAATAAAAAAAAAAAGTGACCTTTTTTTTACCCTTCTGTTGAAATTATTTTATTCCAAAATTGTAATGATCCAAAATTGTTTATTCATTAAATATATATATATTAACTTTTCTGTAATATTTTCTTATTTTAAGACTTTTTCTGCCATTTTTATTTTGCTGCAGTTTTTGTGCCATGTGGCTTGTTTATAAGGACCAAATTTTGCCTGCATATTGTTGGTAAAATGAAGGTTTAAGATTGCCACTTTTTTTTTTTTTTTAAATATGCATGTCTAAGCTGGTTGAAAAATTTATTATGATGAATTTTGTTCTTAGTTCTGCTCTCTTGGTTTTACACCCTTCTTTTCCTCAACAGATTCTGTTAATTTCAGATTCAACATTGATGTATTTTACACCATGAAAAGATGCTCTGCGGATTGGTTTGAACAGTTCAAGTGTTTGTGGAAGCATTTACTTTGACAAACAACACATCTGACAAGTCTCATCATATCATTTTGTTTACCTGGATGTTATTGTTTTCTGACGGCTCATGGTGCAATGAGCATTTGCAGAGTAAAGATTGGAGGTATTGGAAGAGCTCGGACAGGATCAATTGTTTTATACTGTGCAGCTATTAAACTATGTGGCTCATCTCATCAGTTCAGCATCGAAAAGCTCTCAGTCTGAAGATTTGATCTTTCCATTCTCTGTAACAAAGTTCACCACAAACTGTTCTTTACCAAATGTATTGAAATAAAAGGGTTACATTTTATACTTCAGGCACTGTGTTAGAATGGGACTGCCACATGCTAATAATTTCTTTTCCCCTTGTATCTTATATCTCTATGCAATTTTCTGATGGTCATGCTGGTCACCTAGAAACTGGGCTAAGACTCAGGAACCCAGACATCCTGTATCCCATTCTCGTATAACCAGACGCCCCTGTTTCATATCAGAGTAGACCCTCTCCCTGGACCACCATTTTGCATCCTGTACCTCCTGTAGAAACTGTTTTATACAAAGTATTTCAAGTGTGAAAACCATGGAATCATCTTGCACCAATACGGGCACAGATGCGTAGAGAAACTAATGTTATAACAAAAATGCTTTGCAAATGTAGAAGACTGTACAGTCCATCTTGTGCTACCTGTTTCCCTCCAACGCTGTAAAGATTTGCCCGTGCATTTCTTTTCATTCTAGAGATGTTGCCTTGAATTGGCTATAAAAAAAGTATAGGATTTAATGTTATAAATATATAATTTAAAGAAGAAAAGACAGATCTTTAATGTGCTACTAATACTCGGATCAGTTGGTGGATGTTAACTTGAGAATTAATCTGCAAATGTGTTAGTTCATTTGTGTATAAGAGAGTTGTCTGTTTTAATGCAAGACCTTTCCTATGTCACTGTAGTGTGTACAGTACAAGAGAGGCTGCAACAGTCTGAATCCATTAGATGTGTTTATTGGCTGTTGAGTTGATGTGGGGTGTGTCTCTCAAAACTGACACAGGAATATTTATCAGTGTGAATGGACGGTCCACATGTTTGCATTGATGGCTCTATATTTCGCACCACCTTTTCTGACCAGGAAAGAGAGCTTTCATAATGAAAGTGGCTCTTACCACACTATAGTAAACTATTAAGGTGCAATAAAGTTGTGACTTTTGTGAGCTGTTTGTGTATTTTTCTGTCTCTCTCTGCCTTTGAGAAATGTCTCGGATATTTCTCAGCAATGCAGCATCAAAATCTAAAAAGGAAGCATCAGCTTAAGCACATTTATTGCCGCTCTGATGTAGAGGAACATAAATGAAATATTCATAAATTTCTTGATAGACCACTTGACCTTTATCAAGCATGTGTCACATTTTTAATAATAAAAAGAAAACTTGCTGCACAGCTATCAGTCAAGATGTTTTAAGCTTAATAAACTTTTGACCGAGCCCTTTTATGTGATGTCATAAGTATTTACCTAAAAAAAGAGTGGCCAAATATCGATGTGACATCACTGGTTAGCAAGAGAAGAAAGAGATGCTAAATGCTAATGCAGCTATGATATTATAGTGAAAAAATATCCAAATATTTTAAAAAAGATGTCAAATGGGTCCAACTTACAGTGATGAACCTACAGATATTGAGATGAATCTACAGGTGGTGACTATAGTGTAATTTTGACAAATTTTAGCTTACTGATTAGCTCTTTGGTTAGCAACTTTGCTGTTCAAGTTCACTCTTGGTGCTTTTATGGCGTCATTTTCAGCTAAATCTCTGAAAACGATTTTAAAAAACCCCAGCACGTTCAGCACTAAACAGCTGACATACACAGTAGCTGTCTGGTGGACATATTGGAGCATTTAGCAGGTCACAGACGTATTTATACAGGAGTTAGTTAAGACCAAAGACGGCTAAAAAATGTGAAAACTCGACGAAAATTCGCCGCTGGTCAGAAACAAGACTCCACATGAGAGATTAAGTTGCTCCGTCACAAATATCAACTCTTTCACAATTTGTTCTGCTGCCCTCAAGTGAACTTGACATAAAATAGCTATATTAGGTCATTTAAGGCCATTTCCACAGCAATTTCATGGCTATTTATGAGATAAAAAAGAAAGTGTCTCCAGATACAATTTGGGGCTAATATCTTTACTCCTGAAAGCTATTGGACAGTCTTTTTTGATTTAGTATTTTGCAAGTCAAAGACATTCTTATGCAACTTATAATTAGGAAATACTCACAATAAAGAATTTTGAACTAGCCTATTAGACAAGTATAAAAAATACGTATCTAATAATGACAAGACAATAAAATCAATGTAATTAACATATCTATGGAGCTCCAGAAAAAAATGACAGCGGACTTTTTCTTTTTTGTTATGGTGTTAATTTATCTTCACACAAATTGATCTTAATATATAACCAGAAGTTATTTTTGAAATGTATTTAAATTTCATTTAATTTACTTACACGGTTTCGCTGTACGTTTGTGGAATTAATATTCAGTAAAGTTGTTGGCCAAGTTGGAGCGTGACATCACATCTGGGATGGGCGGGGCCAGCATGTGCACCGGCGTCTCTGGCTGCATATCAGCAACCAGTCAGCATCGGCTCTCACGCCTTTTATACGGCAGCTGGGGACAAACAACACCGCAACAAGCTAAAAAGTACCACCTTAAGAGTAAGCTAGCATATTTCGGAAGCCTGCCATCAAGTTGAAACCTGGGAGTTGATTGAAGGCAGGAGGGCGAGGAAGACACCGGAGAGGAAGGACGAAGGTATCCGGATTGCTGCGGGCGCTTGGCGAAAGACATCCCCGAGTAGTGACGCCTGCAGCAGCATCAGGACCACCAGGATGGAGGGGGAGAACTACGGTTTGTCCGCATCACCTTCTTAACATAGACTGTTTGCCATTTAGTGGACGCTTTCAGCCGAGCCCCTAACTGCACCATGAGTGTTTTTTTTTTTTTTTTTAGCATTGGTCTGTATAGTGTTCCTGCTCTGTGCTGTGCCAATAGTACAGGCAGGGTAGACAAAATACTAAACATAGAGATTCATGCTGCTGCCAGTCTGTCTGTTTGCTGCGATTGTTCAAATGACAGTTTGACTAATAGTTCTGCGTGCATGTCTAATTTGGTAAAGTCATAGAGGGACTCATAAGGACTCATCACTCATGTTTATTTAATTTAAATGCGCACAGAGAGGAGGAGGAAGGCTACCAGTTTGGGATTCATAAACCAGCTCAAAAACAGGTGGCATCTGTAGTATTCAGAGCCAGAAAGGAAAAAAAACCCAGATATGTATGATGAATTATTAAGCACCACACTGCAGCTATGACAGCAGGGTGGACACTGTAGAAATCCACATATTTACATGGCAGAATATTTGCAGTAAAAAATAGAAAAGTTCCTGTTTGTATGGGATTGAACAAGAACCGGACTGATTTATTTATACCATCTGGTCTGAGTTGCATGATTAGACGACAGTTTCACAAAATGCCTTGTTATAAAACCCTATCACCTACACAGGAAATTCAATACCCCGGCGTAATGTGTAGGGTGACGATGTCAGGCTATGATGAGCTAGCTGATGGCACAGTTTAAGCTGTGATAGAGGCCTCATCTCAATTATTTAGCAGTTTAGTTTTTCTGCGAGCTTAATGCATCTCAAAATAGAACCACCAGCAGTGGCCTCATTGCAAGATTTCAACTGATGCTCTGCTAAAAGAAGGGAGGGCTGCTACCCCACATTGCCAAAAAGAGGAAAAAAAGTTTTAATTGAACCTAAGTAGGGAATCTACAGTCTTGTTCACATGTTCTCATATCTTAACTTCCTCAAAAAGTTGCACATGGATTACTTTTTACAAATATTTTGCCTTTTGATTGGGTTTATGGCATTAGGCATGATACTCATGATTTAGTATTGAGTTCTGGAAAGCTTACACAGTACGTTTGCTCCAATGAGGCATAATCATAACTATTTGCCGTCGTCCTCCCTTGTCAGCACCTTCCCATTTGCAGTTCAGTTGAACAATCAGTTGATGATTATGTAATTATGTGCTAAAGTGTGAGGCATAAGAAAAGGGATGTGCTGAAGCTCCCAGCACATTCAAATAACACTCTCATTGTCCCTGACTGCTCCTTAGTCAAATCAGCTGCTTGTGGACCTGAATGAGTAAGTATAAGTCGTATCATCTCTTCTGTCCCTGAGCACCGTGACTGTTCAGCATAATTGAGGTGTGAGCAGGAGGGAGGATAGAAGTAATCCATCTGCTGTGAGGGGTTGACTCACATTGCTAGTTTGGCACAGCTGTGTTTTTTAACCTGTTTTTTAAAATCTTAAATACAGGCTGGACCTGTGCAGCAGAAACTGTTGTATTTTTGAGGATTTTTGAGGATTAGCTCTATATTTTATGTAGCCTTGCAGTGACATGTGTCGCTTGACCTTTAAAATTTATGACAGGATCTCCATTCTGCATTATGCACTGGGTCCCTGTGATGTGGAAACCTGCTATCTTAAGATTCATCGGGTGCTGCTCTGTTTCAAGACTCACTTCAAAAGCTGCAGCTTGTCAAAATGTCTTTGTTTTTTCTTCCTGCTTCTTAATCTTTTGCAATCTACCTGTCAGTGCAGCTTAGTTTCCCTCTGCATAATGAAGTTTGTGCACACAAAGGAAACAGTGCGCTTGTTCATAGGTGTGGTGCGTTGTAGGCGCAGGTACATGTGATCGCTGTGGTTATGGGTGTCACAGCTCATAGTTTGACCCCACCTTAGCAGAGCGATTTTCTGAAATATAGTTGCACCTGCAGGCCTGCATTAAGTTGGTTTTCTACTATATGCTGTCACTCTGCTTATGTGATAAGACGGGTTAACTCCAGCACTGTGAGCTTCTCTCACATTCAAAGCACACTCAGAGAAAAACTGTCAGAGCAGAAGCAGCAGCAGCAAAATCTCAGTGGACTTATGCCAACAGCTTCCTAATAAAATCAAAAGATAAAAGGAGAGGAAGTTGAAATCCGGCACCTCAAAGTCTATGCAACTTCTGCTGCCAGTCTTCTTACTTAACCATGTAAGACGCTAAATATAATATAAGAATAATAATGATAATCCTTGTTTCCATGAGTAAGCTGATTGGTGAAACCAGATGCAAACATTATCCCTTTGTATTCCTTTATTAAACCTACACAAACCACAAAGTGATGCAGGTAAAGAGAAGCACATAAAGGCAGGATGTTAAAGCTCTGAGACAGCTGGAACAAAAAAGCTATGGTGCTGCAACTTACTATCAGGGAGATGTTATTCAGCACGTTCAAAATTCTATATTTAGGCTGTTAAGCTTTGTTCTGGTGAGTATTCATTCGAGTCGTACCAGCAGAGGTGCCCGTTCTGCTCCCACCCAACCAGTTGTTAGTCACTGAAGGTGATATGTGCTCTGTAGGAGTTCTACCAACACAGAACAGCGAGCTCTCTGTAGGTTTTACACTGAGGAAACTTATCAGACAGATGACTTGTCTACCTTCCTGACTGCTTGAAGACAAATATGTGATTTTCATCAGACTCTCCTTGTAGACAGTCTACTGAGGCAGCTGATGATTTCTGCTTGTATTACGTCTACATGAAAGCTGCAGCCTATGTAATGATGAATTAAAAGTGTATCTGGCAGACTTCACATGAGGTGTGACTGAAGACTTCTGGCTTTTTTGAGTAAGAATAAAGGTGTTGTTCCTTGCTGTGTCCACCTGGTGGCATGTATGCATAACAGCTCAAGGAAAGTGTTCATTTGGTCTGGACTACATATAGCACTGTGCCTTTGTTTCTGCTAAATGACAATGTTTGTTTTCATGAACCAAATGTAAATGTGATATATTGTCGTATTGTTAACTGCTATTGGTAAGTTTAATTAATAACCTTCATCTGAAAGAAGAGGTTGCAGGATTAACTACAGGACAATGACTGTAGAGATGTTAGCTTGTACAGGATTAAAGCTTTATTAGTATTGTTTTATTGTGGATTTGAGTAAGTTATACGACAAGGTTGCCGTTATAGTGGGCAGACAACAAAATATCTCCACTGCAGTTATCATTGTTCAACATCTAAGTATTAGTTAAGCAGTTAAAGCTTTAGAGCCACATGACTGTCTATGCGGTCAAATGATCATCCAAAGCTCTAATAACAGATTTACTGTATCAAGATTTGATCAGTGCGTATTGGTTCAGTGGGCTCCTGTGGGGGCCAAATACATTGCCTGTGTCCTTGAACTCTTTTTTTCTTTCCTGTCTTTGCTGGTACTTTGCTGCATGTATTGCTATGTTACCACCACCTGTAGATTGGGAGAATAATGTGAAACCATTGCCCATGAGCATGAGATAAACAAAATGGGAACCTAGTTACTAAACTGCTCCTTGGTGTGAGTAGGGGCCATTAATCTCACCTTTCAGGAATGTTCAGACTGTTTAACAGTGTCATTGGCTGCAGTTGGTACTCTGGGCTCTAATTTTGTGTTGCACTTCGCTTAACATAACCCTTCAGAACTTGTGAGGCCGTATTAAACATAATGAATTGAAATTTACTGTCACTGCTATGGCTAATTTGCCTTTACGGTCGTCATTAGAGCTCTTTCGGTTTGCTATGTGAACTCCATTAATCTATCCGCCCCCCATTACCTCTCTCTGAGGCCCCCGTGTCACCTCTCTTAGGTAACATGGGGCCAAGCAAGGGTAATATGCATACTAAAAAAAAGAGAAGAAAACATTTGTGCTGACTTTGCTGTGTGCCATGCTGCTGTTCCTCCAGTGACAGCGCTGCTCCACCAGCTGATGTGCAGCTGCAGCATTTTAAAGTGCTCAGGACTGACTTTGCAGTTAGTGCAGGGGTCACTGTAAGGTGCTCGGCCCTCTGGCAATGAACTGGGCAATGATTGTTGGATCAGGGGGTGATGTCAAACTGTAGAAACCCAGCATGTGTCACATCTACCTTGTTCAATAATTGCCACCTAGCCCAGAGTTGCTGACACGCTGTGACTGACGGAGAAGGTAGAGCTGAAAAATTAATTAATGACTGACACTGAATGAGAGAGGCTGCTGTTCAGGAGTGAGAGACACATTGTGTGAGTGGCAGATAAGCTAATTCAGAGTGACATCAGCTCAAGAGTGGAGGTAAACATTTTCGCTTTGCTCCATAAGAGGAAGTGAAAATTCAAAATGAATCGATTGAGGTTAAAAATAAGCACATCTGTGGCAGAACCAGACCAGTTTGTTTTGTTGTGGATGTTTGTGTGAGCGTTTGTGTGAGCTATGTGGCTCCAGGACCCCAAAATGTGATTGTGTCGCGGCGAATAGCCTCAATAGGTGTGAAAATAATCTAATCAAAACAAATGGCTCACAGTGTTTTGCCCAGGAGCAAATCATTTCTTCCACCCGTTGCCAAGCAACAATGAAATCTTGATTTTTATGTACAAGGCTTTTGAAGCCAAAAATGATGAGTGACTAGACGCTAAAAGCAACAGAGGGGAGCACACAAAACAAATCAGCATGCTACTGGTAGTTTGCCAAAGTCTAATGCACAGCAAAACTTTCTCCTTAATTGTTTTTGTAATTAACTTTTTCCTTTCTTCTTTTGATTCTACATGTTATTATTTGCAGTAAAAATACTCAAAAACAAGAGATCTGTCCTGAAGGCACATTAAAACGTGCCTTTAGATGCCACCTGGCTTTTCCATAAGTGTTAGCAATATGTTAGGTCTAAGAATATCTGCTTGGATTAGCATGGAAAGTAGCAAGAGAGTGCAAGTGGGAGAGGAAGAGAGAGAGAGAGAGAAAGAGAGAGAGAGAGAGAACGGAGGAGGATGGAGAGAGGCTGAGACACCAGCACAAAAGGGGAACAGGGAGAAAGCAGAAGTGATATCTTAGCAAGTTGTGCATTTATTTGAGGGGGAAGAGAGAGTAGGTAAGTGTGAAAGCCTGTCCAGGGGGAGAGAGGAGAATTCATCAAGCTAGCAGGATTAGGTGAAGCAGAGTGACACAAGAGCAGGACCTCACACTCAGGAGTCTCTCCATGGACTGAACACTCAAGAGCTCAGAGTGACTCTCTGCAGCCACAGCAGGGAATCTGGCCCTCCGCAACCTCCCATTTCCTCCATTTCAACCTGATTTGTCAGGAGGCGGCTGCCACCAACGGAAACATACCTCCACACATATTACTCACTGAAGCTATGGGGACGGTGAGTGAACTCTGCGTGTCCAGCCTCCAGACATTCTTGTGTCCAGCTGTGAAGCCGCCTCAAGAAGCTGCAGGTAACGTCACAACTGTGGGCCTTAAAGCACATACTGTGCTGTCTTGTAATAGCCTTTTTTTGCTGGTTATTGCCATGAGTTGTAGCATTACTGCATTTCTTTTGAAAAGATGTCTGAGGCTAAAATATGTCAATTTTAGGCATCATCATCATCACTTTTGAATGACTTCTCATGTGTGTTTTTGAAGAAGAAAACCTGTTGATTGACTGTGTGTGTGTGACCACTGGCAAAAACACATGGCTTCATCAGAGATGATAACAGTCTAACAGAAATAGAGGGAGCTTCTTGTGGCAAAGACGGTACGCTCATTAAGCACAACTTAAACCAATGCGCGCGCACACACACACACTTGAAGAGAGGGAGTGAGCTAATGTTATTAGTCACTGAGCAGATTTAATCTCCAACAGGTCTCTCTCACACACACACACCGCTAAACTAATTAAAACCTCGGTTGAAAAACATAGCCACATAGTGACACACTCATATTTCTGTTCCTGCTCCGCTCAGCTGTGCATTAGAACGTCCCTTCTTGTCCCTGTTATCAGCTGCTGTGTCTTTCGATAACGGGGACGACAACAGTGTTGTGTCCTCCTAAACCTGGATAAACAAATTCTCTGTGCTTTCCCAGTTTAATTGCAGAAAGAGGAGCAGGCAGACGTGGAGCTTGGCCTCTACTTTTTTTCTTATACTCACCATCTGTCACTATGTTGCCACATTTGTCCTTTTACACGGTAGTAATGAGATCTGAATTGTAATGCAGCCAATGTGTGTGTGTGTGTGTAGGGTTAGGTGTTGCAAGTGAATTACTTTAAAGTGCAGGCTGGTGTGCACAATCACAAAGAGAGTGTTTAGAACATTGTTGACATGACTAAAGCGGCATCGCCGGGTCGTGGTGAATCAGCTGACTGAGTGTGGAGCAAGGGGAAGCGGTGCTGTCTCAGTGATTTTGAAACAACTGAATCAGCACCAGGGACATGCGTGAAAAGAGAGGACTATGTTCGTTTTCGTTATTCAAGGGGGAAGTCATGAGGATCGTTGTGGTATCAGAGTTTCATAGATTTTGTTAAGCAAACGAAAATTTCCAGCAAACGAAAATGTTCTTGACATGTTGGGTAGGATTGAAGAGGAAGCTACAACTAACAACACCAGTTTGTCATTTGACTATTCAGTGCTTAGTACAGTTTGTGAGCTGATAGCAATAATTCCTACAGGTTTCGTTTCAGCTGTCACTCGCCAGCAAGTGCCTTTTCTTTTGTTGCTTTAACTGTAAACAATGATTGTCATGGCAGCCATTACATTTGGGAATAAACTTGGGTGGTGTTCTGTATGTGTTGGTGTTTCTGTTTTTTGATCATGAATCATGCAAGTGATTCACGTGTGACTCATCCACGTAAAGGTTGTCCAGAAAATTCACATCGAATCAGCAAAAAATATTATGTCACCCTCTAAAAAATAGCCAAATGATGGTCGACATAATCTGTTATGGAAAAAAAGTGCAAACATTAGTGAGAAGTTAACAAAAAACTGGCTGACCTCATGCAGTGACGTCTTACCTCACAGAGTCATGTGTCGTGTATCGTCTCAGTTATTTTCCTTTTGCATCTAAATGAATCAAGCAAATGTACAGAGTTCTATCAGGGCGCCTTCTGACTGTAAATGTTTCTGCGAGTCTCACATTCACAGTCACTGTCGAGTGTGACTCAACATGCCCAGTTAATCTTCACAAGACACAGGCCTGGAACTGATAACTTACAGTTCTTGCTCAAAGCAGACGAGATGATAATTTAGCTAATTAATGTCAGCGCAGTGGCGAGGACCGTCTGCTCTGTGAGGCAGGTGTGTCCCAGCTTTGCTTCTCTGACGTGGAAATCGTTTGACTTCAGGGGGCAGATGAGGACAAAGTGAGCCCTTTCAAAACAAACAAGCCCGTCAGCACCAGCCAGAGTGTTCGAGAGTATTTGCCAAATCAGCTTGTTGTAAAGGAGGATATGGAGCAGTAGTGACAGTGGGTGATGATGCTAACGTCATTAAAGCAGTTGTTCCCAAGCTTTTTGGCTTGTGACCCTGTAGATCCTGAGAATCACTGACAGACTTAATATTGATTTATCAGCTTGATAATAAATTACTTGTTCTCATTATATGAAGATGGCTTGTAAACAAACCTCATTTTTGGGTCTTACCAAAGTTGCAAATACAGTTAAATAAAAAGGTTTTTCAAACACCCTTTATCTATGATTTAGGTTGATAGTACTTTTTTGCATCCCCCAAAAAGTGACCTTGGATTTCTGTTGTTGGAAATACACACACACACACACACACACACA
>JAPZDV010000009.1:9716586-9775303 GCA_029814665.1 Acanthurus lineatus | reverse complement strand
AACACCCTTTATTTATGATTTAGGTTGATAGTACTTTTTTGCAACAATACCTCCAAAATCCCCAAAAAAGTGACCCTGGATTTCTGTTGTGTGTGTGTGTGTGTGTGTATATATGTATATATATATATATATATATATATATGAGGTCTTAAAAGGAGTATGATCTCTTTGGGTTCAGTTTGGGCACAAACATTACATCATAGATTAACGTTAGATTTCTTTGTCCGTGATTGAGTCACCAAAAAAACTGAAGTGTTTGACCCAGGCCATGTGCTAGTGCCAGAGGCTTATAAAACATGAAATTTATCCATATTGGTGTGATAAATGGGGAAATAAGCCAATTTTATCAAAACATAAAAATCAAAGTCAAATGTGCCCCTTGTCTTGGGTTTGTATGAGCTGTGAGCAAAAAGAGTTTTCTCTCTTCGAATTGTAGTTCAAGAAATTTTAGAGGCTTGAAGAGTCAGAATATACAATATTTTAAAAGTACAAAAAGATTACACGAAAATCTGAAAGGAATCGACTTAATTTTAGTATCAGAAGTATGTTTTCTCTCTTTCTCTCCCAGTGTGTTTTGGGCCCTGAGATTTTACTATCTGCCTTCTTAAGAGTAGAAACTGGAATATGTGATGCAAAACTTCTACTTGTTTATTAAGATAAAGAAAAAGCACAAAATCCCTGCTCTCTGATTATAATTGATCTTTAAATTCTTGTGTACAGTTACATAAAAGAAGAGAATTATGTTAATATCTTATCTGACAACAATGTTTTGCTGTATTCCATCGGTAAAACACAGTCTGACGTGTTTCGAATGCTGAACGTGACCGACTGCCAGAGAGCTGCTTCAAAGGGGAGCGTGTGGGATGAAATCCACACAGATCTGTGAGCCAAATAAGATCTTTCTGGTGGCATGGGTGGATTTGTTTTTCTCTGAGTTCTTGATTTTTTATCTTGATAAAATGGCCTTAGATGAACAAACAAGGTGGCACATTTGTTGACTAACTGTAAAATGAGGTTTTTTGTTGTGTCTTTGGCTGTCTCTGACATTTTTAACACGCTGTAAGTCCTATTGTTGTACAGTGAATGTGGAAACATGCGGGCCTCATCAAGCTTTCATGCCTGCAGACACAATCCATCCATGAACAGCAGGGGTTTTATTTCCTCATTCCCAAAGACTAATGCATAATTAATTACAGATGAACAAATGCTTTGTTAGTCTGTAGTCGACCAAGACAATGATGATGATAGTGAGGGTTACCATGTGAGCTGCAGAGATGTATGCGGTGCAGAATGCTGCGAGTCTCGCCTGAGGAAGAGTGACATTTAGACAGCTGTCCTACTTCATCAGGAACTCTCTGCATTTCACACCAACTTCCTGCAGCCGCACCTCTTTGTGTGAGTATAGGTGAGCTCTGCGGTAGACCATGAAGAAAAATATTAGAAATTTAATGCAGTTGTTTGGCTGTTCATGATACTTGGAGGGCATGTTGTATAATAAAAAAAGAGATTAATGTTTGTGATTGCAAATTGATTGGCCACCCACAGAGTATTTTTCTCCTTTCTCATCTACATAAGAAAAGTGACAGGAGAGTTAGGTATATGCCTGTACTTATTGTATGACTCATGCCAGTAATTTATCGCTCAGGTCTGCACCGCCTCTTACCTGTAAAATTATAGGATGGGTTGATCCAAAGGTCTCATTACCTCTGACTGCACCGAATGTTTCAAAATCAGCTTGTGCAATGAGTCATGCATAGAGCAATGAAACTCCAGCCACATTTCATGCAAAAAAAATGTCTGCCATGCATGTAAAAATCTGTTTTATTGTTTGTTTGTCTTGTGTGTTTCATTTTTCACACCTGGTGTTTAAGTAGATATGCAAGAGCCTTGTGTTTCTCAATAGGTCTGTTCTCAAGGAAGTGACCCAACGTCCTGTGCCACATGCTAAGAAAGATATGAGGCATTTGTGTGGGTAATTATGTGATAATGTCTGTTCTTTTGGGATTATTTGTGTTCTGGTGAAATCTGCAGTCAGACGTTTGGGCGGTAGCAAGATTATTTTTGGTCTTTCAACTGCTTAAAATTAAAAAATTCCTGACAGCTCTGATGGAGCTCAGAATTCATCCATAAGGGCTGCTTTATTACAAACAATTCAACTGCGTAAAACTTGAATCTGTGTGCAGCAGCTGACTTCTGAAGATGTGCAGCAGGACATAACATTAATTACAGTCAGATCCTGACCAAAGCCATGGCTGCTGTGCCACATCAGTGCACATAAATGCAACCATCAGTCTCTCAATTAAAGGATAGATTTACTGTTTCAGCTGCTGTTTGATGCTGCTGGGGTTTAATAAAATCAGAAGACAGAATCTGACACAAAACAAACAGAGCAGCAGTACTGATGTTTCTGCAAAATTTCAGTGAATAACCTCATTGTGAGATGAAGACATTGATCTGGCATGTTACAGATTTATCTCAGTCATAATAATAGTTGTATGTTAAAGGATATCTCAGTTGATTATGTTGTAGATAAGATACAAGATACAGAAGAGTATAGGAAGCAAAATACATGAAAGGTGGCTTGTGATGTTTGAGCTGTGTGTTTTCTGCTTTTTTCTTTATGGACCAGTCTCTGTGCTGAAAGGAGGAAAAAAGCACAACTCAGATAGCTCAGCTCAAAAATAACTTCACTGATCTTTTAATAGCTACAACAATGGCCTGTGCTGTGTGTTCTGTTTTGTGCACCACTATATTCTTCCCCTTTCTCTAACAATCCCTGTTGAGTTCCGCTCTGTTACATTTAAAATAGCAGTTCTGAGAAATAACTAGAAACATGAGGGACTAGGCTTAAAAAAAGTCGAACATTGAAACATGCCCACAGATTCTGTGCTTGCAGACGCTGTTGACATTAATTCAAACATGACACTGGAGGTTTTCTGTAAATTACCCACATCCTGTGCATTTTAGAGTCAGTTAAACTCTAAAATTGTTTTCCTTTTCTCAACTTCTTTTGAGAAATGTGATGTCGTGTCAGTTACAGATTTTATCGGAGAGGGCATCGCCATGGGGAAGTCAGCCCCCTGTTCTTGCTGTGATTAAGCCCTTCTAAGTTTCCCCTGCAGTCCTTTTTTCTTCTGCAGGTGGAACTGTTATTCCTACAGCTGATCAGCAGGGGTCACTCTTGGTATCTATTCTCATTGGATATTTTCAGTGTTTACTTTTATTTCACACAGTACAATTTTCTGCCCAGTTAAGGCCATTTAAACTCATAGATTTACTATTTTAACTACTACTGAGTAGTAACTACTGAGACTGACCCTGCATTGTCAGGTAAATAATGGTGGTCTGGATAATGACACAGGGCTTTGTTGTTTTGGGAATGACACTGAATGTAGTGCAGTTACAGTCATTATTATGGAAAGCTGACCACTGCATAGTGTTGACACAGCTAGAACAAGTCACCAGTCTCTCCAGGCAAGCCTCCTATCAGAGGTTCATACTACTGATTTTGCACATAATCTTCACTTCTCTTATATTGTAATGTCTTTTCTGCCATTGAGTTTGACAAAAATAACCCTGGTGATGGGTTCAGGGTACAAGTTCAGGCTTCAGTTTTCAACTGAAAGCCTGTATATATAAATAAATTGGTGCTGTGGGATTTAAAAGAAACGGTTGTTTACCAAACATTGCGCAAGTGTGGGATGGGATCCAGTGTTTCTGGAGCTTAGCTCTAAAAACTAAAAATCAGAATAACTTGGCTTTTGCTGAATCTAATGTGTGACCCCCAGATTTGTCCTTTAAACATCCTTTTAAGTGCCAAATCTTTTTTCACGTGGATGTAATATTGGGGAGCATCACTGACCTCCATGGAGAGGACATAGCACAAACTCTCTCATTTCGATTTGCCATTTAAAGTCAATATTGATTGATTCATTAAATGGTTAGCCATTAGATAAAGGAGGATGTTGCCTTGAAGGGAGGCACCGTGCAAACATGAGAACCAGGATCTCATGGCTCTGACACTTGGAACAACACTAATCCAAGGGCTTAACACAGTGCACTAAGACTGAGCAACAGCTATTTCATAATATGACTAAGGCTTGTGTGAGGTTGAAATGTGCTCTGGTGTTAGGGAGCTACTTTCAGCTTATGCAGATTTAGCTGCTTAAGGAGAGTTCACGTACAGCTGGAAAGTTGTCAGAGGGAGCTTTGTCTTGATTTTCTAACCATTACTTCAGAGCAGACTGAGCAGATTTATGTGCTGAGGGACAATAAAAGGGATAATAGCAAAGATAAGGGCAAAAAAAAAAAAAAAAAGTTTCTCCTGCCAGTATTATGAAATCCAGTCTAACTTTTCTGCCGAGAATACCTTTGTGAAGCTTATATTGGTAGTTGTCAGAAAGGTGTTTATGTGCATTTTAGTAACCTTTAAGACCATTGATGTATTCCTATTACCCTAAATTTCAAAGAGTTTCTCTTGTTTTCAAACTGAGGCCCTCTTAAAATTAAAAAAACATGAGCTTCACACACTTCATAAATCCAAAGAGCAGAACACATTGTCCTTGTTATAAATTTCTCCAACTCACTGAAACATATTAATCAGCTGCATCTTTTAACCCTTTTTACCCCACATAACTGAGTATGACGCTGATTTGATGTTTGCATAAACACTTCATTAAGGTTACACTTGTTAGAGGATTGACTCTACATGTCTTTGTGTTGATCAGGAAGCTCCAAACAACAGCGTATTTATATCAGTGGATGATCTTTTCATTTAAAGGTCAAACAGTTGTCTGGTTTCACTTGTTCGGGGTTCTTGTGCACAGATTTACAACAGTGCTCAGGGGAATGGATGAACTCAAAACAATGAATGGAAACTTTGTGTGAACCATGTTCACTCCACACAGGGCACATTGTTAGTTGTTGAGTTTGGGCAACACAACTGAGGCATTCATGGCTGCATCTCGAAGATGAGCCCCTCAAATGAAGTGGCTGTGCAAACTGGGGCCTTTCAGAGGTGGAATCACATTCAAGATGATTTTATTCTCTGAGCTAATCTAGTCCTCAGAAATGTTTTGAATCCTGGTACTTAGTTTTGATACAGAACATAATTAAAATGCAGCCAGGCATCCAGCCTTTTGCACATTTACTCTCCTATTGCGTCAGGTAGGATTGGAGTGTTAAAAAACAGAGAGGAGGTGTTTTTTCCCAGCCTTTTTCATTGGCTGTGAAAGCAGCATTCCTCTTGGCTCTCCTGTGCTCATAAGCAGGCAGGGACAGGCCCGGCCCTCTGCGAGCTGACAGCAGCACAGTCGTGCAGGTGCTATACAAACAGCAGGCAGATTTATTCAGGTTTAACAGGGGAATGGAAAGCCTGGCAGCTCTGCTCTGCTCTCTGTCCCTAAAATATGCAGCCAAGAAGTGTCTCCGTGTTGGAGACCTCCATCAGATGCACCTTTGATCACGCACAGCATAAAATATGAATGTGTTTTGATGGGCCAGAATGAAACATGATAGTGATAAATCAAAAAAAGATGAGACATTTTATTGCTGGTACCTGAAAAAACAAATCAGACCTAAAACATACAGGCAGAACTGGCCTGTCCATGTCTGACTCATCTCTGTGTGTAGTCTTGTTGGTGTGATTTCACACTTTTAGTGATTGTGTAACACATTCCGTATTATAAAATTAGCTGATGTATTTGCATTAGAGCTTTTAGCAGGATCATTATGGTAAATCAATATAAAACTGTACAAATTTGTTTATGTAAAGAGTTCAGATTTTTGAGCTTTATGAGCAGTGGTTTTCTTCGTGAGAATACTTTCAAACACCTGTGAAATAATCCATCTGCCACAGGCAGGTGTTGAAGCTATTTTCTGAAAAAATGGTTTACACTTGTTTCCGAGGTAAAAGTCTGCTTGTAAACACGCACGACTGCTTCTGCGGATGTGGTGAATCAAACGTGACAAGCGCAAGATCAGCAGCAGCGTCTATGTCTGTGTGTGTCAATCATTCTGCCCCCACTGAACCCGGTCCTACTTTCAACAATAGTTTAGTTCATTGTGTGTTGTGTGTGTGTGTGTGTGTGTGTGTGTGAGAGAGAGAGAGAGAGAGAGAGAGAGAGAGAGAGAGAGACGCGTCATTTGGCACATTTGCTACACCTTTAGCCTTGCCACCCTAAAAGAAAAAAAAAAGCTGAAGCAATAGTCAATTGAACTGAAAGGGCGGGGGGTGTCACCGGATATGGAGCAACTTTCGAACAAAAATAAAAGTCTATACTATAATCATGTATGCTAGTGGGCTAAATGAACTACTCTTGAAGTAAACCATTGCGTTTTTTGTAATCCTCATTTTCAGCTTTCTGTGGAGGCCATACAGTCAGTGGTGGAGGCAGGTGTTGCTGCAGTTTTGTCTATTAGATTTAGATAATTATAGACAAAGTGTAATGCAATGCTACTTAAATAATTTCTTTTAATTCTAATGATTATTAAGCTATTTAAAATGAACAACACGGTCATTTAGCTTCACTTGTGAAACTCATTTTCAATATCTTAATATTAAAACTACTTTCTTTACTTTCTAGTGGAGCATACATATTATGATTCTCAAACTGTCTTGATGCAAAATAATAACCCAGATATCTACCTTGTTGTCCTAGTCGAAAACGTGCACAATACAGCAGTTTTATTGACAAGTGAGCCTATTTGTTCCTGTCCTTTTCTGCAGCGGATGGTTGTGTCCTTGGCGTATCGTTAAATGGGTGCTACATGTTGTATTTTTTTTTGTGCTATATTCTGAAAGTCGTGACCGGAAGCTCATAGACGTTATTCAGCATTGTCTTGACAGAGACTCGCGCGCAGGAAAGAGTGGTTGGTTAAAATCCTCCGTCTCTTCAAACCACTCCCTTGAGCTGTCGACATATCCACCCTCGATCTAGCGACGAAACTAATCTCAAGTGTATTTGTTAACCCACTTGTTTAAATTAAAAAAAAACAAATCGATTTATTTCTCGACACTGGTATTTGGTCGAAGTTTTGACGCTCGGAGACCACTTTAAACTTTCTGTAACATTACTCGGATCTCTCGGATCAACAGCATGGTGTTAAAGTCGGAAGACGGCGTAGGTGAGTGAAATTGTCGAGGAAAGACATTTTTTGTCGCCTTGATATCATTTAAATGCCCTCCCAGGAGTGTTTATAAGTCAAAAATATCTGTATGAGTCGTTTACTCGGCAGTTTGGAGCGATGAGGTTGTGTTTACGGATGAAGGTTTTGAGGTAAATCTCAGGAAGCCAAATTTGTGTGTCTCTGGCCTTGTTTACAGTGTTTACTCTACCATTTGTAACATAGTCTCTGTTGTAGCTTAACTCAACTTTGTGCACATTTCACCGGCCCCTGTAGTTTTGTTAAAAAAGATTAAACTTCGCATTGCTACTAAAGTAAGACATTTAAAGCATGTAAAGTAAGAAATATACTCTCTTTTGTCATATATAGTGTCAAAGGGAGAATCCCAAAAGTTAAACAGACATTTAGATAACAAGCTGAGACCAAACTAAGGTCTATTTTTATTCATTTTCCAGCAACTAGCCCATTTCAAATTTGTGGTATTGACTCGTCATTTTCTGTTTATTTGTTATGAATAAATTTCCACAGTTTAGTAATTGTCAGGTTGCTTGAAGAAGTTAATGTATATGAGAATATTAGTTTTGTTGCTATTAGTAATCAACCACATGTATAAATCCTTAAATAACACAATTTTCACTCTGTCCCTCATGCAAGACATTTTACCAGCCATTTGCATTAGAGAGAACATCCTCTGTGTCACTTTTTCTATTAACAGCAACAGGTGTGGGAGACAGTTACTTCTAAAGTGTCAGCTTGGAAGAGACAATGCATTATATATTATTCATGTTACAGTTTTGTTTTCTGCAGTATCCTGACTTTGAATGGATTATCTTAGGTCTGATCAATATATTATCCACATAAAAGCTCATAACAAAAGTTGTAATATGTTTAAAACTGTATGACAGGATAATTTTAATTTTTATGACTTTTTATTACTATCACAGAGTGTGTGCTTTATGTAAGAGGTTCCAATCTTTGAAGTCACACAGAATGCCTTTGTTGTTGAGCGTGATACCTTCATCCCTTTTGGCCCGGTCAGCCTGGCAGCATTAATTAGCACCTTTCACATGCGTCACAAGTAATCGTGAAAGGGAACAGTGAACGTCTGACTGACTGATCATGTAATATGCTGCTACTCCTTTGTTCTGCTGATGGAAAGGGAGAACTTACACACTGTTTTAGCCTCAGTGGTCCTGGCCAGGCCTGGCAGGCACACAGCTGCATTGTTTTAAAGGGATGAGAGATGGAAACAGTCGATTCTCTTTCAGTCCATTTGTCTCTGCCACTTAGATGTGGGTGGTCAAGGAAGTTAGAGTAGTTTTCACTAATGGTTCCCTAATTAGCAGCGCTGAGAGCTCTAATGGGCACTCCAGAACAACGTGCCTTGCCTGGCACTTAAACCCAATGGTTTGATAATCATCATCCTCTCTGTATAATCATATTTTGGCCTACTTTCTGCATTGGTTGCAGCCCTCCTTTCCACCAAGGCAAGTTTTCATTCTAAATAGTTACTGTCGTAATGCAATTGTACTTGGCTATGTACTATGCACTGCAGTTGGGTATTGTTGTAAAGCTCACGTTTGGTAGCTCAGCAACAGATAGTAGGCTGCATTGCACACATTTTTTACCGCAGTCTCACCGGGCAATGACAGAGGCAGAAAAACAATGATGTAGTATTTTAACCTTTGCAACAGTAAATTAAAGTTTTAGTTGACAAAACATAAAGATGTATAGATATAAACTTAAAGATTCTTAGCATCAAATTAAGATATGTTTGTCAAAATCCAGAAAGTATTTTCAAGTCTAAATTTTAGCCCAAACAATTGATTGACAAAAAACAACAACAACAACAAAAGAACAACTCTGAAAATTAAATATTCATTCAAGACTCTAAAATTTGTTGGTTTAGGCCACACAAATATAATTATTTGTGTTTTCTTTATGCTTCATCGGGTCATCATAAATCATACTTAATACACAATACTTAATCTCAGTTTGTAACCACAGGTTGGGAGCTTTTGTGTGTGCTCCAACTGTTCATTCATAAATAAAAAGTAAAAATGAGATCGAATTAAACACAAAAAAGCAGACACTACAGACTAGTCCCTAGTGACAGACCTAGTCCCAAGTTATTGCTGTCTTTCTCGGTGCTGCCTGTCAATGTTACTATGTTAACTGCTGACACATTTGACACTTATGGTTGCTTTGCATGGGAGTTGTATTTGCTGTTATATAGATGTTATCACAGAGGCCTTTAAGAAGCCATGTCATCTGTGTTGCACAAATAGATTAACAGGTCCTTAACTAAAGGTATGAGAAAGCATGTCTCAGATAAGAGTCAGGCAGGATTTTGCTAATCATTCAGGGCCTATTTTTCATTTTGGTCTCCATTTACTTTTCTGTCTCTCAGTGAGAAACATCCTTGACTCATACAAACAATCTTTCTTTATCCAGAAATTATTATTGCACCATGATTGTGCAGTTCAATTTCAGCCCTTTTCTTCTCATCTTGCACAGGCTAACCTGCAGTTCATTTTTTCTATTCTCTCTCAGCCATGATTTGCGTGATTTTCAGGTATGGGCATGCCTGGAATAATTTTTCTCATACAGAACAAATCTTCGTGATCGGTCTGTTGATAGGGCCTAGAAATCTAAAATGGCACCTTGCAGGAATTCCATGGTGAACACAGTGAAAGAGTGTGCTTATGGGCTTATCAAACTCATCTTTGAAGCAGGTCAGGGTTTGGTTACAGTCTGGTTGCACCTGCATAGCCTGCTCAGCATTATTTGTGTGCTATTTGTTTGGGCTGTAGGAAAGTGATGAAAATTGAAAGCATCATACCAAAACATTACATGCTTTACTTCCGGCATTCAGCTGATTTTATATATACTTTGGGATAGTTACAATTTGTACAGTTTTAAAAATGCATTGAGAAAGAGTAGCCACCATAAAAAATGATCAGAGGTTAACCTTGGGCACTGTGTTGTACAGCTGCTTTGTTGGAAACATTTAGTGGCCCCTTGTTTCTGTCCAGTAATCAGATCATAGTTAAATGTGCATGCCATCATGGTGACAGAGCTGAAGGATTAAAACTTTGAAGAAGGAAGAATGGCTTTTTTTATCGCCTTTCTCACAGGATGGGTGGGTTGAGCCACAGCTTGCACTCCTCCTTGAGCTATGAAAATGGTGCACAAACAGGAAACATAGAGTTTGACAAAATTCTTGAGAGTGACGGCCCACTGTGTGTGGGCTAAAGTTTCTACACTGCTCCTCTACAGAAAAACACAACATGGAAACTGAAATAAAGGTTTAACAGAAAAAAGGATTGGTGGCTCTTCCAACTTTCCCATCGTATGTTTTCTGGATGTGTGCTGTGTGTGTGTTTAACTCACTAGAGAGGATGTTGATAGTAGGACAGTCCCGATAAGAATCAAGGCCCACGGCATCACAGGACAAAGGCATGCATTGTGGGTAGAAATAGCACTTCCGCTTTTGAGGGAAAGCATTTAGAAGCCTCAACATTGGCCTATCAAAACAATTAATGTTGATAAATTCCAATAAAACAGAATGGAGATTATTTAAGAAAGCTGATCTTTTGTGTTCATAATGATGTGTGTCTATGTGCAGCTGCAGGATGTTTATGCTGTGGAGTCATCTGTATGTTTGCTTTACACTAAGGCTGTATGTATGGTGGCAGGACTAGCTATACATTCTCCAGCGCCTGTTCCCACCCAGTCGCATCCTCCGGTCCCAGTGTTCCCTCACATCAGCTTTAACACAGATAGTAGACTAACTGTGAACTGCGGCAGGAATGCTAATTTTCTCCTAGGGCATAGGGTCCATTATTTTGGAGCAACGTCCCTTTGTGTGAATCCTGTGACTCAATAATCTGTCACACACCTAAACCAGATCCATGTAAATGCAACAAGGCTTCAGCCAAGATTTTAGCAATGAATTTGTTTTTGTAGGGCAGACAGAAATCAAAATTATGAGAGAGTTCTACTCATTCAAAGAGTAATTAAAGATAATTCTACAAAAAAAGCAGTACAAATCTGCAAAAAAACCCCAGTAAATCTACATGTTTTTAAAAAATGTTAATGACTTCATACAAGTCTTGAATTTTGAAAAAAATGGAACCATTATGTTTTTAAGGTTTACAATGTGCTTGAATTCAGATATTAAAAATAGGAAAAACAACTCTTTGAGTTTCAACATTATTAAATGTTTAAAATTAAAAGATCCTGTAATCACATTTGATTATTTTCTCCTGGTGTTGAAATGATAATAATTAAAACATACAGCTAGTATAAGGTAAACCACCTGTAAAATAATAAGGTGACAATACAATACACTGTGCTATGGGTTTGGGCGTTTGTAGGTGCCTATAAAGTGTTGGAAAATTTGCTGATATATAGTTGTATGAACCTTAATCGAATAAAACACATGAAAAGGAGAAATTCTGCTTGGGTTGTACTGCTCATTAACTAATGCTCACGCTGAGGATATAAGCTGTAATTAGAGCTGTGTCAACTTGATCTGTGTTTCTGTTGTGCGATCATCCGTACACAGGTATATTTTCTGATATATATCCCATCTTATGCACAATATACATCCTCCCTTGTCAGTTTCATGCCAGAAGTAGCTAAAACCCTGCGAACACATGGATTCCATATTGACATTAGCAACAGGAAGCTCTGTCACGGTGGGAATGCAGAGTGCAGCCGGCACAGCAGAGGGCTCCAGGTTGACTCATAAAGATACGCAGACATGAGGCAAGTGCTCACGTCTGCTCCGTGCTGCAAATGTACCCGAGGCAACTGTACACTCATGCTGTACAAACACGCCACTTGAGACACGACAGAGAGTAATGCTGAGAATCTTGCACCATCTTTTTGCATGCCTCATTAGCATCTGGATAATGTGCAACAAAAAAACTCAGTTGTCTTCAGCAGGGACTTCATTGTTAAACTGGCTGTGGTAATGACAGCATGACTGGTCATATGACTAATCAAGAGAGAAGACCTGGCTGTAGGTGCTGACTCATTAAAACAGCTCATGCTAGAGTTTATGACTTTATGTCTCTTTTGGAGTTGACTGGATGTGTCTAACGTAGAATAAGAATATCCCTAATTAGTGCTGTACAATTTTTTGTTTTCTGACTTTTTTCCTTGTCATGATCACTTGTCTGGAGTCACTGAAAAAGTTAAATATATTATATATTATATATATTGTTTATTAACTTCATGTGATCCTTTAATAACATGACCCAGTTTCACATAAGACGGCCTTTATGTTTTCTCTTTTGGGCTGCTGGCTCTGGGTCGTATGATGTAGCATCCCAAGCTCTAAAACAAAAAGATCTCAGTGCCCTGGGCAAATGGGAGAAACCCCAATGGAATATGATCTACTATGTGCATTAAACAGAGATAATACTGTGTGTGTCTGTCTGTTAGGTGAGTTCATTACATTTTTAATTCAATATATAAACAAAAACTCACAAAATATCAAGAAGGGAACTAGCCTTAAACTTAGTTTCTTGATAAACAGAAAAATACAACTGTACACCTGCTGAGTTTGTTTCTCTATATGACCAAACTAAGACATGCTAAATTCTCTCTTTAACTTAAACCAAAAAGAAAAGTGATTGTTAGTTGTCCGGAGCCATAAAAGAGCTCACCAAAACCATCTTGGTCAGTTAGTCTTGATCCACTGTCCCAACAAGCCTGTACTGTGGTTAAGTCAAAAAAAGAAACTTAATTTATCCAGCCCTTACCATTGGAATCTAGGATGCTGAAAAGATGTTTCTTCAGACATTATAACTGCAGATTTTTAAACATGTTCTTTTTTTTTGTTCATAGAAATGCTGAAGAAGGGTTAGATGTCCAACATTATTTATAATAAAGATCAGTTACTATCACACTTGTGAGGAAATCATGTGGTTTATTTTTCATTTCGCCCAACCCTGTGTGTGTGAGGAGGAGGAGGAGAAGGAGGCAGAAAAAGGAATGACCACTGGGTGGAGCCTCCATGTTAATGGCAGTGACAGCAAAATAGAGAGAGCCAGTAGCGAGAAAGAGAGTGAGGTAGTGAGTAAGGCTGCTTCTCCAATGGACTGTGTCAGTGTGCTGTGAGCATGCTGGAAGCTGATGGCTGTATTGTACAGTTGAGAAAACCTGGCAGTACCTCTCTTACTGACTGGAGGAGCAGGCTCCTTCTGTCTCCACTTCATGTCATGTGGATGTCCAACTTACCTGCGTTAAGCCACAGGAGCTGACAGAAAAGGGGACAGCTGGGTCTTTTTTTAATATCAAGGAGGAAAGATAAAGCTGAAAAGAAAAAAGGAGCTCTCTGGAAAGGATAAGAACTGACACTTTTGGAGAACTCCTCACACAGGTTAGCACTTAAATTTGTTAATTTTATGTGTTTATCTTTTAATCTGATAGGGTGTTGTTGGTGTAGCTTGGTGTCTTTGGTTCTTGCTGTCATGTGGCACTGTGGTCAGTCTTGATTGACTCTGTGTCTACCCACTGCCACACAGTATTGAAGATTAAATCAGTAAAGTTGAGCATAATGCAACAGCAAGGATGAGAATTATCTGAAGCACTGTACGTTTTATTTTTTATCTCTTGGAGTGTCTAAGTTGGCCCGTCCTCTCTTCCTCCAGCCTGGTTTGTTGTGTTGTTGCCAGTGAGTAGAGCTCTCTTGAGTGACATGTGAGATTATTGAGTATCAGTGCAGCAGGCCAGGGACCATGCAGTGTGGTGTTTTCAGTAAGGGTGAAATGTGTCTGTATGAAGAGAGCCAGTGGTGGGGTATTATATTTGTTTGACTCTCTAAGTTCATATATCTAAGCAGTAAAAGTGCATTCAAAGGCAAGGGCTTTCTATGACCACAGCTGTAGAATTTTCACTTCATTATGAAACTTAGTGGTACAAAGGATAGATTCAGCAACCTTTGACCAACAAGTAGAAGTCATGCCTGTACACATAAGTAAAGCCAAAGATACTTAAACTGTCCTGTGTTCCTGGGCCTTGTTGAGGAATGTCCTGAGAGGCCCTTGCAGACACAAAGGAAGAGCTGTGATCGACCCACCGCTCTTCCCACTGTCTCTGTGTTCTCCTGCCATTCACTGTCCCACGCCTCCCCAGCCAAACACAGGGCTTCTTCTCCTGTTTTCTCTCCTCTGTCATTCCGCCTTCAGCTCCTCCTACCCTCAGGTTGGATGCTTTTTGATCCATAACTGGTGGTTCATTTCAGTCTTTTTTTGTGTGTGGCAGCTATAGATCTTGAGGTCAGGGGTTTTGGGCAGACTGGCATGCCTTAACAGCCCCTGCTTGGCTTTGTTGCAAGCTTGGAGTGAACCAGAGGCTGAAAATGTGTGTTTGTGTGTGTGTGTGTTTTAAATATATATGATGGAGAGTGCCCTTGGGATTTATTTTAGTTATGAGATTCAGTCTCAGATCAGAGATCAGTAGATGAGATGTTCACTTTTTTAAATCCCCTTTTGTTGTTTTCAGCAGCAAACAGCAGGGAAGCTCTAGAAGCTAAGACCAATTTGGATAGACCTTGGTGTACTTCTGTGTGTGTTTTTGCCCATCCCAGCTCTCATAATCGATTGTTTGTGTGCATGTGCTTTGTGCTGAATGCATTAAAGCTCATCATGAAGTGGACTGCTCCTTGTTACAAATGGCGCTCTTATTGGTTCAGACTAGGGGTCGATTGATTGGTGCCTACAGGGACTTTGGGGGTGGAGTGTGCATCTTCGCAAGTTTAAAAGGGGAAGTATCCATATAACTGTTAGGACAAAAAGGCTGTTCACCAGCTACAACAACCTAAAGAACAGGGGGGCAGGAGGAGGGCTGGAGAAAAAAGCTGATGATTTTGATTGCTTTCGAAAACAACCTTGGCTAGAAACAGAAAGACAGAGATGTACAAACACAAGATACCAGAAGATGAGAACTAGGATGATGGAGGAAGAAGAGGAACGGTAATCAAGCTAATGGCAAGTATGTATGGACCAAATGGGGGCTGTTTCTACTACAGGAAACAGATAAAGGACCTCATGCAGAGAATTAATTCTGCCCATCATTCATCTGCCTTGAGAGTGTGGAGTATGCACTTCATTGAAATGTAATGTGCAGGCATACAGACACGTACCTGCAGAAATTAATTCGTATCACTTTGCATATTCACTCAGTCAGCAGATCATAGGAAGTGTTGTGGCAAAAATATATTCATTGATGTCTCCATCTGCTGATTCCACAGCACCCAGATTCCACATTTAGCGCAAGATCTTCATAGAGCTTCTAACATAAAACACATCAGTATATACAGCAGCTGTAGAGAGAATAGATTCTGTGTCACACTAATCTTTCATTTGAGCATTCAGATAGGTGTGGAGCACTAATATGTGCTTCAAGTGCACTCATATGTGCGTCTTTTGACTCTGTCCACTAGCTGTGTCCCGAGGAGTAGAGTAGGTAAAGCGCTTATGTAGTTAATAATTTTTTTATTTTTAGTCATTGTGTGCTGAAAAGAACTCTATAAATTGGGTCACATCTGCAGGGAGGGGGGCTAAGAGATCCTTCAAGCACTCAGAATTCTAATTTCCTTATTTTCCAATGAGAGTTCTTCAGTGATCTGGGTAGAAAAGAGACATCTGCCTCTTCTGCCAGGATGGCAATCAGGATGTGTATTAGTGGGCTCTGTCGCTGTGGGAGAAGGAGCTATAATTGGTATCTCCCTTGATGTCACCTCCCTGGCGCACTCCGCTGACCCAGCCCTCTCTAAAAACGGCTTCGCCCATCTAGAAACTCTGCAGACACTTAAAGAGGAAAAAGATAAAGATATACACAGGCAAAGTATTGATGGTAAATGAGATTAAGGCTTCAAATTAAGCATAGTGCTTAGTTAAAATAGTAAGAAACACAAAAGTTTAAGAAGAAGTGGTATGATATAGTTGTTGAAGGGGGACAGAGATGCACCAATTCTAAGCACCATGATTATATTCAGAGGGTAAGTACTGGGTGTTTCAAGCCATAAATTTAGGTTAAAAAGCACTCAATAATAATGAGGGCCAGGGCATGGCAGGACAAAGCTCAGATTATATCGTCCCAGATTTGGCAAAAGGGCTCTTGTGTCTGTATCTTAACCTAAAGATATTGTTATTATCTTTTTAAATGACCTGGAATCACCTTTGTCTTAAAGAGTTTATCAGTAGAGTAAAGGACTTCACTTCAAAGGGTATTTTCTGGTTACAAATAGAAATTTTCATTTTTTATATTCCTTTTATTGGAAAAAAAAATATCATTCCTGTGCTGCTATAATTGACTGCCTTGCTTCCTAATGTTGATTTTGGTTTATAATCCCTCAAATTGAAACTGGATGGACATTTTAGCAGTGATGTAATGGATTTAGTATTAATATCACAGTCTAGACAGTTTCAGTCTGATGGTGTTAGTGTTGACATGATAGCATGCACAGTGGGGGATGCATTGTGTCAGCTATGAGGCCAAAGCGCTGATGTTTTATGTGTGTGTGTGTGTACACAAATGCATGTGACTATGTCCTGGTCTGTGTGCACGACTGCACGCCTCCATGTGCATGTGATTTCTCAGAATCACCTGTTTTCCAAGCAGCCTGAGTCCCCGAAGGAGTGAAGATGTGGGTGGCCCTGGTTTCTCTTTTAGCCTGTGGAAATGGCTGCATAAAGGCTTGACCCAGTCAAAATGCTCCAAGAACCACTGCTTGTAAGACACTCATAAAGTCAGATATAGACAGGGGATTCAGGTAGTGCATTTTGTGAATATATGGTCTAACTGCATAAACGTTATTAAGGTTTGAGTAAATCTTTGTTAAGATAATTAGCTTTTGACTTGCACAGAAACATTTACTCTGCATTACTCTTTCTTTATCCTCTTTGCCATGTCTGTCTCTTGTCTTCCTAATTTCCTGTCTTTCACTGACGACAGCCTCTTTTCATTGGCTTTGCCAGTGCAGAGGTTTGCTGAATGACAGCCAAACAGCGCACCCAGACATAAGGAAAACAAGCAGCTTTTAGCTTTTAACTTAAGTAGATGGGTTCCCCCTCCTTCATCTGGAGTGTTCTGGGAAATGACACCCACTTGGTGCCAATGTCTTGCACACATGTGGGTGGGGCCTTTCCCTTCCTAGATGTGGTTTGATTATTTTGGGTGGAGTCAGGAAAGCAGTAAAGCATGCACCTGATTGGCTATTTGTATAAGTCTGACCCTGTGGGTGACGTCAGACGAGGTGGTTGGGTGGCCCTTTTGGTAGATCCTTTAATCACAGGAGAGAGTTTCATCATCCATCTCTTCTGCTGGTGGGCTAAGGTTCTGTTGATTTTCTTTTTTGCGCAAAGATGATTTCCATACTCAAATGATCATGTTTCTTTGCTCGGTTTTTTTCTGTCTCCTCCTCTGTGTTTAGTCACAGTCCTTCTCTGTAGGTCTTCTCTCCTGTCAATCCATCACTTTATGGTCATCCTATATTCCAGGATGCTGTGGTTGTGTTGTGGGTCCTGCTGTCTTGTTTTGTGTGACGTGACCCCCTTTAGCTCTCATCAGCTCATCCTTTCTGTTGCACTTGTTTGTGCTGTTAAACACAAGGCCTGCTCTGGGTTTACTCAACATGACATTAATAGACTAGTCGATTGGAGACAGGGTTGTTACATGTTAGTTGTGCAGATGGTTTCCATGGATACACTGAACAGTTGGGATGGATACGGCTGGTTTGCCAAGGAATACTGTAGGCTATGAGGTGTGATGTGTGAAAGGTCAACCTTGATTTAGGTGCCATGCTCCCCAAGCTGTCTGAAAACAGGACGGAAAGACAACATGGCTTTGTCTTGTAGCTCCTTAACAGCCCACTATTAGGCTCTTGTTTTGGACTTTCTTTGTCCATTGTCCCTGTGTTAAATATTAGCAGACATTCCAGTGAATGTCACGGGTGTATGCGTCAAGATGTTTGTTATTAAAATAAGTGCCATCTATTATGCAGCATTACGTATTTTCTTTCAAGGACATCTGTTGAATGCTTATTTGTTAAGGATTTTAAATCTGCATTAATTTTTCTTTTACAGAAAAAAAGAAATAAGCTGGTTTGCTAATTGTAAAGCTACATTTGTCCATGGGTGTGCATCTCTAACCTCAGTGAATCTTGTAATATCTGCATGACTGAACTCTTCCTTGCTTTTTTGGTTACTGTGCAATATTTTGGACAGCTTTTGTAACTTTATGTCCTCTAACCTTTTAATGCAAGAACATTGTGTTTAGCCTCTCATATTTATCCATTAATTTTATCTCTGCAGAATTTGAGGGCCTTGTAAAACTAATAATGAATCAATGTTTTCATTTAGGAGAATAAAGAAGTAATCAAGTTCAAGGAATAATTGACCTTTTTTTCCATGTCATTGGTGGTATCAAAGAGTTGCAGAGTATGTAGTTAGGGACAGTTTGTTGAAAATTCCTTTGTCCTTAACTTCTACAACTCTATAACCATTACCTTGTTAACCATTTTCAGAGATTACTTTGGCAGCCATTGTGTGGCTCAACCTTTTTTAACCTTGTGACCTGCTGCTCTGGTTAGAGGGGGAGGAGACATGAGAGTCCTGTGCTTGGCCACTTGAGGAATCAGAAGAAAAAACCTCAGTGTCAGAGATGATCTTTCCACATAACCTCTGTGACATAGCAACTTGTGACACTGTCCATATTCAGGGGATGTCACTACCAGACATGCTAAATGTCTCAAGTCTTGTGTTGAGGCTACCAAGGGATCCTTCTTGGCAGTTATTATGCAGCAGAGCGAACAAATTGTGGGTAGAGACTTCAGAGGGAAGACTTATTCTATTTAGCCTAAAACTGTTATCTATCTAGACTGGAAATACTCCTAGGAAAAATGTTGCAGGGAGCCAAATCAGGCGGGGGGCTGTGTGGGCTGTTGTGAGTGAGATATTTGCATGTTGGAGAGTCAAGCTGCCAGCGTGTCACAGGTCAGGTCTATTGTGCTCCATCATGTGCCTCAGAACATTAAAGTAGTGTTTAGCTTCAACAGTCTGACCGTAGGGGATGAATTGACTGTGCACAACCCCAAGACTGATGGGCCCTCTTTGGTTTTGGAGATTTGAGGCATTTCCAGTGTGAAGATTGCCTCTAGTTCAGCAATTGACACAACACTATTTATTGATGATGATCTTTGACATGAAGTTTTGGTAATCTAGGACCTATTGAGGGAGATCCTCAAAGACCATGACACAATGCTGCTTTTGATAACAGGTTCGCACACACCTACACACCGACACCATCAATCAGGACACATTGCTCACCCCTTATTTCCAGGAACAGATTAATTATAACGGCCTATAGTGTGAGGGACAGGACCGCTGGCAGTGCTTTGAGACCTGTCACGTTTGTGCTACTCTGGCTCTGATGCTTGTGTGCTACTTGGCTGACCTATGCTGTTTCATTTAGTTGAACAGATTACACACAAAAGTAAGATCCTCTTCATAGTGCACCTGGCTGCTGCAAATTAGTTTTCTGCTGGTGAGAGTGTTGGCTGTCTGAACTGCCCCGCCTGTCCTCTACCCCTTTTCTATGTATAGGAATGTATAAAGGTGCATTATATTTTGGGAAATTCTGTCCTTACCCCTCATCTTCTCTCTCATCTCTCCCCAGTGCCGGACGACCTCACCCCAGAGGAGCAGCAGGAGTTGGAGAATATTCGCCGGCGAAAGCAGGAGCTGCTGGAAGACATTCAGGTAATGCTGTATTTTATGCCTCAACAACAGTGACAGCTATGGCTAGTGGCATTTTGTTTTCTTGCTGTCTGTCCTTACCATTCTTGTGTACATGATATCTAAAGAAAGCCTTGCAGTAATTTCTTAAAAATTAAGTAAAAATGCCTACTGCAAGGATGTGCTATTAGATTCTTGCAGCTAAAGGTCAAGTTCATTGTTTCCTTATGTTTTTCCTATTCTGTTGACATCATCTTGACAAAAACCTTCAGGAAAAATCTTTAGATTATTACACAAATCCAGTTAAACTTTATCATCATCAATCATCTCACTAAAAATCTTAATTTTATACACCCATATCAATGAGCAGGCCTGAGATTCAAAGGGCTTAAGGGGCAAGATGATCTTTATTTTGGTGTCGTGCAAGGTCCAGACATTTGTCTCACTTTCACCTCCTTAATGCACAACTGCAACTACTGTGTTTTGATTAAACATTTACCTTCTTGCCAATTGCACAAAATTCCCTTCCAAGAGATCCTTCAAACATTTGACCTCCAGTGGAATGTGAAGAATTTCCTGCCAAGAGCTCTCCACCTAACCAAACCATTTCTCTTTTGTGTTTAGCTGCTCATGTTTTGTATGAGAATGTACAGCCTCAATTATGGGTTACAGTCATTTATTTATTTATGTATTTATTTAAATTAAAGTGTGGTTTTAAACACAACATGGGTATAAAAATGAATCAAGCAAATGATTCTGCACACAGATTAAATGGGATTATGCTCTTAGGAGAAACATGCTCATGTGGCTGGTTGAATATCCCTTAGTTCACCCTGATTTCCAAAGAGAGCTAGGATTCAAATCAGCTCAGCCGAATTTTCCTAAAGTGGTTTGTTTGAACCCTGTCCATAGCCCATGATAATTTTCTGGGCTGTTGCCGTGACCCAAGAGCACAGCTGATATCGAAGCTGCTCATGTCTGTTCTGACACTCAATAACCAGCTCTGTAAGCAAATGACACACAGAGGTGACAGACTGTCGTGTCCAAGCAGAATGTTTGCCTCCAGATGTCCCTGTGAGCAACTTCCGCTTGCCCTGACAGACCAACATTGGAGGCGTGGTCTGACACCCTCCGTTTTATGAGCCTGACCCACCATTGCTGCACCTCCCCCATCTCTGGCAACCACTTCTGCCTTCATTTGCTCCTCTCCTCTTCACCTTCTCTGTGGTCTGCATGCTGACCCCTCTTCTTCTCCACCACTCCTACACCCTCCTCTGTAGGTCTTGCATGTCAAGGCCCCCCCAGCACAACCACTCGCTTTCCTGTATGAGCACAGCCTTTGTTTGCAGAGACAAGCATCTGAGGAATGTGTTGTGATTGCGCAGGCCTTTAAAACACAGATGTTCTCTTTGTGGTTTAGCCTATATTGAGTTGATACTGCACATAAGGAATGATACACTAACGCACCACAGCTCTATGAAGAGGCCTCATGACATAACTGTAATATGTATTAAAAATTAACCTTTAAAATGCATGTTAGAAGTTGGCAGGTTAGGTTACACATTGCTGTCAACAATTTGTAGAAGTACACTTAAAGAACTGGAAACAAAACCAGTTGTTGCCAATCACCAGAAAACTTTAAAAGAAGAAGGAAAAGCAGGAAGAAAAAGAGGAAGGAGAAGAAGTTTTTCCCAACTCCACCCTTTCCATCAGTCTTTTCAATGTAAACCTTCATAATGCGCATAAAGCAGTTTTATGGAAACACAGCTGATGATTGCTGCCTAAACTTATAATGTTAAAGCCCTGTCTCTGTGAATGACTTCTCTTATGCTAGAGTCAGTTTTTCCACACTTCATCGAGCTACTGTCACCCTCTCATCGTTGACTCTCTGCAATACCCCTACCCCTACCCCGCCAGCCTGGCACCAGTGGGCCTGGCTTGATCGACTAAATCTGCCTCTGAGGCCATTAATCACTAAAACGCCACACAGAATATAATCCACTTTTACGCTTTCTTACTCCATTTGTACTATGGTTATCCCCCAATGTTCTCTACCTAATCACATTCAGGATGAGAAGATTGTTTAGAAGAGCACACACACACACACACACACACAAACAAGCACAGTGACACAGTAAGAAGAGTTCTTATCAGTTTTTAGTTTGAGAGGATGTTAATGAGCTGGATGTTCACAAGTGTGTGAGGAAGTGAGGTAGCGCTTTCTTGCTCATCTGATGGCACTAATATAATTATTTACTTTACATGATAAAAGGCCTCCTGGCTTAAAGATAAACAGAAGTTATAGCCACTGCCTCAACATTGGTTAATAAAGCCCTTGTGTGTTTCCAGACCAATACTTTGCATGATGTTTGCATTGTTCACGCCCTTCCACAACTCCTGGTTTCAGGGAAACTAGTGGATAGATGATGAATTCATTCTTACGTCAATCTGTGACATTTTAAGACTAACATATCTGTATTTTTTGCAGCGACTGAAGGATGAGATAGCAGAAGTGACAAGTGAGATTGAGAACCTGGGTTCCACTGAGGAGAGGTAAGAAAAAGGGACTCGATGGCTTTCGCTTCACACTTTCACATACTCACACAGACATACTGAAGCATTTCCCTCTCTGTTTTGCCTAAATTGGCCTGCTGTTTGCCTTCTATTAACTTAGCAAATGAAGCTGTCAATTATTAATGTCAGATGGTGAAGTTGGGCTATCCTGCCACACCGAATGCACTTCTCAAATTGGCTATGCTTTTAAGGTACTTTAAATGTTTCATCAGGCACACCCCCATGATGGGAGGCCTCATTGAATAATGCAGTGGGTGTACGGGCAGGAACAGACAATGGATGGTCCCAGGGGAGGGAGTGCTTGGGTTTGGTCTACTCAAGAATCCCATCAGCTACCAAATAATCCTAAAGCACTCTCTCCTTGATCTTAAACCCTTTAATGTTACAGCACCTTCCTGTGATCAAAGTTTCCTGTGATCCATTTATCGAGGAAAGCATGTGATAGGCTGTGCTCTGTCCTTCATGGAGCGTATGTTCAGCTAAGTGTTGGACATTGGCAGACAAAAGCCAGAGGAATGCCGATGTGAGTGAATGAGTGGGAAGAAATTGTGACCTCTCACCGGCTGGGGATGGAGATGTAACCATGGTGATGGCAGACACTTGGAAGTGCACTTTGACCCTTGAATAACTTAAGGCCTGAGAAATGAGATGTTCCCATATGGATGACGTTTAACACTTAATCAAGACTTTGTCATCAACATTGAGGGGGTGGAAAGGATGACCTTTGCTAAACAAATAAAAAAATGTTGATGGGAAAGATACTTTCGGGAAATGAAGGGACAACATTTATTGTAATGGTTTGTGCCTTGACCAATAAATGTGGTGTTGGATCAGCATGCAGGTTGATTCCTAATTCACGTCTAGAAAAAACAAAATTAAATGTTTGCATGATAGAGCGATCAAGAAAAAAGAAACCACATTTTTTTACATTTTTCACACATGAATCTATTCCATTTTCCATATTCCATAAGTCTTCTATGATATTAAATGTGTTTTATTTAGGTTTGGGTTGTTAGTAGCACAAAACATTTGAAAACATTACCTTCTGTGTGCTATATTTGGATTAGCCTTTTTTACCATTTGCTTTAACTGAGGAGATAGCTTCATATACCAAAGTTTGTTAACTTCAGAAACAACCAAAAACAACTTATCTTACTCTTATCTTTCAGGAAAAATATGCAGAGGAATAAACAGGTGGCTATGGGCCGAAAGAAATTCAATATGGACCCCAAAAAGGTAGGTGGAAGTAACTGTCTTGATTCTTCAGAAATGTGGTTTGTCCCACGTTTTTCATTAGCAGGATGTAACCTGGGGCCCTGTCTCTGTTTTTAGGGGATCCAGTTCCTGATTGAGAATGATTTACTAAAGAATACCAGTGACGACATTGCTCAGTTCCTCTACAAGGGCGAGGGCCTCAACAAAACAGCCATTGGAGATTACCTCGGAGAGAGGTCAGGATAAAGATTGACTAATTGTTTTTTTCCTCTATCTAACCATCTCTCTCTCACGCTCTCCATCACCATTCACCAGCACCCATTCCGTGTGGTTGATAAAAGCACTTAATAGTGAGTGCATATTTTCCATATTGCTGTGTTTCCTCTTGGTCAGGCCCACGCCCATCCTTTCCCAAACACAGCTTATTACTCCCACATTTGGATCATCATCTCAAGACAATGTCCGTTACTCAATAGCCTTCATCTGTCTTTGGTTATCTTACTCACTCATGCGTAACGTGGTCAAGAGACTCACGACTTATGAATGCACGTGTTAAAACTGCTCTTCATACAATCCTCAGTCCAGCCTTGTTAGAGTGAAAACGTGATACAGGAAATAGAAACTTGCTGCTCAGGGACTATCAAAGCAGGCAGTGTTACAGTCAGGGTGTGGTCTGGAGGTCAAACCAGGAAATGAAGCTCAAGCTGCTGAGAGAGGCTCTCCATCTGATTGTCATCAAGTATGTCTCATTCTGAAAGAAGGGACCGAACCAGTGCAGGAGCCTTGAGATATGATTGGTCACTCGTCCACTGGGATAACCAGTGACTGGATATGACTCAGTCTGTGACAGCTCCTTAGAGCCATCCCATGATCCCACAGGACAGATCAATTACTCTGAATGTCCTGAAGGTCATGAATGATGTCATGATTGAATTAAGTTGATAAATGAAAGGGAGGTGGAGGATGTTTTTCCTTTTCTATTGGGTTTTGTGGCTCCAGAGAGAGCTGCAAAAACTCTAACTAATTTGGAATTACCTGAAGTAGGTTGGAGGTTCAGACAACGAGTGTGATAAATAAAAATATTGCAGTGTGTAAAGTAGGACACATGTAATCTTATCGACCATCTCTTGCATGTTCTCATCTCTGCTTAAGCCTAGCACCTCAAGACACACCCAAATCTCAGAACAATCTGTGGTTAAGTTGCATTGTGGATAATGTGAGTGCCATGTTTTGACAAGAAAAAAGATTGCATTTAATAGAGGGTATAATATCTTTGGTTCTGCTGAATCAATTATCATACTTTCTATAACATTTAAACTGTAAGTCTAAGAGCGTTGTAAGATGTAATTAAGAATAGTTGAACCGCTCTGACACTTCTAGTCATTTTTGAAAAAAAGGTTCTAGCTTCCTCCATGGTCTTTTTCATTTTATCTAACAGGAAATTAAATACTTTTGAGTGTTATAAAACTAGAAAATATAAAGTTTGTATAGTTTTATATGATATTAATAGTCAAGAACAAAAAATCCAATGTATGAGATGGTAGTAATACAAATAATTGTGACATGCAGCCCCAGTCTTTTGCTTATCTGTTTTGTCTCCGGTATGTAGAATAGAATTTTTGAAATGTTCTCCAGTAAGATATTTGCAATATTTTTCTCCTGTAGAGATGAGTTCAATATCCAAGTCCTCCATGCTTTCGTGGAGCTTCATGAGTTCACAGACCTCAACCTCGTCCAGGCCCTAAGGTAAGACAGCATCTCTCTGGGACTTTGCATCCTCAGGTCTGTTACATGCGCAGTAAATCTACATAGCTTTGTGTGTTACAGTCCATTTTTTCAGTCTCCTTATTTGCATATTTCAAATATACAGCTGTTAGTTTCAGTTTTGTGTCTAAAGAAACTCGAGTAGCATTTCTGCAGAAGAAGTGAGTCTGTTGCTGACTACTGAGCTGTGTCCCCTGACAGACAGTTCCTGTGGAGTTTTCGTCTACCAGGAGAAGCACAGAAAATCGACCGCATGATGGAGGCTTTCGCTCAGCGCTACTGTCAATGCAACCCAGGCGTTTTCCAGTCAACAGGTAGCGCCTTATGCTGTTCAGCGGTGTTGTCATAAAGAATCAAAAGCAGTAAATAAGTGAGCTATGAAACAAGAGTACAGAATGATTGATAAAATATTGCAAATACAGATGTGAACTACATTTAGGGTTTAATTTTATTGATTATGTCATATAAGTGGTTGAGTAAGCAATTCTTAATCAGGATGAAAATGATAACTTTTTTGTCCCTCAATTTTCCACTTCTAGTAATTGACTTTGTGAATAAACTTTAGTTCCCCTGAAGCACCTTTTTTCCATATTGCAATTGAGATCTAATGGCATGTTAGTGGTATTCATATTTAAGCTGCTTTATTTCGCAGACACCAAGTCTGCTGAGGTGAACTGTGTTATGGAAGACTGTCTGGCTTTTGGGAAATAATGGCCATAGCAGACAGCCAACTACCTCTATCTAACATAGATGCAGATGGATGTGAATAATGCATGGAACTTCTCAACAGCCTAACAGGCCTGATAAAGTGCTGCTGGCTGCGCTGTCTTTTAGCAAACACACACACACACACAAACACACACATATTAGAGGGCACATCCAGAAACACACATGCATACTTAGCTTCCTACACGCAGCCTTTCATTCCCACCCACTCTCCTCGCTGACCAAGCTTCGCCTATCCGTTCCTCTCTGTTTGACTGTGGTCCCCTAAGTGCAGCCCTTTCAGCTCAGCTAATTTGCATTCATATTTAAATACTACATTAAACATTGGCAGCAGTTTTATGCTAAGCAGCAAGACAGCTTTTGCTTTGTCATAAAGCTCATACCTCTTTTACAGTGTGATCACATTTGTTTGTGTATGTGTGTTCCAGACACCTGTTACATCCTGTCATTTGCCATCATCATGTTAAACACCAGTCTCCACAACCCGAACGTAAAGGACAAGCCTACTGTGGAGCGATTTATCTCCATGAACAGAGGAATCAACGATGGAGGAGACTTACCCGAAGACCTGCTCAGGGTCAGAACGGCTTTAAAACTCATTGCGCATTTCTTATTTCACTCTCTGTAAGTGATATCTGTGTCAAGATGTCAAACTCACTGTATTCATGCTTTACTTTGTTTATCCTAGAATCTGTATGAGAGCATCAAGAATGAGCCTTTCAAAATCCCGGAGGACGACGGCAACGACCTCACACACACTTTCTTCAATCCAGACAGAGAGGGCTGGCTGCTAAAACTGGGTGAGTGACACTGTCAATACATGCACACAGTTATTTGGCCACATAATAAATTGCCAAAATAATGGCGCTATCTGTGTTGTGTTTCATAGCAGCACAAGGCTCAAAATCTGCCTCCTAAAGTGATAACCAGTGTCTCCCCTGAGGTCAATAACCTATGCCTGTATGCTCATGTATGAGTGTGTTGAAGTGTCCGTGAGCATGAGTGGATAGGTGTGTGTGCACTCGACCGGAGACATCTGAAGACATCCCTTCCCGCTTTAATGTATTATGGATGTGGCCTTGAGATCAGACCAGCACACGTGGAGGCCTCTAAATTATTGATGAAAGGGCATATTCATACACTGACAAATACTAATACTTACTTTTATGGCTTTCAAGGCAAGAGCCTGCCCATACACAGACACATACATGCACATACACTTATCATCCATACACAAAGTTAATAATGGTTTGATTTAAGAGGGCATTTATTTAGACTTGGAATTTTTGATATTTTTTTACTTTTTCCAGTGAACATTTTGATTTTGTCCGTCAGGGAAACTGTATTAGAGATCTGATACTTGTGGAAACTCCCAGCAGACCTTTAAATTTTTTTTATAAAAAAAAAAAAAGGATGTATCTTGGTGTTTCATAATTTGTTTGCAGTAATCAAATTTAACCAGTCTCTCATGATATTTTCAGGACCTTTTTCTGACTTGGATCATTTGTTTTGACACAGAAAACACATGTGCACACACATTATCTTTATCATTACAAATGTTTCACAGGATGTCAGCTGGTACTTCTACTTGTTCTTTTTCACTCTAATAACAGAGAAGCACAGGCCTGGACCCCTGAACTCTTCATCCTCTGTTTCCTCTTAGGTCTCTCTTTGTTGTGCAGATTCACAATGAATTACATAAAGCAGCATGAATGTGCAAAGTGACATTTTATCTTTCAATCACTGTGAATCTTTACAACAGACTCCACCTAGGGAGTGAGGAATAACTCTTTCTCTAATTACTCCATATTGTCAGATTTGAGTAAAACAATCCGGGTGTAAATTACTGGATAAAACAGAAATGGACCCCAATGGAGGTTATTTTAATGTAGTGCTTTGCAGTAGATCTCCCTCTTGTGGACTGATAAAATAACAGCAGATATGTCATATCTGTTGACCCTAATTGTTCAATAAAAGCAAAAGTCAAAGCTGTAAAGCAGTGCATCAAAGCCTCCCTTGAAGAAGATTGACAGGACTGTGGTGCAATAATTCCTTATCATTTAATTTGATTTTTTTGTTTTCTTTTCCTCCTTGTTTGTTTGTTTGTTCCCATGATTTTGGCTGTTGTCTTTCCTCAGGAGGTATGTACACCTGCTCTTCCCAAACGCTAGTCCATCTCTCAGCTCTCAGGTGCTTTTGGTGGTCCGCCATGCTTTTGTTCTCTTCCTCTTTTTTTATACGTTGCAGTTTTGTTTTTGTTTTTTGTCTGTAAATTTTTTTTTTGATTTCTTTTTTTTTGTCTCTACATTGACTCATTTGAACTTCAGATGTTTGTCTGTTCAGTCTTTCATTGAGCTGGTGGTTTGTCCACACTCTTTTATCTCTGTGGGTGGTTGCCGGGTTATTTGCCACCCTGTGGGGTTGGCTCAGGGAGCTGATGCTTTGTGACCACTCTACTGAGCAGTGTGACCCTCTTTTCTCTGTTTGCTGTGATGGTCACTCTCTTTGATCTCTGTGTTTTTTTTAAAGCTGCATTATCCCTTTTTTCCATACAGTGAGCACAACAAAGAATTTTGCTTGACTCTCCAAATTGATCATGAACCCATGTACCTATTGGCTTATTGTTTTTTGCTCTCTGCCAACATGGAAAGGGAATACTGCACCTTTTCAACAACGTGGCCCTGCTCTCCTTATGCTGTATTTAAATATGAAGGGTAACAGTGTGGCTGCTGGTGTCGTGCTGGACCGGACTGGACCATACTGTGGGGGAGAAGCGTGGGCAGAGGAGTGTGCCAAAAGGGACTCAGGGCTGTTTCAAATGATTCATGCCAAGTATTAGGAATTTTCATGAGATTAAATACCACTTGGTAATGGAAGAATATGCTTAATGATTTCAAATAATATGCAATATACTTTTGGAAAATATTTAACCTTATAGACAAAATTTTGACAATTTTTATGTGGGTTTGTAGTTCGACTGTTCATTGTTGTAATAGGTCCACCTTTCTTATGAATAAAAAATAAGAGCTCTTGTATTGGTGCAAAAAAAGTGCACATGTGATGTAAGTCGAGTGCCTTTTTGCTCATAAAAAGCTCTTTGCTGATTCATCTTTGTAACATAAATCATTTCTAAAGCATTCATAAAACCATCAACAGCTGGATATGATTTACCGAAAAAAACCCTGGTCCCTCTTAACCTCTACTTGCCCAGCCTCCCACAGTCCCGTCTTGCATGGGTGCCTCCCTCCACTCAGCTCCACTCCGGCCTAGCACCGTCCACGCACCTCTGCAACAATCTGCTGGGACGCCCCGCCTCGTCCCAGACATTCTTGCACGAGGAGGAGGTCATCTCACTTTCTTGGCCTGACCGCAACTGACATGACCATGAAACCAATCACAACCTCCAGCCCTACCTAATCAACTCTCAGGCCGTCAGCCGTGTGATTCTGCCATCGCGTCTGTGTTTTTCTGTTCGTCTGCATTATTTTGTCGCAACACACTGACGAGTCAAGATGTGACGGGGACTCTCCATCTCTGCCTGTCTGTTGAGTGAAGCGTGTTGATGGCGTCTGTAGATAATAACAAGCATAGACCGAAGTGTTTGACCTATCATGATGTCTGTGATGTGATGGGAGATCATATACAGTGCTAATGCTGTTATATGATAATACAAGTGTGTTCTACATGTCTTTATATAAACATCTTCAAAGCCTCCTCTATCCTGGTAGATGGGTTTCACAACGCAGCTTTTTACTAACACTGGTGGTGGGATAGCCAAGTCTAGACAAGGCTTAGGTCTTTTTTTCATGATTAGAAAGAAAGTCCCCCCACTCACTGGACACTACTCCTGTATAAGTGAGAAGTCACTAAACAAAGCCAAAACAGGAAATTCAAGTCTGAGATGCCTGTAGAGAAGCTGAGTATAGCTGCAGGCACTCAGCTTCCTGCCCTCCTCAGTCCATTGGCATCCCATTTTCCCAGAGTGAGACTACCATCTGCCACTGTGATCAGGTTTCCCCCTCAAGGGAAGTATGGGTGATAAAAAGGGGTCAGAGATCAGCTACAGATCACTGAGCGCAGAATTAGCCCCCACTGGGTGTAAAAGAGAGCTTAATCTTCAGTCACTCCTTGAAACATTCAGCCTTCATATGGCCATTGGATCACTTTCCACATTTATTTTGTCTTTTAGTAACTTCATTTGGATAGTGGTTCATTAGGTTCAGCCAGTGCACTGCAAAGCACGTACATATGTATCCTGTTTATTGATCCTGGCTTTCCAGACTGAATCGATCCTGACTTTCCAGACTTATTCCTTTAAGTCAGCAAGTAAATTGAGTTTCCAGACACACGAAAACCTTCATGGAAAAAATGTAGCACTACTGTAGGGTACTTTCACACTTCAATTAGTCTTTATATGGCACTTATCAATTATGCAAGTGTTAAGTACCAGTACCTGTTGTTAAAATGTAGGTGTGAAATTAAGCAAAATTTCTTCATATAAGTTAAAGAAAAAAAGGAATAGCTTGCTACAAAGGCAAGGAAACCACACAGAGGGCTTAAGGCTGTGAACTTGTGGTGGTGGTGGTGGTGAGCGCATGGTGATGCTGGATCAGGGTGAATAGCGGGATGTTCTGGGTAAAAGGAGTCCTCTGGAGCCTTCATCTGTCTGTCTGCCCATACATCTGTCTGCCTGTCTGCTGCTCGACTCCGCTCTTCGGTGCTCGTGTCTCTCTGTTTTTCTTTTGTTCAGTCTCTCTGACCCCGGCTGTTTGCTTCACAGGGGGACGAGTTAAAACCTGGAAGAGGAGGTGGTTCATTCTCACAGATAACTGTCTGTACTACTTTGAGTACACCACAGTAAGTACAGCTCTGATAACCACAATATAGAAGTCGCCTGCTTTTTCTTTTGTCCTCTGTGTGCAGCGCTCTGTCATTGACATTTTTTATATTTATCCAGGACAAAGAACCAAGAGGAATCATTCCACTTGAGAACCTGAGCATCAAGGAGGTGGAGGATAAGAAGCCTGTAAGTACAGCTCCCTCTGCTGGTTCATTCTGTGATTACACACAGTTGAATGAGGACTGGGAGTTGAGAGGACACTTTCCAGTTCTACCTATTTAGAATATTGAAATATTTGATTATTTCTGCAGAATTTTCACAGTTCTAAGCTTTCTGGAAAAAAGTCTTTCTTAAAATGTGTCTCTAAAGCAACATACCTCTCTAATCTTGAAATTAAATCCACTTTTATTTTGCAGAACTGCTTTGAACTTTTCATTCCTGACAACAAGGACCAGGTCATAAAAGCATGCAAGACTGAGGCTGACGGACGAGTTGTGGAGGGCAACCACACTTTCTACCGTATCTCTGCCCCCACTGCTGAAGAAAAAGATGAATGGATGAACAGCATCAAGTTAGTGTTCATTCCCTGATTTATTGAAAGCACAGTATAAAAACAGGCTATGTTTTTATTTGCATGTAAGGCTCACTGCTGAACACCAGGGATTATTGGAGTCACCCCCTTTTTTTAATCAGTTTTTTGTCTCCCTTTTTAAAGGGATAATCAAGCCCAGGTTGTTCCCCAGATCATCCCCAGAAGGAACCTTAGGGGATGTAAACAGGAAGTGTTTCATGGACTGTTATATTGTTAGCTGTGGCTACAGCTTGTGTTCCTTTTTAGTCTGTATTTCATTTTTTGTTTGAAAATTTGGCACCCATGCAAGTATGAGCCCGTGTGCACTTGGTAGTACAGAACACTGGATTATTGGATAACAAAAAATATGGTGTTTCTCAGGCATGTCTTAAGGGCATGTCTGTTTCTGTACTTTCAAAGCAGATTTATAGATGTTCATTTGCGATGGACATCAGAGGTAATGGTATCCACTGACAGTGTGCGTTATATTTTGCCTAAAATGTGTGTCATGTGTGTGTTTGACTGAGTTAATACTCACAGAAAGGTGTACAGTTTTATTTAAATTGCAGTAATTCACTGCATCCGGTATCTTCGCCCTCTTCAACTCAAGAGGAGATGTGGAGGAGTTTACAAACATACCCGAATGTCTCACTGGGGATAGATTGTTAAAAAAAATTTCAATAAGTCCACACAATATTAGGAGGTGTTTGCTGCTGCAGATGTCAATCACTGTGATGTACAATAAATAAGAGTTCTCTTGTAATCAGCACAGTCTTCAACATTTTCCAGCTATAAAGGAGAAAAGCAAAGAAAAAGTTATCTTAGTAAGTGAAAAAAAAAGAAATAGTTAAACAGGGTTGGCATTACTTTACCAATCTCATTTCACTTTTATCACATATATAAATTCTGAGTACATTTAAAATTAAAATTGGAAAAGTGAGCCCTACTTAAATGCAAATGCACCATGCCTATCATTACAGTGCGGTATGAGGGCATCAATTTGCACTCCTATGCTATTATCATTTTTTCACTGACATTTTCCCCTGCACCTTTTCCCACAGAGCTGCCATCAGCAGGGACCCCTTTTATGAGATGCTGGCAGCCAGGAAGAAGAAGGTGTCATCCATGAAGAGGCACTAGAGCAGCTCAGCGCTTCCAACATTGCACTTGACAGAGCAGGGGGCCCGGGGTATCTGCTTGCCTTGTCTGGGCTGGTGCAGAGGCCACGATTGAGGTCTGCCACAGACCTCTCCAGGGGGATTTCTCTAGGATACATACATACTAGCTCTGGCTTTGGGAGTCTACTGGCCAGAAAAACAGGAAGCATGCTGGGGTTTCTAGATAAGAGTCAGGGCCAAAGCCTCCTCTAACCTCCTGTCTGAATGTGTCTCTCTCTCTCTCTCTCTCTCTTTTAGCTTTATATGTGCTCTCTGTCAACGAGGCCGAACGGGAATCTTGCTAAGTAACTCAGCAAATTGCCCTTTGAAGTTGCTTTGAATAAATATAACTCCCATGTACATTGCACACAAACACAACATGCATACACTCATGCAGCCCCTCGTAGCACACATTGTTTTAACTCAGCAGGTCTGACCGAGTGTGGCACCCCAACCAAAATCATCAAAAAAACAAAAGACCTTTTCTGATGTGCTTTAATACGTTAGGGTAATACGTGTCTATTTTTACAGCTTTTACTGTCAATTTGTTTAGTCTTTTTGTTTTTGTTTGCTTTTGTAAAAGACAAACAAAAAAAGGTCTTCAACAGGAACTGCAGGGGGTTGACTAACTTGCCAACTGTAAGTGGTTTTATAGAAAAGAAAAAGAAAACCAAAAGTTTTCAGTTTAAACAAAAAAAAAAAACAAAACAAAAAACAAAACAAAAAAAAGGTTGCCACTCAGGAGATTGTTGCGATGTTCTGAAACTTTCCATGTCGCTGTTGACGGGGATCCTGTTCACAGCTCAACAGCCATGTGAGAAATGAAAGCCTCATCTGTGTCCCAGACTGAACGTTTTTTTTTCTTTTTTGTGTGTGTGTTTTGTTTTTTTTTTTTTGTGTGTGAAGCTGCATTGAAGGTGGACACACTGCTGCACATGAGGGTGTCTGCTTGTCTGGACAGGCTCTCAGTCTTCATTTCCTGCAGCTTGTGGAGATGCAGACTGGGGATAAGTGTCTTTGTAAAGGGATGAGTGTTTATCACACTGGGCTTCCTTTGGAGGTCTTAAGTTGTGTGGAATTTAAAACTGGTGGCCATTTTTCTTTTTTTTTACACTTTCTCTTTCCATACTTTTTTTTTCCCTCTTACTCTCACCAATTCAAGACCTCTTTATATTGCTGCATCATTCAAAAAGCAATTTAATTGTTGGGTACTTTTCCTGTTGCACAGTGCCTGGCGCTCTAGATGAAATGTGATGAGAAAAGCTGCTGGTAAGCGACATTAATTCACAGTTTACTTCCCCCTGTCAAGCTACATTCAGTCTTTGTTTCCTGCCTTTAATATATCTTTTCTTCGTAGAAAGTTACCTTTCTAACATTAAATTAAAAAAACAAAACAAAAAAAGCCCACAAATCACTTTCAGCCCGACCTCACTGATCCTCGTACAGTACTGTGTGCTTCAGGTTATTTATGTACAAGACATAACAAATGACATGTTGTATGGGCTCAGTTAAACACATGGTTCATCAAAGCTTTGTGTGGAAAAGAATGGGTTGTCCCAAGTCTCAGGATCCACAGTGTGATGTGAAACAATACGAAAGTTTTATGAAAAATTGCAAAAGATGGAAGGGCAGGATGGCTGGTTGGTCACATAAAGGAAGTGAAACGTCATTCTTATGTCATTGCACCTCATTGTGGTAACAGGTGTTGCAAATGCAGTCAAATGAAGCGGTTGATTTTTTTCCCGCTCGTCTACAGTCATCTCTCTGCTCTTCATCTGTGCCTGCTGGTCATCGTCACTCCCTTTCTGTCCTGTTTTCCTCGTTCTTTTCCTCTCTGCTCACTAGTCCTAGAGAAATAAGGAAAAATGCAAAACAATCATAATTCTTAACAGTATTGGTTTATTTATCGAAGTTGTACATACTTAAATGTATAGTGGGTATTTTTTCTTCATTATTGTTTCTTATTAGTTGTGCCATTTTTCTTTTGTTATTCTGTTCAATAATGTTTGATTTAAGGTTTCTATCATCACCATTTAATCAAGCTGAAATAAAGACGCATTTGTCAACATTCGCTGTGAATGTCTTTTTCACTACAGCATGTCATAGTAGGAGAAGTCCAGCAGGTGGCAGTATGTACTAAGGACTGTTGAGGCATACTGAAGTTAAATGTGCTATTTTATTTTCTGCATGAATTTCGTCTGAATTACAAAATCAAGCACTAACAAAATTACAGGTTAAGTGAGGCCAATCTGCTGTATGTACATGAATGCTGAATACTATTTCCACTTGAGGGCAGCATTGAAATTAAATCATTCACTCTATGCACACAACTTTCAAAGTTTGCATTACTCCAACCACATCCTCCCTCCCTAAAACAACAAACCCCGATCTCCTGTGTCTGCTTAAATAAGGACATTATTTACAGCTTCATAACATTTCAGATCTTTTCATGAGCTTGCTGTTAAAGTATTTATGGCCTGAACGTCGGGGCGGCAGGGAAAGGTCGATATTTACAAGTGAATATGTATCATATTAAATGATGCCTGGAAAAGCAATCAATAGAAATGACTTTTTCCTAAATGGAAGGGGCATGCAGGAAACAGCAGGGCATGTTTAGTTATCAGCATGAGGACTGAAACACAGTGTGCACGTGCAATTTTTTTTTAAGTGTAATGAGCTTGACTAATATCAGTGATTGTGTTTTCCCACTGATTTCCTGCAGTACCATAGAAAAGAAAAATACCTAACTGAGAAACACAAATACGCATTTTCCTAACAATAGAATATAAATAAGGCATTAATAGCAGCTGCCAAAAAGTCTCTGTGAAAAATTTATGCTTTATATGGCATGACTTGAATGCTGTTTTTTTTTCTTTATGTAGCTTATTATGTATTTAACATTGCGCAGTCTGAACAAATTCTAATGAAGAGCCCAAATCTGCCTCTAAGCGTCTAAGGTGTGAAACCTACAGACACCAGTGACTGTCAGTCAAAGCAGTTTGGTAAAACATTTTCGGCTACCAAAGCACTTTCAGTAAAAACAAATCCACTTCAGCCCCAATTGAACGCTCACATTAAACCGCTAAATTGTACAGACACATTTACGGGAGCTGCAGAGCCCCATGGGTAATGTTGAGCAGGTAGTGGTAAGTAGAGTGATAAAGTAAAACTTACGAGATGTTCTCTCTTGGGCTTTTAAGGCCTCTGAGTACCGGAGTTTATTCAAGTTGAGACGTGTTTATGTGAGCAAAGAAAGGCAAGAAAAATAGGGAGAATTGTTTTCAAAATCTCTTTTGATCTGAGAAAGATTGAAATCTGTTTGTTTTCAGCAAAACCAAATTACACCCAAAGTCAAAGCTAAATGAATAGGTAATTATTTGAATGATATTTTTCTCTGGGACTGGCCCGCAGTGTTTTGGACGAACATAGATGCAAATTATGAAACAATTTGCTCCAGATGTGCATTGAATAGACATTATTGCAAAAACAAGATTCCTGCTTTGCATCCGTGCATTCTGATATGAAATAAATAGAGCTTTGTTGAAACACAAAGTGGATGGTAAATTGCCTGTAATCATTTTTGCACAACTTCAGTCAAACAATATTTTGCACAGCTGCTTTAAAACGGGATGATAATGACATTTTTTTTGAGAATTACAGTGCAAGTGCAGGCCAAGGAGGTGACCGTGACTGATGGGAAATGAGAGGCACGTTGCCACGGTAAGTTAAAAAAAAACTGAGAGAAAAAAAATGTCTGAGAACGTGTGGTGGAGGTGGCGGTGAAGCAGCAGCAGGAAAGTCTCTTTTTCACCTTGTGAGCTGTTCTCGTATTTCTCACTGCAACGTGGATAAGCAGGTACATGAAAGAGTCTACTTGCATGTTTTTTTTTTTTTTTCTGTGAAGCCGTGGTTTGTGTGTTTAAGAGGGGGAACGTGATATAGCTCGCTGTGCGGTAAAAAACAGGGAGGTTTCATCACCCCCACCCAGAATGAATGAAAGGGGAAACAATAGAAGGGGGGTGTTAGTACTGTACAGAGAGGAGTTCCTTGGAACAAACTGTACTGAGAAGGATTTATTGAGGTCACGTATTCCTCTGAAACAGACAGTATAAAGCGGCACAACGCGATACCTCACCTCCCTGCACTGAAACACACTATGCAACACCACTCAATCATGCTGTCACATCAGGCCTGCTTGGTGAACTAACTCCTCTGTGGTTATGCTGATGAGGTGGGAAAGGCCTCGGCCTACAGCAGCTCTCATAGGCCGAGCAGCGGGATCCTCCGTCTCCTCCAGTAAGTGGAGACATGTGAGACCAGTCGGGCACAAATTAAGCCCAGGCTGTTTCCCAGAAGCGCTGGAGGCCTCCCCCTACCTCTCAGCCCCAGCCGCAGTGGGAGAAGGGTGCACCCCACAGTGTCCGGACCTGACCTCAGCTGGCATGAGAAGGGAACCTTTCTCATATGGACTCATGCAGGCAGAGGAATGATACACAAGCAGGCAGACGTGCAGATGTAAATGCAACACGACCTGGTGGGTATTTTCTCACTGAGCGGTTAACAGCTGCATAGAATCTATTTCAGCAGGTTTCTCGGTTTCTCGGTTTTGCATACATACATGGGGCTTTGAAGTCGCTTTGTTACAGTTTAAGGCTGACAATCATGTGAGTCATTGCAATTCAGAGACAATAACAAGAAGACGAGCTGTCAGAAGTGATTCAGATTCATCCTACCAGATCTCCTGTTTTTTCAAATAAAAAAACAACATCACGCGCAGACAGACCGGAGCCAATTGCAGCTCACACTCAACAAATCTTTTTGTTTTAGGTACATGTACATTTGCAGGTGCTGTGTTGACAGATGCAATGTTGCTTTACTGGAAGAACAAATCCTCCTCAAATCACTCCAGGAATCTCCTGCTCTGCAGAGGGACACTGCAATCATCCTCAGGGCAGGATTTCTGAGAAAGGGAGTTAAAAAACAGCCACAACAAAGTCTCCCCCCTCTTCCCTTTCCCTCCCCTTCTTCCACTATCTCCCTCCCTATATCGCTCTCTGCCAGACACACACTCGCATCACCCAGAAAAAACACTATACTTAAATGATATCACAGCATCTCGAGCTCTTTCAGAGTGAGGTCAAATCATTGAAAAAGCATCAAAGTTTGGTATGTGTTTAGAGTTAAATACCGGCATGGAATATATGACTTACTCATTTAAGTCCAAGTAATTAACCACAAACATGCAGTTGTGTAAGTTTGAAAACTTAAAAAAAAAATGAGATCCTGCAAAACATCTAGTTGAAACTAGCCGGGGCAGATGAGGATATTAAGATCTCAGGCCTCACCTTAGCTTTACTCAGAATAACATGATTGGATTTTATATGTGAACATTAAAATGGTCATAAAAAGCGAGCCGCTGCTGTTTGTTTATTTAGTTTTAGTGAATTTGACCTCTGTTTGACTTCAGATATCTCTAATATCTCTTTATTGTTGATGCAGTTCTTGTAAAAGCCTTTATGTTGTACTTTAATAAACTATTACAGTAACATGCAATTTAGGTCTCATTAGTAGGTGACATACTGACCTATTTATATGGCAGAAATACAAAGCGTGTGAACACAAACAGGTTTGAACAGATTTATGACACCGCTATAAACAATAGCGCTCGTGTTTAAGATAATTAAGGGCAGCTTAATGATTTCATGGACAAACAGGGAAGCGGCTGCATTTACAGGCAGTGGATTACAATCGAGAAATGATGCAACTTTAAATCTAAGTAGGATATATCCTGGATCAGTTCAAGGAATTGAATTTGACTGAATGGAATCAAGTTAAGAGAAAGACGCTGTCTGAGTGCCACATTAATTCAATTTACTGGAATCGAAGAATCAACTTTATTTTTTCTTCTTGTGTACAAAAGTTTTTGGGAGCGAGCTTGCTGATGCAGGGCCTTCAGAATAACTGTGCGAACAAGACAGAAGGTTGTTTGTCCCAGCAGGAAAATGGCAGTGTGGGATTTTTCTGCATATTCATTGAACTGTGGGTGGCTCTCATTCTGGGAAACTCGGAGGTTTGTTTCTTAATGTGGTGTGAAAAGAAAGATATTTTTTGCTGTGGCGTTTTCACGATTTATCTCATGCCTTAATGGAGCATCTTGTGTGTTATCCTGTGTTGATTTTGCAGCTTATTGTGAAGCATCATAGAAATCTCCTATGAGATCTGCTGGATGCTGGATAAGCTGGAGTGATTACTGGAACAGGCAGATTGTTTGTTTACATGCAGGTTGAGGGTTTTTGGGACAGACTGTACCAGGATTCCAAGATTTCTGGCTAAAGGCCGGGAAAAAGAGGGAAAAGGAGGCAGTGGTTTGGAGTGGCTCCAGAAGAATTTCCTGTCTACAGGGAGGGCCCGGCTACAAGGCGACAAAGGGAAATGCCTTGGAACGAAAAAGAGAGGCCTGCAGTGCTCCTGTCTGATCTCTGATGTAGGACCAGCTTACTCTAGCACTCATTTTTTATTATTATTATTATGTTTGCTGCCTTTGTTACTCATGAAAAGAAAGAAAAAGAAAAGCTGCAGGGTTTGAGAGTGTAAGACCTCCATTGAGCTCCTCCATGTGAAACATGCAATCAAAATACAGATCTGAAATAAGTAGGAGAGGCTGGAGACACAGGAGCTCCCTCTGTGAGGTCTCTCTGGGACACTGAGCTGCTGTTTGCAGAGGTCACAAAACCTCAAAGTGTAGGAGTTTTTTATCTACAGTGAAAGGCCAAGAGACAAAGATGGGATTATTGCAGCCAGCTGTTTGAAAACCGAAGAGATTAGAGCAGTAAAAGAGGGAGAAATGCATATATATGTATATATATACTGAACAATGATGCAGCTGCAATTTTATTAGCAGTTATCTGAAACCAGAAATCAGTCACAGATGATGGCGAAGAGGATGAAAGAGCACTCTTGTAGCTCACTCTAGCAGAACCCCGAACAGGAACACACCTGCGCTGGTAACAATAGGCTCTATTCAACAATCCAAATGGCTTGTAGTCAGTTTATAGTCCCCCGATATGACTTCATTGTGTCTGCTATGAAGACATTTCATACAAGGTCATCGAAGGCCCAGTCATCCACACATGTGGAGCCATTTACTGATTTAAGGAACAGCAAGAATCAAAGCTCTCTTTTTGGTGAGTGATGTTTCCTGGGGAGCATTCTCAAACATCTGTGCATGAGTCAGACCCGTCAGACAATGTGGGGTATGAGAGGAGAAGGGCAACTTATCGTCAAAGGAAAAAAAATCGCAATAAAGATCTTGGTCCTCTAGAATTGTGAAACATCTTCCAAGTAAATATCCACTGATTTGCAGAAATGTTACTGTCCTTTACCAGGCAGGTATCACAAACCTCTATCAACACTCTTATCTGGGTTAAAACCACAACACTGGCCTGAAAACAGTGCATGTGCACGATAAAACTACCCGGAAATGTCAGACTTACCGACACAGCTCAGGGTCAGGTTACTATGATTGTGCTGTAAAGGAAGCGCGGCCATCCATGTTTGCATGCGTTTATGAGTGGATACCATGCATATTATTTTATTTGCATGTGAATGATGTATGCCTGCGCATGCATGAGGATGCTCTAAGGATAGACGATGCAAATGTGCACCCCCACTTGAATATATTCAAACACGGTGTTCACTGTCAACAGCATCCTCCAGCCAACTTGCTATTATCGTGCACGGACGGATTTATTACCATCTTTCCAATGACATCAGCCAGCTATTTCTGGGTTTGTGGGAATCAAAGTACATTTTGAAGATCCCGGTTATGTCATTGGCTCCCTATGTCTCCAAGCATTTGATACTGATAAACGGTCAGTGGTGGCAATGGCAGGCAGACTGAGATACGCTTGTGGCGTCAGATCAATCATATTATCTTCCATGATGTAATCTAAAAGTTAAAGGCAGCTGATGATCATGATCTGGAAACAATTTTCATATCATCATGGTGGCATGAGCCAACATACTTAATTCAGTTGGGGAGTGCAGACATCAAAGAGGTGCAGATTGCACTCTTGAACATGAAGGTGTTCCTTCAGGGAATTAATTAGTTTTCTTCCTTATTTTAATGATTCATACAGTGGGAAGTATATTTTAATAGTAGCTCAGTGTTTTGGCAAACTTGCTTATGTAACTTCTTCCTGATAATGGGATGATAAGTTTTTTTGTTTTTTTTTACCTCTCTTATACCTGTGCTGTAAATATGGAAACAAAGCTAGCAGCCAGTTAGCTTAGCTTTGCACTGAAACAGAGGGAAGTTGATAGCTTAGTTCTGTCCAAAGGTAAAAAAAAAAACAATAACAACTGATTGTTTCACTGTGTCTTTTGTGCTGGTAACTACCTGTAGCCTCCAACGCTTGCCTGGCAACTGGTTTGAACAAATGACTATTAAGTTGGACAAGTTGGACAACAAGTCTCTACTTCCTCCCACTCTGTTCAAATGAAACCAATTATTTAATTACAGACGCTGATCTTGTGCTGGTGATGACATTTGGTGTGTAGGAGTGATCAGCAGATGGAGACACAGTATCGAGGTCCTCTCAAACAGCTGACAAAATCATTCACAGGTTAGGGTTTGCGGTCAATCATGACCCAACAACCCCTCTTTTTCATAGCATGAAATAACTGATACTGAGAAAACTTTTTGGAAAAATTAAATCATGAACACGCAAATCCAGATGAGAACTATGTAAAATGGCTGGGAAATGATTCTTTGGGGAGTTTAGTTCGACCCTTGTCCCATCTGTTAACGTGGAGGGGATTTTGACCTATACTACAGTTAGACACTAGGAGGCAATCGATTTGTTTTGGCTGCACTTTTGACTAGAAATGATATTTTCCATTGTTTTACATTCAGTTGTTCAGACCCATGATATAGATAAAGATGGACAAGACAAAAAAAGTGTTAATTAGTGAGATTTTAAGGTTCTGGTTTACTATGTCACTAAAATAATTAAAGCCAGGCTAACTGTTTCTCCATGTTTCTTGCCCTTTTTTTGCTAAACTAAGCTAATATGGCTGGCTACCTGTTTATTGTAGAGGCATAAGAGTGATATTTATTTTTTCATCTAACTCTGGGCAAGGAATGGGATAATTTTGTTTCCTAAAATGTTCAGCTTTTCATCTCAAAGTAAACAATTAAGAACCTCATTTAAGCTTTAATTCTCTTTTATGAGTCTTTTAAACCACGAAAATAAGGAATGCAACATGGTGTGCTGTGGATCAGCTGACTTACACTCTAATTTCACACATTTGAACTTCAACTTTCCAGTAAATGTTGAACTTAGCTACCACATCTGGCACAATGCGGCTCGCGGTGGGAAATAATGACACACTGGGTGCCAGGCTCAGATGACGTTTGCGACATTCTCTTCTTTCTTTAACTTCTTCCTCAACACCATGACTGTGCAGTCAAACTGAAATCACACGTTCCCGGTGTGCATTTCCTGTATCCCTTTTCACAAGCAAGCACCAAGTGTCAAAATAGTCATTTCCACATTGTGTCAGCTATATGTGATTTGGAAAGAGAGGGTTATGAAATTCTAGCGTGGTTCTTTCAGGGATAAGCCCTGTGATGTCTGCCTCAATAACAGCCCCAGCTGAGGCTCTCAGCTCCCTGTCACATGGCTAAAATGTTTGGCCCCCCGGTTGCAACTTGTCACAACAGCACTAAACATTCCTTTTATTGTCTAATTGGTTTATTCCGGGAAATAAAAGCAAGAGGGAAAAAAAACAGGCTCTCGAAGATGAACAAGTTTATCACAGGTCTACTAAAAATGTTTTTCCTCCCTTCCTTCCCCTCCTTTTCAGATTTGGCACTGGCCTCGTCAGTGGGCCACAGTGTGGTGCTGTGTAAATATTGGAGCAGTGCCTGGAGTTGAAAAGTTTGCTGGTCATTTGCTGGCAGAGCCAGCGTCAAACAATGCCAGAAAGCACGTCATAAAATCAGGAACAAAATGATTTATTTTAAAAGCATTCTTGGCAACGTAATACGCTGTTCATAAAGAGAGGTCAATGGTTGTTATAAGAGAAACTGAACCATTTTCAAAAGATACTAAACCAGACAAATAGCACAGTATTTTCATCTTCCACATTACAGATCGAAGAAAATCCGACACAATGTAAACTAATTTAAAAAGGAACTCCACCTTGACCAGCAACAACGTTAAAGAACCACTTACATATTATTACATCATGATAAAAGACTTACAAAGATCCCTCTGCATAATGAGTGCTTTTAAAATAAAGTACATCATACATCTAATTCAACTATGTTTATACTAAAGGTTAAATTTCAAATGCAGGACTTTGATGGTGTGGTAGTGCTACTTATACTGAATAAAGTTATTACTTATTCAAGCACTTTGCAGTGGTTGACTAGGTGAAATAAGAAGAAATATCAAAACACACAGGGTAAACTTTACTAGAATAGATTTTTTTTGCTGTATGGTTTGGAGGATATGGGAAGTAAAAGTTAATAGCTCTGTGTTCTGCTTTTAGTTCTTCTCAGAAGACAGCTGTAAACGTCCCGGTATTTGCGGCTATAAATAGACTTGTGTGTGACATGTACTAAGAAATGCAGAGTACTGCATGTGCCAAGCATGTCAACACAGCCAACTGTTACACCTCTTCAAATGATCAAGTTTCAACATTCTGTTTCATGTAAAATGCTGATCTAAACAAAAAGAAAACCCTGTGCCTTATGCAGAGGTGTGGTGACAAGTTTTTATCTGCTTTGAAGACAGAGAAACACCTCTTTTTATGGTTAATTTACTCTATCCAACAGCCATTTGTTTCCTGTATATCTCCATTTTATTATACTTTGACACCACACTACATGGCCAAAAGTCAGTGGACACACCTATTCATTACTGAATTCAGCCATAACCTTTACAAGCAGGTACATTAAAGCCTGCATATAGCTATTAAATTTTCATAGTAAAACATTAAAGGCTTGAATAGTTCTCTCAGAGCCAATGACAGTTTCTTTTTAATGCTACAAGATACAAAGACATTTTAGTCAAGTGGGCCCCCTTCAATTTTGTGGCAACAGTTTGACAAAGGTTCTCTGCTGTTCCAGCATGACGTTGCCCCCGTGCACAAAGGGAGGTCAATAAAAACCTGGTTAGTTGAGTTTGCTGAGGAGCAACTTGATTGGCCTGACCTCAACCCCACTGAAAATGCTTGGGAGGAATTATAACGCCCACTGCAAGCCAGTCATTCTCATCCAACTGACCAAATGGCTGAATGAGCAAAAATTCCCACAGACACACTCCAAAACCTTGCAGAAAGCCTTCCCAGAAGAGTTGTGGCTGTCAAAACCACAAAGGGGGGTCCAACTCCACATTAATATCCATGATTTCAGAATGTGATGTCCAACACGCCCATAAGGTGTGATTTCCACTGACTTTTGACTTTTCTGTTGTCACTTCCCATTACAGAGTAAACAAGAAATGAGCTGTGGTGATAAAGTATTCTTCCCCGTAAATTTACAGTCATGCTCCGAGGTAGAATTGTGCAATCACCATGAATAAATGTTCTTTGGTAAAAATCCCTGGCGTCATTCCACAGACCGCAGGAAGACTACTCCAAATTGTTTCATGTCAACACAAAAAATGTAGGAATGAGTCTGAGTTTGTGACTGTTTTCCAAAGAAATGAACTGTGAAATACTGTGCTGCCACAAAGTTTCATGTCTTGTTGTTCATTCTCATCTGTGGTGGTCACACATGACACTTCCCATAATTCAAAGAATCTCACAAAGGGCGACATTGAAGGCAAGATAGTGAAGAGAAAGAGCGAGAGGGGGAGAGAAAGAGAAAGAGAGGTTACCAGGAAATTACTACAGAATGATTAGCAGTCACACTGAAGTGATCTTGCTCAACTGACAAGGAAGTTTTACAGTAAAGCAGCTGCAAATGGCAGAGCTCAATATGGGACAAACTGTGACATTAAAACAAGGGAGAAATGCAGGTAGAGGAAGGAAGTAAAATGATTGTATGTGATAGTGAAACAAAGCTAACAGGAATTAGATTGTCTGCACTGCCAGGAACTAGTTGATTTCAGATTGTCAGTTATAGTTCCACAGTAATTTACCAGATTTGAATCATATATTATGTTTCACAGCCCTTTAATCCAGGAAGCATCCTTTCAAAGGCTTTAGAAAACAACCATTTTATTCCAAATTTAACCCCCTAACAACTGCCAAGGATATGCAAAGCTTCACAATTGCTGATGCCGTTGACCCAACCTAAATTCATGGCTCAATGTAGTCAGCTGTGCAAACAATAAGCAGCTTCTTTGTAATTGCAATCACCACAAACAATTGGAAAAAAAACCTGGCAAAACACGCAGAGCTTTTATAAGATCTCGCTGTTCAGTGAAATTCTGCTCAACCAAGCTGCTCCAAAATATTATGTCGAATAACATTTCTCTGCCTTTTACCCCTCTTTCCAGTCGAGAGGTCCGCTTTTTCCCCCCTCACATCCAGCGGGTTTACGGGAACCATGAGCTAGAGTAAATTTCTGAGTCAGTGTGGGAAAACCTAAACAGCTGCCCTTTTCCACTAAACAGTGGTTTAGAGCACCAAGCTATCATGCAAGGCCTCATCTCATCCAATACAATAAGGCCGGATTCATTGACTTTGCGTGTGAATTGAAATCTTCGTCTTCTGTGTCATGTAGGGAAGCTAATTCAGTTTAAACCTGGATACACATTTAGAAACACAGGAGAACACAAACAAAGAGCGGTGTGTTTGGTCTTCTATTTCGATTCTGTCAACCTACAAGAGATCAAAAAAAGATACACAAAAGTACACACACATGCATAGCCAACAGGGCCAAGTCTGTCTGTCATTGCCAAGCCTCACACCCAGAGCCTCAGACGCTTGGCTGCTGTCCCGCAGCGAGCGGCAGGAACAGACAGCTTTCTTAGCCCCAGGTCACTTGGTTTGTGGGACCAGTTATCTGAGGGTTGACCTTAAATATACACTTTCTCATTTGTTTACTTTGTTTTTGCTTCTTACAAGGCTACAATACTCTATCAAAGGTGTAACTGACTTAGGGAATTATGGTATCTGTGCTCAAAAGCCAAGTCGGCATGCTGTAATGATTTGCATACTGGCTTGCTGAGCTACAACATAGTGTCAGGGCTTCTCCCCTCCGAGCTTGAGCCAACTTACTGCTCCTTTTCCCCTCTGCTGACTCTCATCATTGTCCCAGGAGGGGCTCTGGAGGCTAAAGATATGCCTCACAGTGATGACACAATAGATTTTCTGGAAACAAGCGGATTGTTACAAGGCTATCCTAGTGATCCCCCCCCCACCCCCCTTATCCTACTTGGGTCTGAATCAGACAACACCTGAGTCACCTCTGTGGACACAGCTGGCTTTTACCGAAGAACCATCAGGCTTGTTGGCGTCAGTGTCCTGCCTTTGTCCAGGCTGAGGTTTGGCAAAACTAACACCGAGACACAGACGCTCTGTATCTGTTTCTGAGGACTGAGCTGTTCTGCGCTGACATGTTTTTTCTGACTGTCATGTTTTAACTTACAGGCATCTTGTGATGAGTAAAATGAGTGAGTAGTTTAAAGGAAGGCAGAGTCTGCCATGACACTATTGCCTGGAGTTAATCTGTCGGTCAGTAACTACCTGATTCTGATGCTGCTCATAGCTGAGTCAGCAGGAAGGAGGCTGATTGGGATGGTATGAGCACTCCGTCAGTCACATGACGCATGACAGTCTTAACATGAGGATCTAAAGTCATATGTTCTTTAGAAAGCCTGATACTGATATGCAGATTATTAGAAAGTGGTCATAAATAAATCTACATCACTGGACATTACCAGTTTCGTCAGGAGGAGAGTCAACGTTACCACAGTCTGAGGGGAACTTGGGAAATTTTTTTTTTTTTAATCTGATAATTCAGAAGAATCAGCATTTGGAAATAACAACTATACCAAAATCTGTTTATTTATAGTTCTTTAAAAACGTATCTATTTCATTTTTACTCTTTAGCAAAATGTCCCTAATTTATCAGTACTTCTGCTGGTGGGATGATTTTAATCATCATAAACATATTTGATAAATGGCTTACAAAACACCAGAATGTAGCTGAAAGTACATATAAGGATATTCGAAGTGTTTATTAATGGGCAGAATTTTGCAACAATAACTTCCTCTATTATAGGCCACCCCTGTCATAAGATAGCGTCATTCATTACTTGTTTATTTACTGACTTCCACTTACTGTATGTGTGCTCACAGGAAGGTTAACAGTGGAAGAATACTTAAATAAACACTTGTATTTCTTTGTAACTACATCATAGTCTGGTGTATTATGTTTCATTACATGTTTTTATACTGCTTTATAAAGTTACTTTTTACTGTAAATTTATGATCTGGCTTTAAAGAATTTCCTTTTCTAAAATCTGGGACAGAGAAAAAAGTTAATTATTTGCAGTGTGATATTATTGTAAGATTTTTTATCATGTCTGACACATTTTTTAGTATAAAAACATCTGAACTGGGCCGTTAGACAATGAATAACTGTGACAAACTAAATACAACGTTCAAGTGCACATTTTCATATTTAATGCCATGTTAAAAATGTGCCTTTGGTCAAAATCTTGTTTAACATGGATTTTTTAATAACGAGCTTCAAAATACTCATTAAATACGATCATTAACACTGCAGGGAAAACGGATATAAAGTCTCACAACAGTGAGTAAATAATAAGCCGTTGCCCCTGGTTACCGGCTGTGACTGTTGGGAAATTGTGTGAAATCTTCATGTGCTGTCAAGTTCCCCAAAATCGAGCGCCCTCTGTGGGGAACTAGTGCAACAGCATGCGAGCCGCCATTGCTGCGAATTTCTCAGAAACTGAATTACACACACTGAATCATTTACACTGAAGCGGAACCTCTGCCAAAAAAAGAAAAGAAAAAGAAAAGACTTCACCGCGTAGAATGTTTATATGACTCTTTAAGCTAAGACAAGTTGTTTTTTTAATTCTCTGGAAGACAATCTGTGTCATATAAAGTGGTTATAAAACTGAAAAGAGACAGCAGGTTTACCAAAGGTAAATGAGTGCTACTTGGAACTTCTCCTTAACTTCGTTTTGGAGGAACAGAAGGGGGAGGGCACTTCTCATAGCAGGAATCCTTTAAAAAAAATAAATACAAGCTTCCTGTCAATCTGCTAAGAGAGAGAGGCTTTACTGGAAAAAAGGGTAGGCGGAGTCTATGCACATTATAAAACAACCCTCCTTTCCCCTCTGCTTCACTACTAACTCTCAGCTCACGGCGAAAGGCTCGCGGGCTGCACACACACACACCCAGAAACTACTTCTTCACAAGTCTGAAGTTTGTTGCCAAAGAACATATCATCCTGACAGACAAACTACAGGGCAGCACTCACCATCCGTCTACTTGGATTTATTTTAAAAAGAGCAATTTTGAAGAAACATTGAAGGTGAGGATCCGTCTGTTTCTTTATATTTTTATTATCTGTGTACAAATAGGATTTAAAAGTGGATTAATGTTATCTCGGGTCTTTGTCGAGGTGAGGTTTAGCGAAGCCGGTCATGGCACATAAATTGCGCAATTAGGATCACAATGTCCTTACTGGAACTGACCGTAGTGTTGAGTCCCGGGGGCAGATTACACACGAAAAGTTTCCCCGAAACGACTGGAAGTTAAATGGAAGTATTTGAAGTTAAAATTCGCAGTTAAAACCACAACTTCTTTCAAACACGAGGAGAGATGACAAAGAGTTTGAGACGATTTTTTTTGTTTCTAGATGATTTAAAAAAAAAAAAAGTTAAGGCGCTCCAGATGTTTAAAGGCATGATGTGGGCTACACAGCTCCACATCTGTAAAAACAGTTAACAATTGAAGAGTGTTGCATTAGACTTCAGTAAGGATGAAGCAGATCTTGACTATCCTCAGCTTAAAATGTTTTTTTTAATGGTTTTTGTCATGAACACAAGCTTACATCTCCTCTCTTGTTTCTCCAGGTGTTTCACTCTTGCACAGACTGACCTCTGTACACCCTCAGACAACCCTCTGAACCTCAGCTTGACTCCCAACTCTTCTTCTCTTGTCTGTGTGGTGCCAAGTGCTCCCCCAGGCTGCCTAGAGAGCGGGCACAGCGCCATGGTAACTCACAGCAAGTTTGACAACGCAATGAGCAGCAGCCTCTTGGACTCCAACATGCGGCTGCCTCACCGTTACAAGACCTTCACCTCCAAGACGCAGTACCAGATGATCCTGGCCACGCTCCACAAGCTCCAGGAAAGTGGCTTCTACTGGGGCCCCATCACTGGGAAGGAGGCCAACGCCATGCTGGCAACCGAGGCCACCGGCACATTCCTCATCCGGGACAGCTCCGACAACCGGCACCTGTTCACCCTCAGCGTCAAGACGGCGTCGGGCACCAAGAACCTGCGCATCCAGTGTGACACGTCCTCTTTCTACCTGCAAACAGACCCTAAGAACATTCAGTCTGTTCCCCACTTTGACTGCATCCTTAAGCTGGTCCATTCCTACATGTGTCAGAGCAAAGGGAACACTCGCAGTGGGAGTATCTACTACATTTATTCTGGAGGGGAGAAGATCCCTCTGGAGCTCATTAAACCTCTCTCCTGCAGCTTATCCACCTTGCAGCACTTGTGCAGGAAAACAGTCAATGGACATTTGGACATTTCTTCAAAAAGAGACCAACTTCCTCATCCTCTGAAGGAGTTCCTTCAGGAGTATGATGCACCCATCTAAAGGGGTTGGACTGATGCTCTTGAATGGAGCAAAGACTTGAGAATGTCAAGAAGAAAACAGTGACATGCACTGTGTCCGAGGAGCTACGAGAAAGCAGAGCTGAAAGAGGCAGGGGACTGAGCTTGTGCATAACGGAGCAGTTAAGTGAACTGACAAAGATGTATTCTCTGAGAAAAAAGTGGGCCTGTTCAAGTTCACAGTTCAGGGAGAGACACTGGAGTGAGGACTAATCCACAGAGAAGGCACTGCTGTAATCTGCGGTGTGAAAGAGAGATAATCTCTACCGACAACCCGATGACGTACAACTTACTGAAAACTGAAGTGAGGCTCCGTCAGCTGTCTGCAGTCTGATGACACACAGGTTCCCCTCGGCTGTTAACTCATGCACTGCCGGGCTGTTGAGCTCACACGCTGCAGCCTCCCTGGATGATTACACTCGGACTTACATTAATCACGTCGGTCCAGCATCCTGGGAAAGTCACATCAATGGAAACCTTAGAGTACAAATGAGCGGACACTGATGGCCATCTGGGTGCATTTTTTTTTTGTACCAGCCATGATGGCAAAAAGGGCTGAACTGTTTTTCTTACTCTGAATTTTTAAAAATATGTTGAGACCAGATAATAAGAGATGTTATTTTGTTTAGAGGAAGGGATAATGCCAAACTTGCCTAAACTAGACAGCAGTTTGTTGAAACAGCAACATGACTGAATCCTACAGGAGGAAACAGTTCCATTTTAATATAACTTCAGTGGTGAGGAGACAAGAACCAAAAGATGTGGTCCTTTATACGGCACAGACAGGATCGCCAAAGGCTTTGCAAAAATGAATGTATTAAATAATGGCATCTGTATTTTCCTAACGAGGAGAAGAATCCAAATGTGTCTTATTTTCATGAGTTTACATGAGTTGAGATGAAAATATGTTGTGCTGTCTTTTATAAAGATGTACTTTTTGCCAGCCAAGCCACTGGCTGTGAAAGCTTGAAGATATTTGAGAAGTTTGACGAAGCAGGCAGACTGATACAACTTTGCACTTATTTATATTTGTACGGACCTGATCATTAATTTATAATAAAAGAGCACTATTTTTCTATGAAGTGAAATCTTGGTGTTTGTTTGCTTTACTAAAACTTTATTTCCACAGCATCAGTTTTGGGGGGTTTTACTTGACTAAAAGTGAAACACACTTCACACTACACCACTGCATGCATGGAGCTTTTATTTAAGTTTGGTTGACATCACACTGGGTTTGTTGGTGTAGAAATCAGGCTACAAGTTTCCCTTATTTTTAAAATTATTTCCTCTTAATTTTTTACTGTCACCTGCTTTGAGCCCACATAGGTAACCACTGCTCCACATGAGACATTTCCAATGATAAAAACAAACATATCTCATTTTTTTATCACTTTATAACCTGTTAAGAGCTTTGTGTTTCTCTTGTGAAGATTAGTTTCCTAGAAGAGAGTAAACCAATGTGTCATTCTTTCTGAGCTGATAACACCTTCCTCTGTTAAAGAGCAGCTGTTTCAGACTAAATACTCCAGAAGAGTATTTGTGTAGCAACCCGGCCTTCCAGAGAAGTAGTTGTAAAGCAACCTTTTATTTCATTATGACTCACTGGATTCTCTGTAGGTGTTGGCGTGACCCAGCGCGCCCTCACATGCACACACATGATGATGCAGCACATTGCTTATACAACATTGATTGCAAGTAGATAAATTCTCAGAAAAAAAGTCCTCCACCTTGTGTGCAAACACCCATGGAGGTAAAAACATGTCAACATTGTGCATCAACATCGGCAGTTCAAAGATGAGGTGCATGTATGAGTCTTATCTGCCTGCAACGTGTTTTCAAGTTAAACAACAGAAGGTATGCCGCCTCTTCCACAGGACTGTGTTTACAGCACAGTGCAAACATGCAGACACTTCTCAGGAAGTACCGAAGAGTACTGGAAGTGCCTCTTCAACCAGCTGCATGATCACATTAGATTTTCTTCTGCAGTGTGAATTATAGTTGGAATTATTTTAAGAGCAACACATCCTGTGCTACATGATCCTCTTCCTTAGTAAAAACTGCTTGGTTTTCTTCTGTATATGTTTGAGCGCTTTGTTTTTATAATCTAAAAGAAAAAGAAAAAAATTCCTAAACTTTTCTTTTCCAAATAAATGTGTGTCACTGTGTTTTAATGCAGGTTTATAGCAGTGTGTTGATAAGAGGTCTAACAGGGAGTTTGACCTCTCTCCTTTCATTCGTAGTGTAACATAATGTGCATATTTTCTGTCTGTGTAAGGCTTTTGCAAAGGAAGAGATATATATATATATGTCCATATAATGCACAAAACATCCATTCTTGACTTATTTGTCATACTAACTAACCCTTTTTTTAGTTACTGGTGGATTCTGTTGCCAGCACTGAGCCCATTTTGTGGCAAAGAGGAGGTTTACCACTGAAACACTCTGCCAAATATTTGGATTTTATGACTTCACAGGAAAAGAAAAACTAAATTAGCAAGAACACAGATTAAAATAGTTTGCACAAAGACATCAAAAGGTTCTGTGGGACCTCAAACAAAATAAAAAAAGCAATGAAATAATTATGATTTCTGCAATGATTTATTAATTTATTGTTATCCCAGATGTAGAGTCTTTATTGCAACCCCCTGTGGAAGCCCAGATCTCCCACAGCTACACTCCACATGACATTAGGAGGGCTTACGGCTGAGAAAACATACATGTTTACTGCAATCTGCTAGAATGATGGATGAGCGGGAATCTGCAATAACCTCCACATCCAGCAGAATTACGGGAATGAGCTCCGGCTCTACCTGCCACAGCACTTTACTGTTTCCTCGCAGCCAGTGGGGCTCAGAGAGAGATAAAGGGTCTCTGAGGTGATTTGCGCCTAGTGAGTGGTCTTATTTTTCTCAATAATGCCTTGACATAAAGCCAGCATGTTTCTTCTGAGATGAACATTCAGAGTCCCCCTTACAAATGCAATGAATGTTGCAAAGAAAGCTGCAAGGCCATTCTGGAAATTCCTCGCTTACCTTGTTAAGCATCAAATATTCCCTACAAAGCAAGACAAGGCTGCTGAAAACTCTTTGATTACTCAAAACTAAACAACTGTAGGATTTAGGAAACATTGTGACTCACTTTTCCTGTTAAATTCATTTTAAGAAAGTTGGTGCAGGAAGAAGTTTGGATTACCTAATCCACTCTTTGTGCAATAATAACAAATAAGTGCAGATTGCTTCAAAACTGCACGCCATACATAAAAAGCCCTCACATCACCTTTCATTCCCAGTAAACATGAGCCTTGTTTTTACAGGAATAATTAGAGAAAAAAAGTGCAGATAGATGAAGAAGCACAAGAACAAACACGTTGCATGTGTTTCATTTGATTGTCTGCAAACGCAAAATTTAACTAAATAAAATTCCACCTTTGAGTGATCTGGAGCACCGTCTCGACTCTAGTAAAGTTGTTAGTCATTTTATCAGGTATTTACTAACAAGTGTAAATGCCTTTCAAAGGCATTTCTGCATGAGAGACTGCAGTGCCTGCGAGGTATGACGTGCAGCTGAAACCAGTCTGCGCTTCAGTGGAGGATTATTAAAAGCCTTATGTGTCGCTCAAGAGAAATTCTCTGGTAGTCTCTGGTCATGTGATTCTAGAGAACAAGCCCTGAAAGAGTTACACATTACACGGCCAGCCAATGAGTGCATCTAAAGCAAATGTAAAACCGCATTTGGTTCAAATCACATCAGGTTTTTTTTTTTTCTCTGAGGAAGTACCCGCGTTCCCTTCGTAACTGTACACTAACCTTTCACACCGTTGTTAAAAACAGACAACTGATGAAGGTGGAAGGATAATATTTGGTTTAAACTCTCCTTTTTTTTTTCTCAGGAACATTTATTTAAAGTTCCTCTCCAGCCATGTTTCAGAGTCTTTAAAATACTCTGACATAAGTTTACCATGTTTTTCTGACAAAAAAGTTAACAACAACTCTGTATTCTGTATTTATCAATCACAGATCCCGTGCCTCACCTCACACTGCTATCATTTGAGAGAAGTCAGACATATAAGAAACTATAAACGTAAGAAACACACTTTGGTCAAAATAGAGCATATTCATGTCTGTGAGCTAGTTAAATCGAATGCAACTGGCCTTGTGTCAAAATTGACAACAACACAAAACTAGGGTCACCACCAAAACAGAAATATTAAACTGGCAGCAAAAACACAAAATACCTCTCTTGTGACAGCATCCAAAGCAGATGGGCCAAAAACTAGTCAGACAGAGTTCTTGCTCAATCAGAAAAGGAGGTCCTAACCAAAAGACTGAACTTTGTCATGACACCAATGCAGGTACCTGCAGTTGAACTCATTACAGCAACAGAGTCAGCTATAAGGAAAAACAACCTGACCGAAACGGAGCAGAGCAGCTTAGGCTTAAGGTGTCAGCTACTCTGTCTAGAGCAGCAGTCCCCAACCTTTTTTACGCCACGGACCGGTTTCATGTAAGACAATATTTTCACGGATCAGCCTTTAAGATGTGGGGGATAAATACGTCAAACTAAAATGATATGACCGGCATGAAAACAAATATAAGTGCATAAAAATACAATTCACCATTACGTTGAGTTAATGGGAGCCCTGAGCTTGTTTCTCCGCAACGAGCCGGTCCCATCTAGGGTTAATCGGGGACAATGACACCCGGAGTGTGTTCCTTATATCCAGTCTATTCTGTAATTTTGTTTTGGTCGCTGTCACTGCAGAAAACCCCGCTTCACAAAGATGGGATGTAGGAAAGGGAAGCAGGGGTTTCAGTGCTTTTGTGTTTGTTTTTTACTCATTTTTGCTAGCTTGAGGGCTTAACTGAGGTAACATACCAGTAACTGAGGCGAGCGTCTTTGTCTGTCTTAACCTGTGAACTTAACCTCAAGAAGCACAGACGGATGTAACTGGGAGAGAATCCAGTTATTTTTTCAAAATAAAACATCTTTCAGACTCTGATCATCAATCATTTTTTTTGTTTTTTCTGTGCAGCCCAGAACCAAATGACAAATGGACCAGTACTGGTCTGTGGCCCGGTGGTTGGTCTAAAGAATGCACTGATTGATGGTAAAAACTTGCAGATTATTATGTTATAAAAATACTCTTGAACGCAGCACCTACAGTTATTTCTCTGAGCAGGTAAGTGGTGAAATGAAAGTAGGCAGGGTTTCCACTTGTCTTCCTCCTCGCTCTCCTTTTGAATTCTTTGCACAAGTGCTTCACTTTTCGTGTATACACCCAAATGTGATACCGCGAAAGCCTCGGAGGAGAAACCGAGGCTGTTCCATTACCACCGTCTGTCGATCCATCACGCCTTGTGACAGCAAGCTTTTAGCTCCACCATTTAGAGTAAGCATATACACTCCGGCACTCAAACCTGGACTGCACGTCTGACCAGCTAAACTGTTTGAAGCAGACTCATACAATCACTCGGCTTTATCTACATTCAAGAATCTTTTTGTTTTAACTCTGAGAAAATGTACGCAAGACAACCTGCATCTGTCCAGATGTGGGAAGTAAAATTTGTTTCTTTTGCAATGAGAAAAAATAATTCAGCCTCACATCCTGTTGACTCAGAGGTTTACTTGCATTCCTTTGGTTTCATATTCGGCTTTATGACGGCTTTTTTTTTCAGTATTTAAGCACCGGCGACCCTGAAACACGTTCGTGGCTTCTGTTTCACTTCAGCCCTGATGTCCTGTTGTTCTATGAGGTGTGTTTCCCCCCCCGGTTCAATCTGATATCTCCATTAACACCTACGCACACACACACATGCACGCACACACCTGTCTCTACATATGCATGGGTATAAGAGTGTGTGATTGCGAGGAAAAGCCTGATGTAGGACGAACTAAGCTGTAACACACACACACACACACACAAACACACAGCAACACACACAGTCGTAAAGCAGTGGGGCTGTGTGACCAGAGAACTATAATTAGGCCTCAACGCGCTATTAAAACTCACACTGCCATCAACTAGAGGTCAGGGAGACAGCCACCTACAGCGCAACACACACACACACACACAAACACACAAAAAAACATACACACAAACACATGCTTGACATCTATCACAAAGGATTTAGACAGAAAAGTCACACACTCCTATACAACTATACTGTAAACATGTGTGTATGTCAGCGTGTGTGTGCTTGTGTGTGTGTGTGTGTGTGTGTGTTAGTGTGTGTGTGTGTGTGTGTGTGTGTGTGTGTGTGTGAGTGCCTGACTGATGAGCAGACTTCAGTGTAGCGATTAACAAGCAGCACAATATTTGTTAAAGAATCAACAAAAAGTGCTACGTCGTGTGTGTGTGTGTGTGTCTGCAGATGGTTGGATTTACATTCATGCAAGTGAGTGTGTGTTTTTGTGTCTTTGTGTGTGTGTGTGTGTGTGTATTTTTGTCTACTACATGAGGTACTTTTGTCAAAACCTGATTTTAACAGTAAGAACAAACATATTTTATTAAGATCATGATTGTTAGCATCTGTCATTTTTGTTTCTGCAAACTTTCCCCTAAAAATTTCGTCAAGTATAAAAACTCAACTCATCTGCATTGTTGACATATTTTACGTACATAAACTGTATATGACATATGTATATCACATATATATAGTTGAAAGCGTCTTTAAGTGCCAGAGTGGTTTATTGTGATTCTTCTCACTGTTTTTTCTTCTCAACTTTCCTTGGATCTCACTCTTTTCATTTCCTATGAAACTAAAGAAGCTAAAACCACTTTTAGTTCCAGCTGATTTAAGCTGCCATGAATTTGTCCCAAATTACAACATTTTTCGTGACTTAAAAATTTGTAATTAAATACAAACATGCTTTGTCTTGTCAGGACTCCAAAACCAGCAGGACACCTGAGGAGTGAACCCTCCTCCCAGACAAACACTTAGCCGAGTTGTCAGGTGTCTAGTGGTCATTTCCCACCCTGAAAGCAGCAGCGGTGGCGGCGGCGGCGGCAGCACGGTCGAAACAACACACACAGTCAGACAGCCTGACACAGCGTTCTATCATCAATAATAGGAAAAGTGCTACGTACTGAAAACGGGAGACAGACTGTGCCATAATAGCAACCGTGCACATGTAATTTCAGCCGCCGACGCCCAGGTATAACGTGTCAAAGAGCTCTGTATGAGCGCGCCGCGGCGCAGACGCAGCAGAGGAAACGGGCCTGTATTAGTGTCATTAATAAGACATGTTGAACAAGCACACGGAGCTGCCAACAAAGCACAGAGGCTGGCCGGCATGTGTGTGTGTGTGTGGGAGTGTGTGAAGGAGTGTGTGCAAGACAGAGAGAGACAGTGTGTGTCCATGCACGGTTGTCAACCAGAGAGTGTGTGTGCCAATTTGCTCGGTGCACGAGTGTATGTACATGTGTCTGAGTGGGTGATTAATGTGTATATGGGTCTGACCATAGCTTGGAAAGGTCACACTCACATCATGAGTGTGTGTGTGTGTGTGTGTGTGTGTGTGTGTGTGGCCTGAATGTGACCCAAACCCAAACCCAAAGGCAGCCCAGCTATTAGAGCTGTATTAGTACAGAGCTGCTATTACAGCGCCTACAGCACTGCTAAATGGCTGCTATTATAAACCTCGCTAAAACACACATGCGCACACACACACACACACACACACTTGCACACACATGCACACACACACACACTTGCACACACATGCACACACACACACACACACACGTAAGAGCAGATACAACTAGCAAAAACACTTTCTCTCACACACACACACACACATACTCGAGGATTTCCAAATCCAAACACACATTCTGAACATCAGGGAGTGCTAATACACACACACACACACACACACACACTTGCCGCTGAAAAAACACACACAAAAATTCGTCCATTGGCCTGATCTGGTCTCATCACTCTGTAGGCAGTAAACAACAGTGTTTGTGTGTATGTGAGTGTTATTTGTTTGTACATGAATCTGCGCGTTTGCATGTGTCTGCAAATCATTATGAGGGTGTGTGTGAGCGCGTTTCATTAGCCAATCAGCCGTGAGTTCGGCTCATTTTCATGTAAACTTTGTTAAAAAAAAGAGCAAGCAGCTTCTCTGACTCAAACACTCTCAGGTTATTACAAACAACTCATCTTTAACCGGGACAAATGAAGCAACCGCTGCTGTAACTGCAGAGTCAAATAACAGCAGACACATGGAGGAGAGAAACGTAGCAGAGATCGTTTCACCACGATGAGACACAAAAAAAAGCATCAAAAGGTTGTGAAACAGCATTGAATTCAACTAACGGTAAAGCAACGAGATTGAAAACTGAACACACCATTGATTCATCGTGAAATAAATAAATTGTAGATCGAAAAGTTGTTTTAAAAAACTCGTTTTAACTGTTTTCTGTGTTGCCATTCAAGCTGAGGAGCTGCTCACAAACATCTCCATGTTTCTGGGTTCCCTTGATGTAGAAACTGAGTTGCTACCAGAATCTAAAGTGCTGTTCTGCAGCTGAACTCTGACCTCCTGCCTGAGAGGTGGGCAAACAGGGAATTCCCCCTCAGGAAGGCAAACAGAATCCCATTCATTCAGTTCAGCTACTACAATCTGAGGGCCTGCACTGCCATCTAGTGGGCAAAGGGAGAGAGGACTGCATCAGCTAGGAACAAGAAGAGATGAGAGGAGGGAGGAGAGGAAAGGAGGGAAGAGGAGAGGAGGACAGAGTGTACTGATGTGTTTATCTCTATATGTTTATGTATCTCTGTGAGTGATTATCACATATGTTTGTGTGTGTGTGTGTGTTTGTGTGTGTGTGTGTGTGTGTGTGAGTGTGTTTGTGTGTGCGGTTTAACGGGTGAATGTAGGTTTCATGTGTGTGCGGCTTTTGTATACTTGTGTTTAAAATGAGTCAATGCAAACTTGTGATCACGTATGCATGATTGTCTGTGTGTGTGTGTGTCAGGAACAAAGACTGCGAGTGTGTGTGAGTGTGTGTGTGTGTGTGAGTGTGTGTGTGCATGAGAACGTTGCATGACAACTCAAAAAAAGCTGCTGTTTATACATCATCACGTGGAAACAGGCAGGTTCATGGTACAAACTACAAATGTGCTTTCAGCGCAGGCCAAGGTATT
>JAPZDV010000009.1:9694090-9716486 GCA_029814665.1 Acanthurus lineatus | reverse complement strand
TATATTTATTTTTTTCTGTGCGGCCCAGAACCAAATGACAAATGGACCAGTACTGGTCCGCGGCCCGGTGGTTGGGGACCGCTGGTCTAGAGCAAAAGTCCCTACATCTTACCTCACTGTTCACCAGAGGAGGGCCGTATCTTCCCTGAGTAAGGACGAAAACATCACTATCCTCCCGGCGGACAAAGGGAGATGCGCAGTAGTCCTTAACACAGCTGACTACCATGACAAAATCCATGCACTTCTCAGTGACACTAACACATATGAAACACTGAGATGAGGCCCACCTAGTGGCTACAAGAGAAAGGCAATAGAATGCTTACAAAAACTACAGAAAGACGGTACCATCGTCCACAATACCTTCGTTTATATCCTCAAGACACTATCCCGTGCTTATATGGACTTCCCAAGATCCACAAAGAAGAAACCCCGCTCAGGCCCATAGTCGGCAGCATTAACTCAGTTACATATAACATTGCTTAATACGTGGCCAATATCTTATCCCCTTTTCCCCTTGGGAAAAACCGCCCACCACATTCAAAACTCCGTAGACTTTGTGTACAAGGTCTGGGGCTTAAAACCGGAGACTGATGAAACCATGGTGCCCTTTGACGTGATCTCTTTGTTTACTTGTATTCCAACTATAGAGGCAGTGAGAACAGTCAGACATTGTTTACTACATGACAACACTCTCCAAAACAGAACCAACCTCAACCCAGATCAAATATGTCAACTGCTGGATCTTTGTCTTAACACCACAATCTTCCAGTTTAACAGCAAATTCTACAAACAAAAACATGACTGTGCCATGGGCTCACCAGTATCCCCCATTAATGCCAACCTATACATGGAAGAGGTAGAGTGCAAGGCCTTGAACTCTTTTAGAGCAACAGCACCTAGCCACTGGTTTAGATATGTGCATGACACATGGGTCAAAATCAAAACCCAAGAGGTACAGGCCTTCACTGAACACATCAATCCGGTGGACATAAACATAAAGTTCACTAGAGAAGATGTCAAAGACAATCACCTACCCTTTCTAGACTGTGATGTACAGATCGCAGAAGATAGGAGCCTCCACATTGCGGTTTATAGGGCTCCCACACACACAGACCAATACCTCTAATTTGACTCACACCACCCACTGGAGCATAAACCGGGCGCCATTAGAACCCTGAAACACAGGGCTGATAATATACCAACTAGCACTCAAGCCCAAACAAATGAACGCAAACACCTGAGGAAAGCCCTTAAGACCTGTGGCTATCAAAGAGCCTCTTGGGAAAACTGGGATAGGGAAAACAACAAACGAAACAACATAGTTATTCCATATGTCTCTAGTGTATCCGACAAATTTTCAACAAGCACCACATTGTACATTTCCTGTACATTTCAAACTCAGTAACACACTGGGGAAAAAACTGGTACATCCTAAAGATTGTACTTCACATACACAGAAAAACAACCTTGGTTTATGAAGTGCAATCTGCGAGGAATGCAAAGACCTATATATTGGTGAAACCAAACAACCATTAACCAAATGTATGGCTCAACACAGAAGGGCTTACTCCTCAGGTATGGACTCTGCTGTCTTTTTACACCTAAAGGAGATGATACACTCCTTTGAGGACAGCAATGTACATATTCTAGACAGAGAAAACAGATGATTTGAGAGAGGAGTAAAGGAAGCCATTGACATAAAAATAGAAAAACCTTCCCTCAACAGAGGAGGAGGTTTACAACATCAGCTTTCTCCTATTTACAATGCTGTCCTTTCTTCCCTACCCAGGAGATTCAACAACTTAACCTCCAAAAACAACAGCTTTTCACAGTTGTCCTCATGTGTCTCCAACGACTCTAACGACTGTCTTTCTTGGTTGGCCTCATATAGCCCATAACGGCTCTAACGACTGTCGTTAACAGGGTGGGTCTCTACCTGAGTCACACCTTATACCAGTAAGGACTCTTAAGTGGCCTATTTGGGAACACTTTCACAGAGGTTAAAAACCTAGGCTTCGCACCAGATTGCTAGACTAACCTAGTCTAGTCTATTGCACATGAACTGATGAAGCCCCTTGGATTAGAGGCGAAATGTCTTCACAGACAAATTGGCACAAGTCCGGTTGCGTTTGATTTAATTGCCCAGATATCACTTGTCTAAGTTTTTCTTGGCTATGTGTGAAATACATATCCTGTTCTTTGTTTATTCTAAAGGAGTGTTGAAAAAGTGATATCAGTATTTATAGTCAGGCCTTATCTGGCCAGTCAGAAGGAGGCAGCGGCTCTAAGATTATGTAATAATGTCCTCTTTGATGAGACTTCTGCTGTTGCTTCTGTAACAAAATGATACGTTTAGAAACTGATTTAAAATGTTGGATTTATGAGGAAGACATCCTACTAACTTTGGAAAATCCGTTCACGTCAACCTGTCCAGTTTTTTTTTTCCACAGTTTGACGTCACAATTTGTTGAAGTGTGCACTTCCTTAAAAGGGAAAGATTACAACAGGATGAATGTCGCACAAATCAAATAAATGTAATCAACTCTACTTGTGAAAAAAATTAGTTGCATCATGTCTACTGTGTATTTAGGTATGTTTTTTTTGGATTTTGTCTTATTAATGTGACGTGTTGTACTCTCAAACTGCAGTCAGGAAAAAGTGCATAAACAACCCCTTCCAAAACAAATACTCTGTTATCTGTTGAATATCGCCTGTCTGAAGCGAAAAACATGGATCAGTCCCCCCGAAACTTAAATATCTGATACAGGATTGTCCTACACACTTTCGTTTATCCTTTTCTGTTTTTGCATAAATGGCCTATAAAGTGACGGAGCTCATTGACGGTTGGACTGAACCAGCATTCCTGAGAAAGTGTGGTTAAAAATAACCTCATGGGCAGATAGTTTTGCATAGTCAGATAATATTTATATTTAAAACAGTTCCAGCTACATTTGATTCTAAATATAAAACTGTCTAATTTACATTGATGCAGGTTTTTCCAGTGTTGGTTAAATAACTGTTCCTTTTTTTATGTTAGTTTTTGCCCCCTTGAGGTTTTCACAGGATGTCTATTTGACTCATGGGAGCTGGAGTTGGATCTTACGCTATAAATGACAAATAATTCCAAGTAAAAAAAAGACATTAAGGCTACAGATGATGTCAGTTATTCTGGCCATTTTGAGTAACATTTGCAAGGTGACGACCTTTAAATCTGCCCACACCAGCATGCTCAGTCAACGGTTTCTACAGATGAAAGATGGAAACAGAGTGAAATGAATTGACAATTCTGTCTGATATCAGGCAACTAATCTGCAAGTAGGATGATTTAACCACATGCTAATAAATATAACAGACATTTATTCTGCAGCTACACATGTAACAAAACAAATATTAAGTCTAATCAGGCAAACCAAGCAAAAACTCCTGTCTAAAGAGAGTTACAAAGTGTAGCTTATTTCACTTCCTTTGAGCTCACAGGTCATTTTTAACAGCAGCTCTACGCAGGTGTCCTTGTAAACCATGCGAGGGTTATATTGAACCTAAGGCCTTATCCACATTTGTATGTGCTGTTTTGAAACATCCTGTGTGTTTTGGCCTTTGGTCCACACAGAAACACAGTTTTAGATTATCTTGTTAAATGTTTACACCTAAACATTCACTCTTTGACTATAGTTTTTAACTGTACTGAGGAACAGAGATGTCAAAATATGCTGTAAGGCCACTACATAATTCAGTCCTCCGTCAATGCAGCCTTCATCCTTGCAGGTTTTGGATGAAAATCAATCAAACATCTTGAAGTAAGCCTACCTTAGTCTCTACTCTTGAGTTGAGCACGTTTATGTGTATACAGTAAGCTGAGTCGGGGATCTGGGAATCGGGGATTTAGCCAGGCTTTTAGAGACACTGAGGTCCTTATTCCAAGTGCAGCATCTCCAAGAAAAACTGGACCCGAAACAATTAATGAAGTCTCAGTTCTTTTATTATGTGTTTTCCTTAACATCTGACTTTTTCCTTTACGTGTCCAGTTTGACTCTCTGCAATTTTTTTTTCCTAATATGTCTTTGTCATGTAAAAATGAAAAAAGGGCCTACATATTTGCTTAACATTAGTTTTTCACAAGCTAAGAAAAAATATTATTAATTATTAATATTATTTATAATATTATGATGATGAAATTATCACAATATTAACTGTTCATGCATTAGACTAAAAGTTGTCCAGTTTGGGTCTAAAAAATACTTAAATTCAGCCTGTAAAATACCCATCAAGCTAGGATGTAACTAGATTTCTAAAAACCTCTAATTACCAGAAATAAATACTGAGAGGATGACCTCAGTGCCCTTAATGGTAGCTGCAGCTCTGAGCTAACAGCCATGTTGGAACTTTCGGGCGCGTTGTGGAGAAACGGCAAAAGCCAGATTCCTGCTCGTCTTTCCAGTCTCTCAGTCTGTTTACAATTCCACAACGGCTGGTTGCCATGGAGTCGCTGTCAATGAGCTCCAGATGCCAGATATCACAACCAACCAGGGAGCAGCGGTGAGTCACCATGGTCCGCAAGTCCCACCCTCTCTTCTACGGGCATGCTCCTCCCGTTCCTCCCCGAGGCCTCCAGATTTACTGTCAGAGTTCCACTCCCCTGTGCTCTACTACTGCCTGCCTGCCTGCCTGCTTGCCTGCCTGCCTGCCTGCCTTCCTGCCTGCCTGCCTGCCTGCCTGCCTACTTGCCTGCCTGCCTGCCTGCCTGCCTGCCTGCCTACTTGCCTGCCTGCCTGCCTACTTGCCTGCCTGCCTGCTTGCCTGCCTGCCTGCCTGCCTGCCTGCCTGCCTGCCTGCCTGGCTATAATACTATATATCTGCACTTCAATCTTCACATTATTCTAAGAGCTTAAGTCCTCTTCCTCTTCAGCAGCTTGTTGTGTTTTAATTCTCTTCTGCTTTGCTTCTTGCTGGGGGGTGGGGGGGTGGGGAGGTAGGCCTTACGGGCAGAGGAGAGAAAAACCAGATGAAGCAGGAACATAAGGGAACACTACAAAATTAGACCTTGATTATAAACTATCAGCACTGACGGGGTTGTGCATGAGTGTTTCTGGTATCTCTCAAAGCGACCTTGACTGTTTTAGTATTCGGCACTTTCAACGGATCTTACAGTTAAAAAAAGTGGTGAAACTGAGAGCACAAAAAACAATAGACTCACTTTCCATCTGTTACTGCACATTATATTGATAAACTCTGGATTATAGCTTCTTTAATGCTGCACTTCCAGCTGAGAGTAATTTATACTACATGGCAGCAATTAATACGCACACTTCCTTCCTTTGCAAAGCATATAATGGTCAGTTTTTGTTTGAAATATCCAACAGGTAGTTATTCATCTATGTGTTTGTGACTGAGGCCTTTTTGGTGGTGTAGTGCTTGAGTATATTTTCAATATCCCTTCTTCTGTTAGTGTATACAAGGTGGCCAAAACAATAAAATATCTCTCAGGAGAGGTGAGACGGTCATTGTTTTTCAAGTCAGAAGTAAATCCCAAGTCAGGCAAGTCATGAGAGAAGTCCTTAAGTCAAGTTCCAAGTTTAAACTTTGAGTTTCAAGTTCTAAATAAGTCACAATAAATGTCATCAAATGTAAAGTCATTCAATCAAGAAAGCCTCCACTCACTGTTATTTGTGCCACTTCAAATGTCTAATGAAGGTTTAATTTTTGAACCTAAAGTCACCAAATTTTTTGACTTGAATCTGACTTGGGCCTGAATCATGTGTCTCAAGTCAAACTCTCTGCATCTCAATATTCTCCTGATGCAGTTCAATACAGATGCAAATTACATCAAACATAACATGTAGTTGAATTAATACCTGCCTAAAACATAGCATTGTTTGAAAAGGTCAAATTTATGACTGAATTTTTGTATACGATTTCACAAATGTACCAAATACGGAGGTACATATATGTATTTTGAATTTTCCAGAAGAGGTAATGCAATGATTTTACACAAACAGTTTGGTTTAGGATGGAATCATACAGAAATGCTTTGACTCATCCAAGTGTTCCTCCTACTAAAGCTCCTATTGTAGTGTGACAACCTGCCTACAGTTTTACTGGAAACTAGTAACACAAGTGCCAACAGGCCACTTTGTAACATTCACATTTCCACCATGTGGTTCACAATTTGGCTCATTTGTAGTAAAAATGCTACTTTGAGTCACACAAGAGCTACTATTAGGCCATGTCATAGTGTGGCCCCACACACCTACACAGTGAGCTAACAATAGCTAGCAGGTGATAGTCAGATTCACCACCATTTGATTGATACTAGCACACAGGTGCAGTAATGGATTGGAAAAACAGTTTCTGTCCAGATAAAGCTCTTTGTTTTGCTTTCATTTAGCAGAAGTCATGCAATTACTTTAAAATCGGTAGCCACTGACGGTTTCTTTTTCTTTTCTTGATTTCCTGAAACAAAAAAAAAAAAACGGTTTCAGTCATGAGCGCTTGAACTTTTGAAGCAGGTAGTGAATGTAAACAATGTCAGCTGAAGAGAATTCCCTAACAGCAGTCTTGAGCTGCCGGGAAACACCCTCTGAGTCACCACTGCAAAAATGTACTGTAGTGGTAGGCTGGCCTGGGGTGAAATGACGTACATCTGGTGGATGGTTACAGCATAAGATACTTCGATACACTGTGCAAACACAAACTTCATTAGTTACAACATGGGAAAACACAGCAGGGTATTACAAACTGCAGGAAGAATGTAATCAGCCATCAAATAACACAGATCAGATAGTGTCTGAGGTCTTTAACAAGCTTGTTGCTGTGCACCGCTCTGGAGATACCCTGAGTCACTTCCTGATCATCTTATCTGCATGGAAAACACTCCTAACAATCAACATTTGTTCTTCATCTTCATCTTCTTCATACATTCAAACTAATAAGCAGCCTTGCTGAGCGCTGCAGGGAAGCCATTCTCTCTGCTAGAAAATCAAGCTGCTAGAATTATAACTCAGCTTTTCTTTAGAACTCTTATTCATGAACATGTTATTTAATCGCACGTGTTCTTTTGTATGACAACAACATTGTTGTCAAAGAAGCTGAACGGTTTGTTCTAAAAATGATTTACACATTGTTGGGATTGTTTCTGTCTTGCATTCATGAAATTTCTTTTCTTGGAACAGGGTGTGTCCTATCGTGTGAGGCAGCTTGGCCTGGTTACATGGATGTCATAACCTCCCATTCATTGTGCAACACAGGTTATCATCACTATGGGAACAGGGTAGTGCAGTGTTTGCATGAATGAGCACTGTGTGTGTAGATGTATCCATCTATGTGCAGTAAAGGGTTTGTTTGCTTTAAGAGTGGAGCCATGAGCTTTTTTGTCTGTTTTTATTATTAAGTGAGTTCCAGTATTTGTTTCCAAGATATTTCCTTGGAAGAAGCAGAACCAGACAACTATGTAATTTTGCATATTTTATTAACAGACATAAAAGCCCCCAGTCAGACATATCTGAATCTCTAAGCTGGGTTTATCTTTGATGCTCCACCTGACACTAGGGCCTCTCTTATAAGCCCTGGCCTTTATAACGACCTCACTGAAATAGAAACACTCTACTTTTCCTGCACATGATCCATGGATTCACTAACAAATCCACACCATTTGCACAGTACAAGAGTGGTTTTAGTAGGAATGGCTGAAGGAGGAGGGGGTGGATAGATGGTGGGTTGAATGGTGGTTCAATGAGGTGGGGCTGGGATTGCATGAAGATGAAAAAGGACTAAATGAAAAAAACCTTGAAGCATGGAAGAACACAAGGTCAGGATGGGGACATAGCTGCAGGAATTTCAAGCTTTATCATCTCCCTTGGATCCTATAAAAGAAGAACTATTAATAATATGAGTTATTATCCTCAATGTGCATGTCTTTAATGGTGGGAGGAAACCGGAGCACCCAGCAGAACTCACATCAGCACTGGGAGAATCTATGACTTCAGGCTACAGCTCAAATTCAAGCCCTTCTTGGAACCGCTGGTCCATGTGCTGATCCACTGAGAGGAGGGGAGGAGAGCAGTAGGGATTGGGCTTGGTTTTGGTGTAGGATTAGATACACCTACATGGATCTAAGTGTGTGATTGAATTATTGAGGCACATGAGGTTGAAATAAGCAAGTCAAGAGCAGTGTTTTTCCTGAAAACAGTTAGAATAACCCCTGGGAGTAAAAGAATTGAATAAATTATTAAACTTGAGAAACAAAGCTTCTCTCACATAAGCTTTGTTATAACATTCAGGTTCCTTGGAAATCCCCCATCATTTATTATCTCTCTCCAAACTTCTCTTATATCCCTTTCCAACCCCCTTCCTTCTGTTGGTGCTATTTTTCCTCTCTGTATTTCTTCCCTTTAGGTGTTTTATGACCTAATCTGGAAGAGGATAAGACTTGAAAGAATGAAGGCCTTGAACTGTTCTGGGTTCTGTCTTATCTTGTCATGTAATGACTTCTGAGAAACTTCCAACAGTAAATAAAAACACTGTTGTGAAACCTTAAGTTTTAGCAAGAACAGCCAAGAACTTTTCCTGAGAAGTGCTCAAGCAGCTCTAAGAAGATGCCATGAGGTAAACTTTTATTATTCTCAACATTTTCTTGTGTATCAATATAAGTTATTTCCCAGACAAACAATTTTAGATCTCATGTGATCTAAAGATAAGAACCCTATCTACCTACAGCACCACCCACTCTGCAGCTGTCTGTTTGTCTGTCTGTGTTCAATCAAACAGAAAGTAACAGCTGTCAGTGGGGCGGGGCTTAGAGTTCCTCAGAAATTTATTGAGTTGGACTTTTTATAGGTGCTGTTATGACATGTGATAGATGATCATAAACACTCATTCGTCCCTTTAGACGGACATATATGTGTTATGCTGATCGGTGTGCTGTGATACGCCACATGTGAAGTCATTTAAATCACTGAGGTGTGACATGTAGACGTCTAACAACTGTCACTCCAGGAATCTGTTATTCAAACAGTGCACAACCCTCAGTGCAAAGGAATGAAAACACAAGAGCACGCCACACTTATCACAATCAGCACAACTTTATACACTGTCAGAGTTTACAGGTTAGTATTTCTCAGTATTGAGAATAGCAGGGTTAAAAAAATAGTGAAATCATGATCTATGTTTTTCTTGTTGGCCTCAAATCTCTTTCAAGGCCAAACACAGCAGTTAATTGAAACTCAACAAATATATAATTTACTTATGTTTAAAGGACATTTGCTAAAAACCATAGTGGCCAGCTGTTTTTGTAAAAATACTGACCATGAGTAGGCTTGGAGCAGAAGGCCACAGACATTGACAAAAATGCAGCGGAACAGCTTTTACTTTAACATGCACTGTTGGTGTGTTTTGCAATCTGCTATCACGAACTTTAACTAATGTCTTTCCCTTTTGGTTGCATTTGAAGGCAGAAAGCAAATAGGAGAGTCCATCTGGCAGCCTGGGTGCGTGCTGTGATGATCGCTGCTACTACTTTCACTGCTTTTGTTTATGTTTCCAGCAGTGAGCACAGACAGTCTTTTGCAATTGCTTTTACGTCATCAAAATGCAAAATCGTCATATTTTCAGTGACGTGCGACTTAACACCGACAGGGAACATCTGATCTGTTTGCTTAGATGACAAATGAGATGGCTGGTAAATTTCCACATCAGGTTTATTTCCTCATATGAATGAAGACATTGTGAGTTTTTTCAAATGCAGAACCTTATTTCTGTCAGTACAAGCACAATAAACACTAACTCAAAGCAGGTCATAAAGACATCAGAATCTTATCAGGTAAACGATACAGTGCTTCATTCTCTGTAAGTGATAAGAACAATAAATGAATGTTTGGCCCCGATCAGCGGAGAGTTCCTGTTAATTCTATCTGGTTGATATATTTCAAGATAAAAGTAAGCAATCAGCAAAGTAATGGCCTCAACTGGAAGTGTAGGTGAAGAAAAGTGAACCAGTCAGATGACAGGAGAGATACAGTTACATGGAAAACTCTATCAAGTTTATCCTCTGTTCCTCTTTAAACCACAACTGCATCAGGCTGAGGAATTTGGGCTAAAAAAAATAGCATTTATACAATTACTTGTAAAATATCAGATTTTAAAATGGCTTTGGTGGTGATTTTGTTCATTTAAACACATAATATCTAATTTCTGTCACTCTCTGTCAAAACAATGAAAACAAAAGATGTAATTTGATGCTGTTGTGAAGTAGCATGGGATCATGGGATTTGTTTATTTCATTGTTTAACAGCCTCCATTGCTGATGAAAATCCGTCTGACTCAAGCAGAAATGTTCACAGACAAGGTCATGTATTAAAGTATGTCATGCTACATAAAGTCAAGTTTTCAGACCTCCTTTTTCACCCTCTGACTTGTGTTACTCCTTCAAAGTTAAGAACAGGCAATGAAAAGCATCATTACTCGGACTACAGATTTCTTTGATTTAAGAGTCACTGGCAACATATGCCATAATGTAAAAACACATCCCAACAAAATATATAGCAAAGATACAGTAAATTTTAGACATTTTAATGTGAAAATGTTACACATAGTAATGTCATATTAATGTTATGAAGTCAGTGTTTTACAGAAGGGGTGCTGCTGTCATGTCTGTATGGTATACAGACCACAGACAGAATACTAAATAACAGACACAGTCGCAGTGACGTCAACTATTGGTTTGTAAACTACTGTTTTGAAGTCTCGTGTTTGGCATCATGGTCGTCACCATCTTGTATTTTTGGAACCGAGTGACCATAATAAATGAGAGGGTGGAACAGGGAAGGATAAATATCGCTACCACTGACTGTGTGACGCAGGCAGCTAGCAGCTGCTGTCACTCAAAGGGGCCATGCCCTTAATTATGCATAACTTCAAGCCCTAATGAAAATTACACGAGGGAGATTTACAAAAATACACCCACAAACAGCTGTAATGAACTTGGAAATGAGCTATAGAGACCAAAACTATGTTTTCTATCAAGCTGTAAACATGTTTATTTCTGCTGACATTTTAATATAGGTGTCTATGATGATTGACGCCTCCGTTGGCCTTATGTGGAACTGCATTTTTTTTTTGCTCTAGGCAGGCTTCATTTTTCAGGGGAAGGAATCTGCATGTAAACTGAAACTCTTTTCCCCAGCATTTCCTCCTCTCAGAAATCTGTTTGTTTGCATCTTTTCCTTCTGTTCCACGAATCAGCAGCTAGACAAAGTTTCCAGTTGTCCAATTTGTAGGGTTGAAATCAATGTGAGGATGCACGATGTGACCAAACACTGAGACACACTCATCAAAAAATACAAAAATAAGCCAGGGGCACATTTTCTGGCCATGTGTAGTTCATAATAAAGAAACAAGAGCTTTACTGGAAACTGTCTAGTCATTTGACACATGGCTAAGCCCTTCAATAACACCAAGCCACTTACTTACTTAGTACACAATGACAGCTGTGTGTGTGTGTGTGTGTGTGTGTGTGGGTGTGTGTTAAAGAGAAAGAGGGAGACAAAGGGAGGACTTGTCATTTTGTATGTTTGTGTGCATGACTTTTACATAGTATTGACACATTAGGGCTCAACATTACGATAAGAGAACAAAAAGCTAAAAGCAGAGAGCTCAGTCAGGTGGAGTGAACAAAGGTCATCAGGTGACCAGAAATGACCCTGAATACCCTCGAGGAGTGCCGGGATCATGTGTCAGCAAAGAAAGCAGCCAGTTACTGGAAAAAAATAAAAATATAGGGAAACAGAAAAACAACTGGAAAACTCGAGTCATGGAGACCACATATTTATTTTGCAAAATTCTAATATGACGGATCTTTGAACTACAAAAGTGATGACAGCAGTACATGGATTTTTTTTTTTTTATTACTGGAAAAGTAGTGACACAGTGTTGAAATGTGGTGCTTATCAAAGTAGAAGTACAAGCATTCACATTAACATATAAATAAATTTCTATGGGCAAAATGTTATTATTCATACACTGGCTTTCATCTTTTCTGTAAAAATAATCTGTGAAAATACACTGTAGTTTATTATTTAACCATATTTTACATCGATTATCTGAATTTGCAAAACAATGAGGGACTAAAACTTCCAAATAATAGTAGTTAAGTAAAAAGTAAGCAATGTAAGTAAGACTTAAATAGATATTGTGAACTCCATGTTAAAAATGGATGAGGGGGGAATCTGATTGTACTTTTAGATTCAGTGCTGACATCAAATGCCTTTTAGATTAAATTTTAAATGTGCATGTTTGATATTAAGCAGCTATTAAGCTATTTTAATCCACTGATTATGTTAAATAACCCTTACATAAAGTTTTTAATCCAATCCTCACTATTTACCTATAGTTTAATACTGGAGCATTGATGTAGAACTGCAGGAAACATCGGGTAATATTCTATGGTTACTATAAATAATCCACATTCTCCAACCAATCATAACTGAGAATGCTCAGTGACAAAACGTATGTTGTTAAAATTTAAAAGCTTATAAAATCAGGAAAGTAGAAGAACACAAATGCAGTATGTAAACGGATGTATTGACACTTTGATTGCTGTGTGTGTCATCCAATAGCCATTCTAGGTAAACATGCAATACCAATTGTAACATAATAACAACAGTATTTATATTTCACAGTATATTTTACTCTGTGATCACACCAACAACTAGCATGCAAAAAGAAAAACTTAACAAAAAAAAAGATAAAGCAACAGGGAAGGAAGTTGTGTTTCCATAAAAGCAACAATGGATGTTATGGGTCACTGCGGGTCACATCGATTTTCAAGAGAAACCATTAACAGCTCTCACATGTGTTTGTTAAGCAGTGTTTTGTTGTAGCGCGGTCAAGAACTACACTCTGTGGTTAAAAAGACAAACTATTGGCTCAACATTTTTGTGATGTAGTCGAAAAAGTGAACAACATCTGGAGGCCTGCAGTGTGTGGGCTCTGGTCTCCTCTTCCCTGTTGGATTTTACATATTCTCTCTCTGTGAAACAGTGTGCGTGCTAAGCTGTGCTAATGATTTCTCTTCACATGACTTTTTTGAAAAGCATGTCCTCCAATGCTCTGTACTTTTTTTCAGACAAAAAATTGCAATGAGCATTAAGAACACTTTTGGGCCTTTTTGCAAGAAAAAAAAAAAAAAAAAAAGGGAATGGTTATTGAAAAATTGTCTCTTTGATTTTCCCTGGAACCAAGTAAGTTTTATTAACGCAAGATTACAAGTAATGCCTTGCTTTGGTTACTCAGAGGCATCTGCTGTTGAATCAAAGAGACAAGAAAAAAATATAATGGTATTATATTTCTAATCCTTTATAGAAATTCAATTCAAGGGTGGAGAAAAAGTGTAGGCAGATGCCTGTAGTTTGCTTTAATCAGAAAATTCCTGCAGGAACATGAAATGTGTCCTGAGCATAACAGGCGGATGCCATGGAGATGTCCACTTAAGATACTCAGATCTCAGACGTCACAGGAAACCACATGGCATCCAGAAACAGATCCTGCCACTTCCATGGAAATGCAGCTTGGTCAGTAGAGGAACAATCCAATATTGTGCACTGTTCGCTTTGTTCCAGCAGACATTATGCAATCAACACACAGACTCTGAACCCATCACAACAAAAACTCAACCTTAAATGTCATTATCAAGATAACAAAGGCCACTGTTATGAGCCTACATTCAATAAAGAGGAAATAGAACTTTTAGCAACTTTTTGTTCTGTTTTTTTAAGGGAAAATTCAAAGAAGGGCTTCAATTCTGACTCTTCTGTTTCCATAAAATGTCAAAAGGAATGTTTTACCCTTTAAACACTTTCTGTAAAAAGCTTGCAGTGGCTGGGGCTCTGTGTGTATATTTTTTGTGTCTGTGCATGAGTGAAACTGAATTTGTGTTGATTAAAAGTGTAGCATTTAATTCAATGGCACTTAAGGGTATATAATCAGTGTCTGTACTGCAGTACTGCATAGTAATTTAAAGTGAAGCCTACTGACAGGGTGAAGAGGTTCAGTTTCCAATTAAGCTTTACAGGAAGATGCTTAATTTAAGCTACTCGGACACTGACAGGTCAAGTTAATAAGATTTTTGCACATCATTGTGGCTGAAGTTTTATCAAGAATGCTGCTCCTTGCAACAAATACCCAGTCTGTGTTCCTCTTTGAGGCACTTTAGTAAAATATGATAAAAGAGAGGTTTGCAAACAGGACTAAAACAGCTTAGGAAAGACAGTCACGCTTGTCTACAAATGTGAAATAGGGGCTGGAGGACAGCATGATCACCAAATGAAAAGGGGGGAAAAAAACATACTTCCAACTGATTTCATTTTTGTCGCAGAATGTTCGTGGAAACGGCTCGTTTGATTTGCATTTACACAGAATTCCAAGATTAGTCTGCCAGGTGTTGGGACAGGATCAATGCAGAGCTGTAAAAGTTCAGAGAGGGCATCTCGGCTTTTGGCTGTGTTTGACCTTTTTTCGTTAGAACTGAGCCTCATTTAAATATGATCAGCTCATTGCCAATGCAGCTGGCCAGGTGCAAGTCTTGGCATATGATTGGTTGAATAGCCTCTGGTAGAAACAAACCCTTTTATGGCCAAGGCTTTTATGATGATCACTGGATTTTGTTTTTCTCCAGAAGGCTGTGATGTCGCCTGATAACACTACAACACACACCTTACTGCTGAGGTGGAATGAGATGTTATGCAGTGTGACTGTGACTTCTTATGAACTCCATGACCAGGAAGTTTTATGGAGTTTACTATGAAACAATGCAAGGGCCTTGTTATCCATGGCAATGATAGGAAGTGACACTACTGTGACCCCTACGTTTTTACTACCCTGGTGGCTTAGTCTTGCCAGATGAATAGTTTCCTCTGAACTATGCGTCATAAATGTACTAGTGTTGTGTTTAGATCAGATATTGGTAAGGGCAGTGTCCAGTTAGACTGAGGCTTTAAAGAATTTGACCTGGTTTGGAGAGGGACGTGGGCCTCATATTATAGTCATACAACTAGGCACAGGGCTCAGCATATGTGCAAGCATTTTAAGCATTGTGAATGTGAATTAATGCAGGAAAGGAAAAGCGCAGATGTGAACAAGCCTCTTGGAAAGCTGTATTTGTCGCAGTAGAACTGGGGCTGACTCACAGCATTGGAAACAACAAAGTCCCAAATGACCAAATGTTAAACTAAAACACTGAGAGGGAATAAAAGAGCATGGATGGAACTTCGGCAACACATGTTGAATATTTAAACTCGCATGGCTGTAATGGTAAGTAAACACTCACTTTAGAAAAATGAGCTCACAGGTCAGTAGAGGACAGGATACACGCAGGCAGACTCATTTTCACTGAGCTGACTCACATGTTTAACATATGCATATTTGGAGTTAGTGGAAACTTGGATTGGAAACATCCAATCCCTTTTTTTCTGCAGAATATTTTTCAGGGCAATGATCACTTTTTGTATTTATTACTCTCCATTATGGCTTTTAATGATAGGGCAATTGTGTTTCCCCTCTTGCTGCTGGTTTGTGTTGTGGTGTTGTTGGTTGTTCCAGCTGGTTCACCAGTATGTCACAAGAATAAAGTACACAGTCTTCCCCTTTCTTAGACAACAAAACCACTTTTTTTCCCCACTGTATTTACCACAATGACATTCACCAGCTTATAAAATAACTAACAGAAAACACCAGCATGGATTGACTGTGAGGTGCACTTAATAAAAGACTCCCTGAGGACGCCAATAACAAGGCTCCTAATGGGTCTGTAACTATACTTGGTCAAGTGATTATTTATCACAATCTGAGGAAAACATCCAAAGCAGCACATTGAGTTATCTCGTAAAACCTCTGAATGAATAAAAGTGATTATTAGACTCCATTCTTGCAGGTTGAGTCACAAAGCACACACTGTGACTGTAAACAGGGATGGATCACGATTCCCATCATCTGCGCACTCAGACATTGACACACATCCTGCCTGGATACACATTATCTCGCAAACATGTTACGAATCCGGTCATATTTAACACAAATGTGGCCATTTTCTCTCGCCATCCAAAAACGTGTTCTTCTGCCCATTGCCATTGTGAATATCCAAGTGGGAAGTGCAACTCCAGAGAGACAAAAACTAATAATGTAAGAAATGCAACATTTGTAAAACAGGAAAAAACACATTGCTACATAGTGCATTTGCAGTACATCCCGGCACAGTGGGGCTATATGTACAGTACACTGTTGCAAAATGCCTCTAACTAGAAATGCACTTGCGCAATTTACATACCAGGGGAAGTGCTGAAATAACTTTTTGTGTATTAAGTATGAAATAATGCGTGTGATTGCACAGGTGCAAGCATCAAAAAACACAGTATTATGCTGACCTGCATTGAACTGATCACTAAGGAAGACAGCTGCAGCAGGGAGGGTGTGTGTGTGTGAGTGTGCGTGAGTGTGTGTGTGTGTTGGGGGGGTGGTTTACTGGGAAGTTCATTATCAACTATGCACGCATGCATGCACAAACGTTGCACATGTGTGTGTGTGCTTGTTGCTTTGTGTGAGGTTTATTGTGCATTGTGGAACTCTCTGACTCAATGTCCAGAGAGGAGAAGTAGATCCCTTTTTTTGTTTTGTTTTTTTTTTGTTTTTCAAGTGGCTGCGATGACAGACTGCAATAAAAAATATTCCCCAGTGATCACGTAGTGTTGCTGTGGTTAGTAAATTGACTGGAAATGTAAAGTTCTGTGTTCTTATGAATCCATTGGACTTCATTTCCATAATGATGAATTTGTTGGAGTGGATAGTGCGCTGCAATCTTGGTTTCTCATGAAATGTTCTTGAAGTCCTGTCTTTGTTGATGTCTTTCCAAGGAACAGGGAGTGTTTGTGTTTTAATATCTGTGTAATCTGACCCCATGATTAATCAGGGCATTGTGTGTTATCATGAAAAACGTGTCTTAGGTGGCAGAGGAACGATTTCCCTTTTAAATAAAATTAGAAACACCACAGTGTGGAAATGCTTTGTATGCAGAATGGCCCATTTTTTAAAAAAATATGCTGCATTATTAATCATGTATTACCATTGATTAAAATCTACTTAAACATCTATTTTCCATCTATCTGAAACACTTATATGTAAAACCTTGTAACAGACAACTTTAAGGCCCTATATGCCTGTGTTAGTTAGTGTATTTGTTAGTGTATCATCAAACAGACTGAATTATATATAGCACAAAAAAGAAGAAAATATAAAATATTTAAAACTTTTAAGTTGTGCTTCTTTAAAGTAAATATAGGGAACTTAACATCAATGCTTTTTAACTTTGGTTTGTTAGAGAAATGTAGGTGGTAAAAAAGGAAATAACTCTCATTTTAATCGTAATTCTTGTATGTCAAAGAGAAAACATCATGAAACAAGTCAAAAAAAAGTACACACATTCATTCGGTACTGATATCAGAAAAGCAGTAAGACTTTTCTTTGTAATATTGCTGGAAGAGCGCAGCCTGTCTGACACACTGCGCATGAATGAGAAAATGACTACCATAGATAGAAGAAGGGGGAGGGGAGGAGGGAGGGGAGAAGAGTTGCTCTCTTACTAACAATTCAAGGAATTGATTGCGGCCTCTGAGAAGTGTGAGTCATCGTGTGGCGTATCAGGAAACCCTTCAGATGTTGGTCACAACCTGTGTGCCTTAAGCAAATGTGACCACATTTGATGCAAAACACTCCTCTCGCTTGTTCTCTTTTTTTTTTCTTTCTTTTTTTTTTTTTAAATCCCCATTCACATTCTCACAAACTTACACTGTCTGAGTGTGTGGGCACCCACGCTCTTCCCCCCTACTTCATGTGCTCTGATTCTCCCCGCTACAGTTTTACTTTACTTTAAACCTCAGGTAGAGTATTGACACGTGTGTGATTGGAAGTGGCAGCACAGAAAGACAACTTCAACATTTGTTCAAAGGTTTCATCCCCAGTTCCCATAACAAAACACCACAGACAGCCTAAATTACTGGTTGGGCATTATTTGTAACCAATAAGTAAACTGTGAAACTAAGTAAAGAAATTAAAAGGGGTGAATTGCTCAACCGAGGAGAGAACAGCGAGTATTTGGTAAGAACAAATGAATCAGGGATCCGTAACTCCATGCCAACATCTGAATCACTCATCTGGAATTTATGTGTGTAAGCCCCCCCTAAGAGGTTTCAGGCCTATGTTGGGAATAAATCAAACTTCTTTTTCTAAAAATTTGGCCATTTCTAATAAAACACCGCTGTTTAAAGAGGGAGAAACCTCCCCCAGGTTTCTCTCTCTTTCAAGTGAGTGACATCGAAGCTTGAAAGCAGTCCTCCCCCTCATTTTGCCCCCAGCAGTGATAGGAAGTGACACCACTGGGACCCCTGTGTTTCAGCTGTGGTGATGATAACACCCCGATGACCCGATCTCGATGAATGGATGAATGATTTCCTCTAAACTCTGGGTCTTTACCACAAATGTACGAGTGTCATGTTTAGTCAGATAAAGGTAAAGGCAGCATCCAATCACATTGAGCAGCTCCTTTGCTTTATTGTCATGGTGGGCAAAGTGAATATGAGAACACATAGTTCCTGTAAGATTTACAAAATTTTCACCCAGAGCTCTGACGTACAAGAAGCACTTCACGGTTTGAGTGGAACTAATTTTAGATTTTCATGTTTAAACACAGATTTTTTCCATGACAGCCACATACAGTGACATATAATGAGAACACATTCATCCCCCTCATGAAAACATCTTTTATTTGCTTTATGCCATCATTAATAAATGTCTTACACAGGCCCACATACAAGCTATGTATTTATGTATGATGCATTTAAGGACTAGGTATTGAATTTAAGCACCTTTTCATTTATTTATAGAGAGACAGCAGTTACACTCACTTCACCACATCTGGCAAAGTTTTCTCAAGTACAGTACTTCTTCATCCGGTGTGTGTATGTTTGTCTGTGTGTGTGTGTGTGTGTGTGTGTGTGTGTGTGTGTGTGTGTGAGAGAGGGAGAGGGTGGCAGGGTACGCAGAGAGAATAGCAAGATAGAGAGAGAGAGAGAGAGAGAGAGAGAGAGAGAGAGAGAGAGAGAGAGAGAGAGAGAGAGAGTGAAGCAGGGAGATAAAGTCACTCAGATTAAAACATCGAAACTTTGGACATCAAAGATGCTGCTCTCGTATCTTTATGGTAATCAAACCCAGGTGAGCCACGTCAAAGAACCTTTCTCTCTGCTTCCTGGAAAGTCTGTTGCAAAACTAAGAAAGTTTCTCTTTACACACTAAGCAACTAGAAAAAAAAGAAAAACATAAGCTTCCCATAAACTACAGGCTTTCAACATCACAAAAGCTTGTCATGAAAAGAAACGAGGCCAGGATTAAATAAAAGATAGTTATAAAAAAAGCAGTTGCTTCTTACTGGAGCAGGAATCATTAAACTTTCAGATTTGAATAGTTTAAAATGACTTTAGCATACTGTTCTCCCTGATCTGGCCTTCCTGGAAATCAAATGGATAGCCTTATTTGGAAGCCAAATAAAACAGGGCCTATTCAAATGACCATTTATTCCAGTAATTCAGATATGACATAGGGAAATGCCTCAATGCACTCCACTGCACATTGCACATAATCTCCTGTGTTCAGTTTTATCTGATCAGCTCTGAAATTTAATCCTCTACAACAAGATGTGTCGCTCCTTTTTCATTAAGTTTATACACAGAAAAAACACGTCATTATGCCTGTAATTCATATTTATTGTCATAGACGCCAATGGCAAACTACAAATACGTGAATTAACAGAAAAAAAGGTAATATCCTGTCACATTTGTCTGTTGTCTTGCCTCTTCATCCCTCCCATCAACTCACCTGCTGGTCATTTTTATCATACGGTGGCTCAAGGACGCACAGAGCAGCTGCGAGTCAAATAATGTGTGCACACAGAGAGAAAAACATGTAAATGTTTAACAAATGGAACACAAGTGTCGGTAAGCTCCAATTTTATCTTTGCATAAACACATTTTAAATTATAAACAGCACAGCTGACGGGATGTCTGTGCAGGGGGAGATTAGCAGGCTCTCTACAGGCCGCTTCCCATAAAGCAAGCCGGTCTTGTTTCTCACTCTCTGAGGTGATATGACTTAAATTCATTGTACTGATGTAGTCTCATTTTCTTACTTCACGTTGAGAGGCACCACAAAACTATTCAAATATTCTTAATTTTCCTCCATTATTAGTTTTTGGTTTGCATTCAAAGACTGGGAAGCCTTTTCATTTCCCCATGTGGGAGCAATAAGTCAATATTTATCTTAGATAGCTGTCAGGTCCTTGTCTCCCACCCTGACCCATGACGCCTCCATATGGGCATTGAACTTAGTAAAATACACACCCTCCACCCCACATAAAAACAAGTGTATGGAAAAATTAGGGAAACAAAGAAAAGCAGGACAACGTAACACAACAACTGTAGAAGCGTTAGTAACTTCTGCTTCTGTTTCCACAAAATGCACACACACACTAAACCGCTTGAACTTTTGTTTAAGGTACATGTGGGAAAGGGTCTTAAACCAAATCATAAGATTTTCCATTAGCTCTGAGTATGATGTCAGTCGCATGGCAGAATGTACAAAGGCAGCTGCAGTGCATTAAACGACCATCACAAGAAATTAGTCTTGTAAGAAGTGGGGTGCTGCTAATTTGTTGCTAAATTGTTACAAACAAACACTAATTTATTATTCTCTCTTGGCTTCAAATGGATCTCGTCAATATGATTTCATCCAATAAAAAGACAGCTGGCAACAGCTGTAAACCTAGAGTAGACTCAAAACACTGCACATGCAAACACTGCATGTATGGACAGCTTGAAAATGACAACTCATACCTTCTGTGGAACTTGCAGTTTTGTTTACTGTGGCCTTAACTTCAGTTTTCTTTGGTAACAAGAGGGAGCTGCTCAATACCAAGAAGTCATGCTGTTATCACTTCTCTTGAAGTTTATTTGCTTTAGCTGACAAAGCATCAGTTTTATCATACTTGTGAACGATTTGGTAACACAATGGGATAACTATGAATTTTGTGATAAGGAGGTTGAGTGACAGCTTCCTCAGAACGACAGCGTTGCAAAAAAGTCGCAGAAATTGTGTATGTTATTCACTGAAAGTCTTATGAAAGTTTCAAAGTACAAGTGAATGCAGTTTTTTTTTTTTTTTTTTTTGCCTGTGTGAGCCATAAGGGTCAAAGCGCTGGTTTTTGGCGTGCCGAATCAGGAAACAGATGTCACACACCCATGGACAAATATCAGGTCAATAAACGACAATGCGTGTTGTATTTACAGTCACCACGACCTGTCAGGACAGAGAGAGGGGCGACTCATGGAACTCAACTTCCTGAAGAGAATTAAACGCAAAAAGGCAAAAGAAAGAGGCAATGAGAGAATGTGAGAAACAGACAGACAGAAAAGTTATGTGGTGGTCGAGGTAAAGAAGAGGAAAAACAGGCCAGGCAGAAGTCTATGAAAAGGGAGTAATTCTTCTCAGCAAAACCCCCTGGGGCTGGTTGTGATGCAGGATATGGATCTGTTACTCCACTCTTTACAGGAAAAGGCTGACCGCATGTTGCTACGGCAACCAGGTGACACGGCATGCAGCGCCCTTATTCGCTGAGCAAACAGACCCAGCGGTCAGGCGGCCTGACAGAGTGTGGGGACCACAGTGTCTGACCCTGACCAGAGCCGCTTGGCAGTGACGCCAGCCAAAGGGTTCAGCCAGACGCTTCTGTTGAGTCATTCCAGCATTTAGAGTCGAATAAGATCAGATACAATCATGCACACACACTCACACACACACGTGCCTACAGAAAACAGACAAATGCATGCATATGAGCAGACAGAAACACACACGCACGGGCAGTTAATCAATAGTGCAATTATCAATTCTTTCAGGTTTTAGGTTTTGCTGGGAATATGCAAATTCATTTGTCTTTAACATTAGTGTAAAATGAGTTATACTTTACATTGCATGACATTTTCTATAACATACTATATATAGTCTTATCTTTATATAAGTTTTCACACTTCAAATTTCCTTTTTTCTCTGTTGACTCTGAATTTACTCACTATACAAACAAAACTAATGCTAAAATCAAATGATTTACATGTCAAATTTGCCCGCCAGCACCTGAACACACCAACCTATAAGAAATCTTAAATCAGCCTGTATTTTCTACTGCAAAACAACCCAGCTATGCATCCATGTTTTAGGAATACATTTGTTTAAAATTTTTCAAACATTATTACATCCAAGCAAAAAAAAAAAAAAAAAAAAAAAGGGGTGCGCATTTTTTGTGTTAAAGCACATA
>JAPZDV010000009.1:9676316-9692250 GCA_029814665.1 Acanthurus lineatus | reverse complement strand
AAAAAAAAAAAAGGAGTCAGACTTTTTTAAGATAAAGCAAATACTTGAATTTCTGTCTGGGGCTGCTGTGGATAGTGGAGAAACAGCTGCTGCTTCTGCTGCACAATGAAAGGGCCAGACTCCATTTGTCCTGTGTCCACTGTGAGAAACCCAAGCCCCTCCTGTCTGAGGTAATGTCACCATGTGTGTGTGTGTGTGTGTGTATCTGTGTGAGTGTCTGTGTGTGTGTGTGTGCAGACGGCTGCATGAGTGGATCAGGTGACAGCAGCAATTCGGGAGAGACACAGTTCCATTTTTAATCATCCCGCTGACACACACACACACACACACACACACTCTCTCTTTCATGTCGACACACAGTTTGATTCCCTCTCCTGGAGCTGAAAATAGTTTTCATCAAATGATGCCCTGAATCTATAGATCAAACTGTTTTATTTTGTCAGGATGGCAGTTCAATCCTGCGCAGGGATGGTGTTTAAAACATGTGTCTCACTTCTGTTGGCCATCAGAGGTTTTTCGAGAGGAGTTCTGTGCTGCAGCAGAATGGTCTGAGGGATGTTTGTCTATAACACAATGAGGAACTGAAAAAGTGCTTATGGAGAATAGATAAAATACAGAAACAATGACCATTTTAGTGACAGCCTGGATTTTTTTTTTTATACTTCACATTTAGTGGATTAAAAATACATAGCTAATAGGAAGTACATTTGTTATACTTTGGCTGTAAAGCACAAAATACACTAAATCAACACATAAATGTCTCTGTAAGTTTGTACCAGGTTGAACAACAGCAGAGTTTCTCCTTAAAGCGTTGTTCTAGTTCCTCTGGATATTAGATAACTTGTTTCCCCTCCTCCCCAACCCCCCACCCCCTCCCCAAGGCACAGACAGACCAGACCGTCAACACTTATGAGTGGGTGGAGGGTTTTTTTGTTGTTTTTTTTTGAACAAACAGTCACCTGAGTACTTTGCATGGTGGAAGCAAATACTTTTAGCGTATGTTGATGAAATATTACTGTAAAAGGTAAAGTACAGAGATCAAAATCTGACTGCTGCATCACAGAGTGGTGATCAAAGGGCAGACATTTTCCACATTATGTGGGAGGAAAGTAAAACGGAAATTTTAATGTGTGTGTGTTTGTGTGCCTGTGTGTGGTCAGGTTATATCTGTAATTAAGAGATATAACTTTTTATAGGGCATGATGTGGACGTAGTTTTAGGGTTAAGAGGTTTATGGTTAGAATTTGTCTAACTCTTCTGTTTATAGATGCCAAATTTTCCCTGTATGTATAATATGAGCAGTCTGTTTAAAAATACATGAAGGAGCCCTCAGAGGGATTCTACTAAAGGGAACATACAGCAGTGAGAGACAGTATTGGAGATGTATTCTGACATTTAAATGTAAGTAAAAATAGTTACATTAAAAAACGAACAATACCCTTGAAAATTTCCTCCATTACAGGAAAAAGTCCAGTATTCGAAATTTATTTTAGGCTGAATACACAAGAATTGCCATTTACTGTTCCAGACACAACATTTAAACTTGGTTCCTCCCCCCGTTTGCCTCTCTGCTATGTGTGTTTGAGTGTGTGTGTGTATCTCAGTGGCATCCTTGGTCAAAAAGCCACTCATAGGCCTTTTTTTTTACCATCATGCCACTAGTTTTCACTGATTTTGAACCATTTGAAGCATTTCAACCAAAATAAAATTGGTTTGGAAAGTTTGTTCTTAAGTGGAACCACAAAAAATGAAGCAGGTTATTTTCCTAGGAAACCATAGCTGGTGTGCCAAATTTTACAGATCATTGTGCAGCTCTCTGTTGATGATGTTACACCTTGTACCCTAGACTGCAATGGCTTTACTTAAAACTGGTGGAAATTTGATGAATAGCACTATGGTTTCCAGAATCCTGATCAGAACTGGTTCAAGAACCAAAGATATTTTGGTGAAATAACTGCAACAGACCTGCAGGTCATGACACAGTCAGAGCAGAAGAAACAGACGAGACGTGATTTAATGTTGATGTTGCGCAGTAACTGGCTGGGGTTTATTAACATGTTCTCATCGCTGATCATCAAATGTCGACACTTTTGTCTCACTCTTTTGCACCTCACACTGATGTAAGTTATCATTTAGCATCTGTACCCAATGAACAAGCGTTTCTGGCAGAAAGTCTTTCTGAATTCATACTTAATGTTGTTAAACAGTTGCTATTGTGCAGCGACTGCGGTATGGTTAAGTTTAGATACCAAAATTACTTGGTTAGGTTTAGGAAAAGATTGTTGGCTCTTTACTTTTGGTTTTGCAGAGGTCTCAAACTGTGGTTGTCTGGGTAAAAGTCATTTGTGTCCTTGTCCTCTCTTTGTCTTTGTCTGGAAGTGCAGTGGCTAAGAGCATCTAGTGATGACTTAGTTTACATTGGAGTTGATTGAAAACCCTGTGCTGTCCACACAGACCCTGAGGGGTACATTGTAAGTTTGTACGAAACACTAAGGGGCGTGACAAAGCTTTGGTATTTGACAAGCTGAGACTGGGCCGGGGCTACACGGCACTGCTCAAAGGTTGACGCCCAGGAACGTCCTGAACACAGCAAAAATTAAAAAAACAAAGCAAAACAAAAAAAACAAGAAAATACAGGCCGAGATCGGGGTCCCTGAAGATACAGACAACACAACGCCCATTTCTAGTGAGTCATAAGTGATGAATAAGAGGAGATTACCATGTAAGTCTATACATTGTTCAGCGAAAATCCTGCATATTATGTGTCTAAGTAGAAGTACAGCAGCATTTCCAGGAAAATATACCACAAGTTTTAAAAGTAAAAACACTGATGTAGAATCAGTAGGGCTGCATTTCATTATTTAATGTTTATAACTGATGTATTAGCATCCACAAATGTCAATGTTGTGGCTAATTGAGGTAATGTTGATCTAATTTACTTATGAATAGCCAATCGTGTATTTTGTTTAGTGTTTGAGGGGGTTAAAAGTAGAAAAAAAGAAGAACTAAAAAGCTCAAAAAAAGGCACTCCACCAAAATTAAGTGATATTATTTTTTTTTGTGATCTTCCTATGCTTGGAATGTGGTTAAACTTATGTTGAACTATACTGTAAAATAACAAGGTCCTTGTGTTAAAAACTTTTCAGATGTAAGTTCCTCATTGTGGAACTGGAAAATTTCATGAATTACACTTCTGTTTAATTTAAAATGAGATAGCCTCCATTTCTGGCCACAGTTTGCACAACACATCTAGCAATTTCATATGAATCATGGCTTCTTTCTTATTAAGAGGCTCGCTGCAACATGGAATTTTGTCAGTGACACAATCTAAATGGTTAGTTAAGCGTGTTTCCTCTTTCCTTGTAACTCAATAAGAAGGACAGATGGCCTGAAGAATCAACAGATACATGGTAAGTTCCCACGCTATAAGGGCGAATTTTACAGAAAGTCTGAGGTTTATCTTTAGCTTTAAATGTAATATGGGATCCGCGAGAGCATGCATTTGTATCCGAGCTTATTTGCTGGATTTGGTGTGTGAGTCAGTGAGGGATTGGCCGTTATGTGTGCATAGCCTTAGGTGACCTTCACCCAATAAACTCTATTCTCAGAGGTGTGGAAACAACTTACACCACACTCAAAGAGAAATCCTCTCTTCTTCTGTCTGTGCTGCGACCCCATCTCTGATTTTTGTGATACTCCAGTGCCAGGAAACAACCTACTCTGCTGGGGAAGAGGTTGTAAATCCAGGTCAGGCTTACTCTAGTTCTGGGAAAAATGGGATAAGAGAAGAGAAACATGAGAGGAGAGAAAGTTTGAACAGATGTGTGGCAAAAAAGTACGACATTTGTAGTTTTTTACTGGAACACCTGGCTGCAACATGTAGGGCATTTATATTAAGCCTGTGATAATCCAAAACCAAACTTCTGTCTGTTTTTATTGAGAGATAATGGAGATAGAGGGAAAGAGAGGGAGGGGTGCATGGTGGACAGAAGTGTGAGGAGGGCAGGAAAGTTGGCAGGAGCTGCAACAATAAGCTCATGTTGGCCATTTTCATCTTGGCTTGATTTTAGCTGGAGGGCCCGCAGAAAGCTGCAGGCTTTACCATGAGGTGTTCAGGGGCTCTGCATGGGGAAGGAGCTCTCATTGCTTGTGGATTAAGATGGCAAAGGGCACATACTGACCACTCCCAAGGCACTGTTTGTTTTGGCAGCTGACACATGTCTACGGGAATGAACACACACACACACACACACACACACACACACATCTCAGCTGAGCCAAGCTGATGGCGTTGGCTCAAGAATTGAGGCTCGGCAGACGTAGCAGTCAGCAGATGTTAGCTGTATAAATGGAAACAAGTTCTACTCTTGGAAACACTGCATGATTGTTTGTTTGTTTACCGTATAAGTATATGACTCAGTGCAGCTTTCAGAGGGAGATTTTGTTCGACCCCACTCACACACAAACACAGCAAAAAGACCATAATGTGGGCCTTTGTTCTGCATCCACATGAAGGGATCAAAAATGGGTCACAAAAGCATTTCAAACCCCAAACAAAGGAATTTTCCTCCTACAAGACATGGGCGTTGACAGCCTCCATTTTAAATACCCCCAGTCAACATTAATTTTTTTTTTTTTTTGCTAAAAAGCTTCTGTAAAAAGTAATCTGGACAAACTTGAACATTAAAAACAATGGATCTCTGTTAAACAGTGACAGATTTCATGAGAAAAACAGTAGGAAGAGAAAATGACTGCAGGGTCAAATGAGTGCAAGCCAATTAACACTTGGAGAACAAGAAAAGTGAGGAAGTTTTTAAGTTCACAGAACAGGATCAAATGGCAAACAACTCGTAAGCCTCTGCATGGATTTGACCTGCTGGCCGCAATGATCTTGCCCTAAATTCACACAATGCGAAAGGTAAGGAAGTTGTCATTATTTGCCCACAAAGATAAGACATGTTTGCATAGATTTTACAGGACAAAACTAAACTGCAGCTGCCACAGAACAGGTCACAGAATTTTACTGTAACCAGAGAGAATAGGAGGAAGCAGTGCCAGGACACACACCCCGTTTGGCCTTACTGGAAATATGGGCACTCTGGATATCCTTACATGACACACATTTGGCAACATCTGTCAGCCAGGAGTAATTTCATAATTGGCAGGTAGACAGACACAGATGATAGTTTTTAATCGATGCCTTAACAATGCAGAGTGCACTCGCAAGGAGCAGAAAAGATCTGGGTCACACTTCAACATTTTTTCTGTTAAGTTCTGCAACATCACCTTGAAATTAATGCGATGGCTTACATCCACTTTGCTAAGTATAAGCTTTTGTTTTTTGGATGTGTGAGTGCAAAGTAGAGACACTTCAGTGGCTTAATACAGCCAATTAACTGCAATTGCTGCTTAAACAATGTTACTGTAAGTCCACTATAAAAAGTGGTGAGTTCCTAAACACCAGCACTGACATAAAGCCAAAAGTTAGACAGCTGCACCACCACTGTGTGACAGCAGATAAAGATGTGTGTTTGCAGAGCAGAGACGTCATGCTGTGGCCTGTCTACGTGGGGTGATTGGGCCTGTGCTGACACCTAGTGGTGATTGTAATACCACCTGACCACAGTAACCCCACAGAAGGAGACGGATCAATGTGATTGTCACTTAGATTCTGTGTCCATCTGGATGATTAATTACTCCCTTACAGGCTCACTGCATGCATAATGAGTTAGTGATAAAGCTCCAATAAGCTCCTGCTTACTCAAAGAAACCATTAGGGTAATTTTACCAGAGTTAATTGTCAATGTGTCTATGGGCCATGGGTACACTTTCAGACACTTTAGCTCCATACATGTTATTGTTGTGTTTATTAGGAAAAATTACCCTGCTCTGTGCATTTGCACACAATAATTAAGTACTCTGGTCCTCAATTTCCCCATTAAACCATGTAAGCAATTTAACAACTGCTTTGTCGGTCTGTTTGGACAACTTTGGTCATGGGTTCAATTCAACTGGATGGCCTGTCATGATATATAGCAGACATTTGAAGTCCCTAGAGGACGAGTCCTAATGACTTCGGTGATCCCAATTTCTCTGACCCCACTGACAGGTCAAAATGAGAGACTAAAGATAGAGATTAACTGAAGTACAGTACTTCGGGGCATGGTATAGATTTGTTCATTTTAAAGGAGGAATGTGTAGCATACAACTAAATTGTATGCTTTAAATGTTAAAAAACAACAAATATCATCTTTATTAGGTGAAGAAATAACAATTCTGCTGAAGGTGTCTATGCATTGTGTTTCAGAGACATCCACCAAAGCCAGCATGTTAACCAGCAACCTTAGACCCTTTTTGTCTTAAGCTTTACAGCCTTTTCAGATCATCACAAAACATCATGAAACTTTGGTCAAAATAAATCCTTACTCACCGTGTTTGATGTGAAAATCCCTGCTGGAGATACTTGGCCAACCTCCTCCTTATCTTCCCTTTCACACCTTTCCTGCCCCTGCCTGACTTGTCTTCTTGGTCCCTGGGGTCAGAATTCTGGTTGCAGTCGCTGTAAATCATATGAGTAACACAACCCCTGTTGTCAAACTCACCTTACTCAATCTTGGAGGCTGTTCAGTCACGGTTTGGTTATGTTTGCAGGGAGGCTGCAGATTTTTGTTCTTTTTCCCTCAGTATAAACAACAACACCAAATCACTGCTTCTAGCTACCAATTCAGGCAGACAGGTCAGCTTATAGGACCCCAACCTGCACAGCCAACTGAACGAACAAGCTAATGGTAGCTACAAACTACAGCTAAAGAGCTACAGCAAAGTGAAGTGAACAGTCCTTTTTCATTTATACAATTATTTTTATATAATGCTAAGATGAACAGGTGCAGTGCTAACATGACAAGCAAGCATCTGTTATTTTGCAGAAATGCTCTAAAAACATTTTATCTCGCAACAAAGTGCAAACAAAGTGAATTTTAAAAAAATGTTTTCGTTTGCTACGTTAAAATATAACATTATGAATCTTTTAGTTTGACTTAAAAAAAAAACAAATTAAAGCCATGTGATGCCCTTGTAATGACAAAAAAAGTTTTCTTTGCCTTGTAAGTTTTTTTTGTCTTCCACAGCATTTGTTCTTGCAGTTTAATCATTTTTTTGTTTTTTCCAGGGTCTCCAAAAGGTTTTTCTTCTCAGCTCAGACCCACAAAAGCCTCTAGCCCCGAAGATTTAGAGAAAAACACAACATTTTTCAGGTGTTTCAGGTGCTTTTTTGAATCACATTAGATGCCTTGTTTTTCATAGTTTATTGGGTTAATGTGTCTCTGGAAGGCATGATGTCGTCACAGCTGCTGCTGCTGCTGCTGCTGCTGCTGCGTGAAATTTCCAGGCAGAGGTGGACATGACGCCTCTCACAGATTGTTTACTTCGTGCCCTTTTTGCATTATTTGTCCGATTCATTTAAACTTATTAATCTCATCCTGACTGTGCTTGTGTTAAAAGGGAAGCTGCACAGAGGAGATAAGAATACTTTTAGCTTCCATGGGAACAATTTGTCATTGTCCACTGTAATAAAACCAGTGAGACAGAGAATATGGAAGAGAGAGCGTAACAAAGGTGGAGCAGAAAAAAAGCCATTTGTGCGATGCATTCCCTCTCCTCCCCCCTCAGCCCTTTCTCTTGTGCTGTTGCAGACAGTAATGTGCAGCTTTCATCAACAGGGAGCAAGATTCTATTCATAGAGAAAAGTATGTGATCTACCTCGCTGTTCTTTGTATACCTTCTCTCCACATCTGTTTTGATCTGTCTGCATGCAATTTCTATTTTACAAAGAAGTTTTCATGCTCTCCTCCGTCTCAGCTCAAAGAAGATTGGCATAGCTTAAACAAATGTATTGTTGTACCTTTTTATTTGCTGGCTGTTTTTCTTTTTTAAAGCATTCCAATCCAAATCAGTGGAATGCAAGTCATTCAAGCCTCTGAATGATAAACTTTACAGTGATGCAGCATTTCAACTCTTAAAGGTCCAGTGTGTAGGATTTGGGGGGGATATGTTTGTTGAAAATGGCATGAATGGAATATCGTTCATAAGTATGTTTTCACTGCTTTCATATGGGTGCATTTTACACTGGAAAACTATAAGATGCAAACTCTCAAAACCTTTCTGAGAAGTTTAAAGCTGGACAAATAGATAACAGCCTAAGCTGACACTGCATATAATTATATAAACAATAGCTGCAGACAAAGCCTGGCACATTTTTAGAATTAAATCTGAAAAACTGTCACCTGTAATTAAGTATAATTAAAAACTACAATAATTACGACATATAATTGGACGAAAAACACAATTTGTTTTTGCTTTGAAATGTAGTTGTAAAAACATGAATAATAAAAGCACAAATAGTACAAATCATTTATTTTAAATAAACCAATGTCAACCATGCAAAGAATAGAATTCAGAACTGCAAGAACATCAATAGCAAAGCAAATGGAATAGCAGATAAATGTTGCCGTGCCGTAATTAGCGGTGCAGCTGCTGTGAGACATTACTCAAACCACCCTGAAATTAAAGACAATATATACGATATTAAGATTTTCATTTTATTCCATCTAGTGTTTTTTATTCAAGCCTGATATTGAAATATTTAATACGCAACTATCTTTGCATAAGGCCTTCCTGACAACTTATCATTTTTACGGCTTCAGGGTTTTATTGTGAAAAAATGTAAAAGTCTTTTCTTTCACATCTCAAGTTGTCATATTTAAGACCCCAAGTCCACTCTCTGTGTTATGTGTATATTTCTGTGTGTGTCTCTGTCACATGATTCACACACTCATCCTGGCGTGAGCTTTTCCTCTCATCACTCACCTGAATCGCCTGAATTTTCAACACGGTAAACAAATGAAAATGAGATGCACGGCATCTTCAACTTCTTAAACGATCTCATTACTATTGGTGTTCACTGAGCAAGAGACAGGTATAATTAACTTTCCAAGTGGCTCCCAGGTAAGAGACAACACATCTTACTCACGTTCCTCCAGAGAATGAGCCCCTCCTCAGTTTATGAGACCACTCAATCCTCTGACATCGACACCGTACGTCCCTCAACTGCGGGGTTGGAATGAAGAAATGTGTAGGGCTGAAGTGTCTAAGCAGGTTAGCCATTTAAGTATCTAGCACATTAGGGAGGAGAGATTGTCTGAGTCAGATTGTGGAGATGAAAGTGCTGGAGAATTAATCAATAATCTTTTAACATGGGAGCAAGAGAGAGTAAAAAGAAGAATATATTATCCCAATATATACAATATAAATAAAAAAAATGTATTGCATATGTTAATGAGAATTCTACATTAGCCCTCCTTCCGTTTCCTCTTCAGGGCTCACTTGTTTTTCCTTTCATTTCCATCAAAGCACTTCGGCCCTCTTCACAGTGTGCAGCATCTGTTCACAGTCTAGTGTTTAAAAATTGCAGGCTAAATTTAAAAGAACAGTCGTTTTCAGGATACAAAGCAGTCCTTTTCTCACAATCCCAGTGGGAATCCCTGAAAGACATCAATTACGGCTTCTCGGTATCTATTATAATATTTGAATTTAAATTTAAAAAAAAAACCCACAAACATAATCCCAACAGTGTAATGAGCTAACTTCACAGCAACAATAGCAGTTCTTAATAATGTGTAATTGCTGCCGTAATCCACTCTATTCACAATGTTGACAGGATGCATTTATGTCAATGCAACAACCTGCACAATAGCTGGAAAAACATGAGGTCAAAGCTGCTGATAAAAAATCTTATAGAGCCCACACTGAACCTGTTGCAGAGTCTTTCACTAAAGTCTTCTTTCACTGAAGAATATTTTTCTTTGTATTGCTCTTAAAAGTGGTTTCACTAAGTGACAATCTGTCAATACGGCAACATTGTTGTCCACAAGGCCAAAGTCCCTTTGAGCAATGTTAGAAAGATTGTTGCCCTTGAGGCAGTGAAACATCAACTGTTCTTTAAGGTTTCAGTGACTGGCCTATTCATAACAATAACAGAGCTAGTAATAGAGGGAAAAGACCTAATGGTGATGACTATTGGTGCCTACAGTACCTACACTTCATTTATTACAGTAAATCAATAGAGGATGCTGTTTAGATAATGTTCCACAGATTGTAGCAGCGTTGCTATAACTGAGATAATTACTTGGGAGAATAACATGCTTCCTGACCCTTTTTTTCTCTGTAAAACATTTGTTGTGTGTATTGATGTGTCTTATAAATGTCTCAGGTTCTTATTCATAGACATTATGAATGGATTAGGTTCCAGTTTACTCTGTGAGCTGCCACCCTGCATGTAAGGATCTAACATATTATATAAACCCATCTGATTGCCACACAAGTTTGCTGGAGAACAGAGCTGCAAGATTTAGTCCATTAATCCGAAACTCATATGCCTTCTGTTTTGACAATTAATTAATCACTTCAGCTTTTTTGTTAAGCGAAAAAGCCAAACATTTGCCGGATCTTAAATGCGGAGATTTGTTGCTTTTCTTTGTTATTTATGGTATAAATTAAGAGTCTTTGGCTTGTGGCTGTTAGACAAAAGAAGCAAGTAAATCATCATATTGGGTTCTTGAAAACTATAATGAGTCTATTTTTTTCCATGTTTGACATTTCATTGACCGAAAGATCAATCAGTCAATCATGAAAACAACTGAAAGATCAGTCAATAATAACAATAATCATTGGTAACAATCCAAGTGGATAAATTCAGTAGCCTAATATTGCCCATGGAGTTTTGTTCAAAATCAACACCTCCGAAAAATGATCCAAGATGTGTCAGACAGAAAAGCTAAAAGCCTAATTAAGCTTTGTATCATGGCGTGTTCAAAAGGTCCTTTTGCTGTGCAAAAGTCTTAACCTGCACAATTTTCACTGAAGGCAACTGAAGGCAACTCACCACACAAGACGATTTAATCAATGAAAGTACTCGGTGATTATGTGTTTTAAAAAAAAATAGGCCTGCCCATTGATAAAGGTTGAGCAAGGAAAGCAGTTTGGGTACAAACAGGTTGTGCTTCTTCAATAACTCCTTAGCACTGAGAGCTGAGAGGTTGTCCAAATGTGAAAATGACTGCACTCTGTCAAGGACAAGGACACAAACCGAAGAGTAATGGCTGAGAACCAACTCTGCCGTTCTTCTGCCAAAGCCGATTGAATTATTATGTTTCATAAAAGTTTAATGGGATTTCAGCAGGCCTAATATATAAAACTGGGCTGTAAGACTGAGTTGCTGTGCTTTGGTGCTTCCTTTATAGCTCTCTGCTCTCTGTTCCATTTGAGACAGGATTACTGGGCAGGAAGCTGCCAAACAAACAGCTGAATGGACACAAAGTCTCACGGTTAGGATTTTGATTCAGTGGCTGAGGCACATTAAATCACATTTGACATCTGGGCAAACATAAGCATGCCTTTTAATACGATAGCATCTATCTTTGCCATGAGCACTGAATTATCCCATTACAGTGCTAAGCAGTGTGATTTACAAGTGTGTGTAGCACAGTTGCACCTCTTAGGGTCGAAGATTCCACTTACAGCACTATTAGTCCAAAGTGCAACTCTTCACATCTTGAACTTTTGCGTCCATCAATACACTTACACACTTTTACCTGAGCTTCTGTTGAGTAAAGATTGCAATTTTGCCATGAGCTTTTTTTCGTTGTTTTGTGCAGTTTTGGTTGATCCACTCTTCCAGATGACAGGTAGCTTATCAACACATCCCGCAAACACATCTACTGAGTGGAGATTTCATGCACTTGTGTGTTTTTTGTGTTTACAGCCTTGTTTTTGAGGCACAGTCCAATACAGTTGAAAAGTGAATCAATTTCTTGAAGGTTAATAGCTGTAAAACTGCAAAAACACTCATGCTGCATATTGCAGATCACTCGGCTGTGATCAAGTCGTCATTGAATTCACAGAAAGGAATTACGTCTGCCTTTGCACAAAGGCTTCTCCCATCACGATCACAATTGCTCAGTGGATAAACAAGTTTTGCTTGCTTTAAAAACTGCAGCTTTAACCCTGTGTGAAAACCATCTGGTTTAAAGAGGCTTAAAGCAACACATTTTGTTGTCCTGGGTTGCACTTTTCATAACTGATTCGTGTGAAAACTAATTTTTCTAACAACAAGAGGAGGGCCTGGATGTCAGGGATGTTATTTGTGTTGGAGTAAGGCTGCTGTTTAATGAGAACCCTGCAGAGTTTTCTTAATAATGAATTCAGTTTCTCTTCTTAATATTTCTTTTTAAAATGCATTTCCTTTTCAAATGCACATTTTAGTTTTAAAACGCCAAGAAAAATTGCGTTTTGGATGCTTTGGGATCTGTATTGTATACTTTGCATTGCTGCTGTCTTCCTCATCTCTTTACTGACTTTTATGGTATATTAGTCACTGAAATGGCAGATGCACTGAATGTTATGAACCCATATTTGTGTTGAATATTTTATTGTTGCCATAACATCACCCTTGGTTTGAATGTGCAAACATATTTTGACTTAATGTAACTTGAAAAGACAACAGTGTTTGAACATTTTGGTCTGAATCTGAACTGTTGTTAGGCTTTGGCGTGTCTTTATGCTGTTTTTTCCCTCCTGCCTGACATCGCATCTTCATTTATATTCAGGAGCTGGTAGTCCCATTTTAACCTCAGGCACGGCAGCGCGGTACTCTACAACCACAAGATTTGTTGTCTCAGAGTTGCTTGATAAAATGAACAGGGAAAACAAATACACAGTGTTTGAATGAGCACATAATTTGTGCAATTTAATTACGGTGTTCCATTGACATTTAAAAACATTTGATCAATGTTGCCCTTTTCTGTTCACACAAATATTGTATCACTGCTATTAACACTAATTGAAAAAAGTTAAGCTGCTCAATTTTGAAAGAGTAAGTAAGGTTTTCACAATAGTGAATAGAAACAACCACACAAAACAGTTTACAGCTTTGCAAAGTGCTAAATGTTGTTTTTTGCGGTTTTCATTAACTTTCAGTAGCCAGAAAGTTCTCATTTCTAGAAGGACTACACAGACAGAATATTACCATATCTAGTCGATAACTACTGAAAAGCAAGCAGCAGCACATGCACATTTTCTTGGCTGCTGGGAGCAGCTTGAAAGATCCCCCAGAGTGCACTTTGCTGTTTCCATGATTAATGCACCAGTAGGATGGGCACAAGAAAAAAGTTTTTAAGCAGAAGGCTCAAACTTACATTGCAGATGTTTCTCTGAAAGTCAGAATACTTAGCAGCAGTATATTTTCTTAATTTCTTCATTATTTACCAAACAAAATGTTAACTCCTTTTCAAAAGCTGTGAATTGCCAACCTTTCTTGCATATGGTTTAATATTACAGCAGCTGCGAATATACCAGTTTCCAGTGTGTGTCTCAGTGGCTTCATGGCCTGGAGGTTTTCTGTTGTAGCGTCAGCAATGTTTTTGCTTGAATGAAATACCCTGCACCACTGATATGAACCACATTTAAATGCAGTGTAGACACGAAATGATGCAGAGGAGACACAGACGACCTCCTCAAGTTGAAAAGCCTCATAGCGGATGTCAGAAAGGAAATGATCCCAATTAACTTCACTTTTTTTTTTTGCTTGTGTACATATTGCAGGGCAGTGAATTAATATTTGGGTTGTATCAGAAGCAGTTCTCTGTAAATTACAAACATGTTTCAAGACACATCTCACAACAAACCTATGGCTGAATAAAATGTGGCTCATAAACTCTTACAGAACTGCACATACATTAGAATGTTGATAAGCTTATTATATACAAGGACACAGGGGTGAAATGATTAAAAACCACATTAAATACATGTAAGAAAAAACACCACAGCTGACATTAATTACACTCTGAAGCAGTAGCATCTTTTTGTTTGTGAGGTCTCATTTCATCATTGTGAATTGTGAAAATGAACAGAAGTGATACTCTCACAGCAAGCCAGCGAAAAACAATGATGAAACAGATGTTCAACTGTGTCAGATATTCAGCCTTTGTGCATCTATGTCTGCAGCTACATAAAGGCAGCTAGCAACCATTGTTTCCTGTAAATTGTTTAAGTCCTTGACCCACTCGATGAAACCCATACCCCAAAAATATAAAAACATAAATACAAAATAAATAAATAACAACAACAAGTAACTGCCATCTGAATTTTACTCTCATTAAAAGACATTGACCTATAACATGGCAATGGCTACACCAGAGTCGTAACGTCCCTTCATCTGAGTTATTCTGGCAGCTAGCAAGAGCAGCAGGCCGGTGGCCACCTCCAGGCTGTAGGAGAGCCAAGCTACAGCCAAAGACCAGCCGAAGGATGTGTCCACATAGGCGAGGTTCTCCGGGGGCACGACTCGCTGGAACTCCTCCATGGCCTGGTTGGAGTACTTGATGTAGATGTTGACCCCAGTCAGGGTAAAAAGACCTGATAGGGGCACAGAAACAGACAGATGGCACCACTGGAAAAATACATCAAATTCCTTTTAACCTGCAACATGGAAATAGATCCATCTTTAAGAATACGGCATGAGATCCTTCTAACCTAGAGCAGTTTTTACAGCAAGGTTATTCAGGTAAAATTTATTTAGCATATAATCCTTTTTCAACATAATTATTGAAGTGCATAGGTGAATGGATGACATTAATAATACAGAATTGTAAGAACAAGAATGAGAGGCAATTAGCCTGATCTTGCTGCATCAAGGATTTAAAGTAGCTTCATGAAAAACATTTGTTCTTCTCAGTAATGTTCAAATTATTCCAGGAAAGTGCCTCTATAATTTAAAAAGAAGATTTTCTCTTCTAAGTATGAAGTTTTTGTATTGCTTTGTTTTTGATTTCTTCTACTTTTCTTCCTGAACAGAAAAATGAAACATCTTGCACAGCAATTACATCAGTCATGGGCTGGAAAAGGAAAAACATGTCAGTGAATGTTAAACCAAAAAAAACCCTTTAAACTACATACACAATTTTGACTGACCTTTAGCTCGGCAACAGGGAAAGATAGAACAGTTACACACTGAGGAACTGTGTGCTGCCATTAACCACTTGTAATGAAAAATGACAAAAAATGACAAAAAATAACAACTCTGATTCTCTAATTTCTAGATCTAATGTCTACAAAGTTTAGTGCTTTCCTCTTTTTCTTATCTTTTCCTCATAGATCGTATATAATCATCATCATTAAAATAAAAAAAACTACAGTGATTAGCTTACAGTATGTCTTTCTCTCAGATAGCCATTGCAGATGATTAGACTCAAGATTTCACACTGACTGAACATGTGCTTCAATATTGCATGTTTAGTCTAATGTATACAGAGTAGCTTTTATAGTTCCATTGTGCTCTATATTTATGTTTGAGCTGCTTCGGCATCAATAACACACTGTGGATTCACTAACCGTCTGTTGCGCTCACTTAGAAAAACAAAAATATTTTGATGGAGTGAACTTTGTCTTTTTCAACACAACCTTCAAGTTTAAGGTCAAAGCTGAGAGAGTTATAAACAGCGTCCGAGTTGAAAATGTCAGTTTTGCCAGATAGTATATTCCCAGAGGCCAGGCCAACGTCCAAACAGACAGATTGATCAGTGCTGCAATACGTGACGTGAGTTTAACTGAGGGATTTCGAAGACCTCTTGACACATAGCTCATCGTGAAACTTGTGTCTGAAAATGCTATTTCATTCTAACATTTTAAACTGAGAAATAGTTTGGCGAAGTGTTCGATAAGAAGAATAATGTTATCTGGAAAAAAAATATCCATTTATCCTTTTCTGTTAACCGAGAGCAGGGGCGGTGCTCATAGGTCTTTTGATGCAGAGTACTGGACAAGGCATCCTGTGAAAAGCATGTATTTAGCTGTCCGTCTGTGTGACATGTGTGACTGTCAG
>JAPZDV010000009.1:9652452-9676216 GCA_029814665.1 Acanthurus lineatus | reverse complement strand
CCATCCATTATCTGTTACCCTTTATACTTTGCATGGTAACGGGAGGGTGGGGGTGGGAGGGGGTGGTGGGGGGTGGGGGTGGGGGGGGCTTATCCCAGAGGGCCAGAGGCGGGGTACACCCTGGACATGGAGCCAGTTCATTACAGAACTAACACATAGAGACAAACAACCCATGCTCACATTTACACCTACGGGAAATTTAAAGTGGCTGATAAACCGTATGCTGCATGTCTTTGGACTGTGGGAGGAAGCTGGAGCACAGAGAGAGAACCCACATGCACACATGGAGAATATGCAAAATACACACAGAAATGCTGGGTTTTGAATCCAGAACCATCTTGGTGTTATGTGAGCATGCAGATATTGCACTACATATCATTTTCCACACTGGAAAGGCAGCCTGGAAGGCTTTCTGCCATATTTAGTCTGACTCCTCCTCATCGACTTTAGCTCAGCCTTCAATGCCATCTAACGCCACCAGATGATTAAGAAACTCCTTCACTTCAATGTCCCACCCCTCCTCATCCACTGGATACACAGCTTCTTCAGTGATAGACCACAATCCACCAAAGTGGGCGGTACCATCTCCTCACCCGCCATCACCAACACGGGAGCCCCACAAGGTTGAGTCCTGAGCCCTTTTCTGTTCACCCTTTACACCAATGACTGCATCAGCCCCATAGCCATCACCACCTTCCTGAAATACTAAGATGATACCGCAGTACTTGCACTACTCAAAGACAATACATCAGAAATGGACTATCACAACTCCATATCATATCTTTCACAGTTAAATGTCTCCAAAACAAAAGAACTGGTCATCAACTCTTTCAGCAGGCCATCCTCTAACTCTATCCATAACCCAGTCAGCATAAACAGCGAAGTAGTTGAGGTGGTGGAGAGCCACAAATACCTTGGACTCACCCTGGACAATAAGCTAAGCTTTGAACAACATACCACTGACATCCATAAACGCTGCCAACAAAGACTCTCTGCCATCTGCACACTCAGATCACTCTCAGTTGCCCCCCCACCTGCTGTTGCTACTTTAAAAAAGCATTATCCAACCCATACTCCTCTATTGTTCCCCCTGCTTCTTTAACACGCTGTCAGCTCCCAACAAAAACAAACTAACACAAATTACACATAAAGCTGCCAAGATCATCGGGCTACCCACCACCAACCTCTCAGACCTCAACAGCACAGCCACTGCACGCAGAGCACGTTCCATCGCACTCGATCCCAGTCATCCACTTAACATATACGTCACGCTCCTCCCCTCTGGCCAACAATACAGGTCTCCGGCTTGGAAGAAAATTAAATTCAGCAAAAGTTTCATCCCATATGCAATAACCGAACTAAGAGAATGGAGAATGTTTCATGAGTGTGCTAGTGGGTATATGTATATGTATATGTATATGTATATGTATATGTATATGTATATGTATATGTATATGTATATGTATATGTCTGTGGTACTGCTGTTCCTGTGTTTGTAAACTTATGTGTGTAACCTCTTGCAGCTGTACAGAAGTAACAACAATTATCCTGTAAAGGACGAATAAATGTATCTATCTATATTTATATCACATAGTGCGTAGTGGGCACTTTATCACATTTTCTCCACTGCGAGGGCAAAGGGGACATTTTTCATATTTTCTCAATTGATGACCAATACCATAGGAGCATCCAAATGGGCTCTAACTGCTTTTTTTCAGTGCCATTGGACATTAAGTTTAAATATCTTAGCATTTGATACTCTCCTTTATGATATGACATAAACTGTTATAAAAATATATTTTTAGTCAATATTTCTGCAATTTTATCAGCTCTGTAGGGCAGCATTTTGGTATGACTGTGTTATAGCAAAATACTGATGCTAACAGAGCAAAATGCTTATCAAAGGTAGTACAATTCATTCTGGGGCGGAAACATGAGTGTGATTACTTTGTTTTTTTACTCAACTAAACACTTCACTAAAAATTCCTCTTCCTGCTCATTTGTCACATCAATGCAGAAGCAGGAGGAGACAGCCAAAATACAAGAAAGTCAATTACAGAGATGAAGTCAGATTTAGATAGTTAACACTGTTTCCCAGCACTTACTGAAATATATTATGTGCCACTGTACTAAAAAAAACAAAACAAACAAACAAAAAAAGCAAAATTAAACAATGAAAACATTCTACAGACTGATGGTGTGTACAGTTGATACAACCTTTTATCCAAAACCATATGTCAACATAATGGTGGTGCTAAGATGGAGAATCACCGCATTCACTGGAATTCAAGCTATAAGCACTGTGATTGTCTGTACAAAATTACAAGGCAATTCAATGGCAATAAAATGTCAGCACTGTTCACCATAACTGAACAAGATCAAAATGAATTTTAGGAAATCTTGGATATGATTTGACTGTCAAAGATAACTGGGATGACATTGAGTTTAAGAGGTTTTTTGATTAAAATAAATTTCTCAAAAAAGGAGACTGAATAGTGTCGAGATTTTACGGAGACACCCTTTGTCATAAGAAATAGCCGACTGATGATTCCAGGGGGAAATCTGACTTGAATCGTTCAATCAAGGACAAGCTCTTCTACAATTTTGGACCCCTTCATCATGATCAGCAATCACTTAACAAGCTGTGATCAATACTGTTAATTTTGTCCATATCCATAGTGAGACTGTTTGGTGGTTTATTGTCTGAAATCATGTTAAGACTCATCAAGAAGAAGCTTGCAATCATGATTTACTTACTGCAAATCTGTCAAGAAAATTGTCCTCAGTTAATCATTACCTCAGACTCCTTTTTTTCACACTTTTTTACAGCACTGCGATGTTCAGGAGAAAGTGTCATAATTTTGATTAAGTGTATGGGAAACAATGTCACAGCAGCATAACCTCTCTCACAGTATCCCCTGTAATTGCATCTGAATATCTTGAGTTAATCATGCAAAATGTGATACAGATCGAATAACAAGACGGAAGACTTGCACAGTACACTCACACCAGTTTAAAGGTGTTTTTCTTCTTGTTTCCTGATAAAAATCCCCCTCTCCACCCACCCTAATAACAGCTTGAGCAAGAAGATCATTACCTTACTCAACCTAATTAGGTTGAATGGGATTTTTAATGTCTACATAGAGAAATGTAAAATCTAGCTGTGGATTTCTAGCTACAACAGTCTTCTTAAAGAAGCTGCAAGGTATAACATTTTCACAACACTAATCACTGCCTCTCACCTGCCCCCAGTATGCTGCTGAAGTGTTAGAAGGCCTTGACTTAGACATAAATACAATTTTTTTCACTTGTAAGTGTACTGTAGTGTAGTGTAGAGTAGTTCACACACGCAAACACACATAAATAGAGACAGTTTGTGTATGATGTGCCGCCCACACACTTTTTCTTGTGCTGTACATCTTGATCACTGATATAACTGAGCAAAGGACCTGCCACAGACTCAGAGTTAAAATAAATGGATCAAAATTCTGTGTAGACTTACTGCAAAAGAGAAAGTAGGTAGCTGATCCGGCCAGCAAGTAGGGACTGCTGGCCAATGAACTGACAAGTCCAAAGATCCAGCCAAACACCAACAGAACCAGGCTGAGAGGCAAAATGATGACCACCACCTTGTGCAAGCCTACAAAAACACATACGCACAGACAAACAGACAGCGATTACTGAGCTTAAAGATTTAAAAGGATTTTGTTTGTTACAGAGTGTAGACTGTAAGAAAACTGGGTTTAAAATTGCTGCTCTAACAACTGCTTGCAAAAGGAGTTAAGATTTTCTGATTGATTTCTACATCCCAAGGAGCCACAGTTTTTCCATTCTCATTGTCATGAAGGTGTAAAAAATCTGCTGAGACTTGCTCAGGAAAGCCTCTGTCACAGGGACAAATTAAATGCAAATCATTGTGAAAGTTTCGAACAGCAACAGTTCTAGAAAACCAATACAAAATGTTCTTGTTTGCTCACTGTCTGGATTAGATTTTCTGACAGCACACTGTTGCTTGCAAATGTGATTTCTTTAGCAGACAAGTTACTTTCCTTAAATCCATTTTACTATCACCTCCCATGTCAGCTGAAAAACAAAACCACCACTCACCGAGAAGGTGCCTCTCTGCCTCTGACAGGCTGGACATATTTGCTGTGAAAGAGGGGATGACTGAGACCCTGTTTGCTCCTGAAAATGTCAAGGGAAAAGGTCACATATGACAGGACATTCGGAGAGGGCTGTGGGACTGTGCAAAATTCTTAATGGATCCCAAACAGTGTCTGTGTCAGTTTTTCAACAAGAGTTGCACAAATTATTATTTTCTGAAAATATAACATATTGCACAAATACATTAATCCATCTGAGCAGGTATCCTCTTATTGCACATTTTCCCCTTTTTCCCTTTTCCGCTTTTGCCAATATGTCACAGGTGAGCGCTGCTTGCAGAGCTTAAACTATATCATTACACGGCATTTACAGAGTGAATGGTAGGAGCCACAAGCAACAAATTGGACACATCTGTGACCCTCATGCCATCCAGCCATCAATTGTGTGTCAGCTGTGCGGAAAAATATCCTTTGGCTTTTCCCTGCAGCCTCCCTGTTTCCTGAAGAGAGCTGTTACAGATGTAAGGGGCTACGGTTCCTACAGTTATTATACATAGAAAGGGAAAAACTGTGATAAATATAAGTATAAATGTCAAATCTGTATGGTTCATTTGTCTTTTCACTGAAGAAAAAGTGAGATTTATTAAGGAGTTTATAATTCAACACCTTGCTGTTGCCATTTGTTTCCCCAAGGTAAAAACACTTGCATTGTCAGTTTCTCTGTGCATTAGTGTCATGAAAGTGAAATTTCACTGCAAGCAGTTTTTGCACCTTTGTTCTCTGGTGGAGTGATAAGGAGTTACTCGAGACAAATATAGCTTCTGCACTGTAGGTAGCAAGATAACACACTCATGATCCGTGAACAATGTTAGACTCACATCACATATTATCCACTACATCGATTGCGCTTTTGGTTTAAATAGAAACGATCAATGCGAGGACTGTTAACAACAACAAGCCTGAGCTTTATTGAATCGGGAATAATAAACACGGCAAGTTAATAAAAAAAAAAGCTAAACATTTTATTCAAGCATCTAGGCTTTTTGCGCACAATAATGTTAATGCCACGCGATAAAGAAGAAGAAGAAAAAGTTATTCTGGCAAATGTCTGATTTAGGCTCAGACGATGTACTGAATGTAAGGATCATCTGAATAAAAGATCATACAAACTACAGGTTCTAATGTATGCATGCTTAAATAGCGTTTCTATGTTACTTACCTTCATATATTCTCCACAGTCCAGAATGTGAGCTTAGTTCGTCTGGAGCTGTGTGGTTGGGTTTATTCACATCGATGATGTACCAGTAATCAGTCCCAATAGCCACAGCCAGAAGGCTAAAGCTGAGCAAACCTGTAAACCCAGCAGCGAGGACCACTGATCCGTACTTCATTGTATATAGTTCACGCGAAGAGCGCAATTACTTCAATATTCTGCGAAGTTTCTGTATTTTCTACACTGTAATTTGCGCCAGCGCTCCAAAATGAGCGATGCGTAAAAGCTCTCCAGATGGATCTCCTCCTGTAAAATACTGGCTTTCCATGGCTTCCACGGTAGGAAAATGCAAATCAGGATGAAAACTGTGAAAAAATAACGTTTTCCTCTCTTTTAAATCTATCTTCAAAAGGCAGAAATAAAGAGAGGATAAGAGAAGAGAAAAAAAAAAGATGAGAGAGGCGTCTTTTCCTGCCTCAGCATGTAACAGACTGCACGCGCTGACAACAGCAGCAGCGCTCTTGGGTTGATCCTCACTGTCAAGTTATATTAAATGAATTACGACACTTCCGTTAATGACTTTCAAAATAAAACCGGGAGCTTGGAACGTGTGCTGTGAACGTGCCTGAAATATATTTTTAAAATACGGAACAGCCCATATCCGGTCACAGTTTAGCTCTCTGATGTTTACTTAACTTACACTGTGACTAAATAGCAATTTTCCAGCAGCGATAATTGCTTCTGTGAGGAGACATATGTACCCCACATCCCAACCTTTAACTCTATCTATATACTCGACCAACAGATGAAAATGCTTTCAAAGATGAGGTAGGCTAAAAATGCCCTATATAATCAATAAGGCATCAAAATAAAACATTCAAGGCTAAGCATATTGTGTAGCGTTCACAAGCTCAATAATTTAAACACAAACGTTTCTTTAAGTTTGTTTGATAAAGAAATTTCAAAATCTCCTGTTTGGATTAAACAGACTTTTCTAAATACGTGCCTCACATTTAGCATACTGTTTTGTTGGCAGCTAATTGCTGATGGGTTAACTAATGTTTGAACGTTTAAGAGTTGGGAATGTTTTGTTACACATGAAACATGTACGTAAAATGGCAAAATTAACTAGCTAACGTTCAGCTAAGCTAACTTAACTAACTGTAGCATCCAGTCTTTGAGGCAGATGTTTTTCAGTTGAACTCCCGTTGATGTGTAAAAGCTCCTTCTTGTAATTCACAGTCTTAATATCAGATGCAAACATAACTTGACAAATGAACAAAACTGGCAAAATGCAACTGCAAAACAAAATAAAGTAACCTAACATGACTTAACCATTAAGCCTTGCAAGCCATTAAGGACATCTTGGCAACAATTACAGCTTGCAGACTGTGGTTTAGTCTCGCAGGCTTTCACACATTTGGACATATTTTCCCCCCCTCATTACTCCTTGTTAAACTGCCCTGCCAAGTACCATGGGAGCCATGAGTAAAAAGCAATTTTCAATTTCTGCCACAAATTCTCATTTGGATTGAGGTTGTGACTCTGACTTGGCCACTATTACAGATTATTTTGAAGCAATTTATGGGTAGCTTTATGGCTGTATTGGGTAAACTGGATGTTGTTTCCTGGAAATTAACCTTCCAAGTTCCGTTGCAGGCTGCAGCAGGCTTTTTCCATTTTCTGCACTCACCAAAAAATACAACTGTAACTTTATTTCTAATGTGTTTTGATGTAAAATAGTGGCATAAAAGGTAATAAAAACAAAAAGGAGGAGAAGGATGACGATTTCAGCATATTATCCTTTTAATGATCAAGGTCAATACACCACACTAGTTGACATAGTTTATTGCATTTTTTAGAGTGAATGAAGGAGGCAGTCAGAAAAATACCACCAAAATACCACCCATTCTGTCTACCATTTCTGTCTGTGTCAGTTACAGACTGATCAACATAAAGGCCAGTAATGCCTGATAAAGGAAAAACAAATGTGGCAAGTTAATTCGAAATAATAAAACCTTTTGATTTAACCATCAGTGCTTTTAAGCACAATAGTGTTAATGTCATATAAAAATGCTTTGCAAAATTGCCATACAGTGAGAAGTAGCTCAAAAGTTATTTGGGAAAATAAGGGCTGTGTCTGATTTTATTGCAGCTTACACACCACACTCAAGTATAAATACCCTCTGAATTAAAGCATGCGAAAACTAAAAATTATAATAATAAGTGTAAGCTCATGTTTAGTTGTCACAACCTACCTTCAGTATTTCAAAAGGAAAGTAAAAAAAAAAAAGCAAGTATTTATTTATTCGAGAACTTGTAAGAACAATAGTTATGAAATCATTAAAATGTTAAGTTGTCATGTTGTCACAAGGGTGATGGATGCAACTGCATGAACCCTGGAAGACAATCTTGACATTTTTGACAGTCAGTGACATTCAGTGGTTGCTGTAATAAAATTTAAGGAAGATGTCGTGGGGGGTCTTCTTTTAATCCACAGCCTTCATGAAGTCATTTGCAACAGCTAACATTCCTTCTGGCGCCTTATAACACATTTAGACACAATCGTTTGACATAATGATTGTAGCCTTTACAGAAGTTCCCCATCAATGTGAAGGAATAGATGGCGTGGTATGCGTTGTTTCTGATTATGGTCATTTTAATAAACAGATAGTTTTTTTATATTTACATTAGGCATCAAGTAGAGGGAAAGCTGAATATGTCAAGTGTAGGATGGAAAATAAAGTTCTTGTCTATCGCTACAATTTTATCAAAACTTGTGCAGCCTATTTATAGTTGAACTTTTTTTCAGTTCTGGAGACCAGATGCATTTGCTGTGACATGTGGGGAAACTTAAGCAGTACATTGTAAAGAAGAAATTGTGTATTAAGATAAAATCTTTTAATTTCTGTATTCAGTTCAAAGAACACAGACACATTAATCATGTCCCCATGAAGGTAAACATTTATAATGACCATTAAGCGGATATTTTTCAGAGGTTCAGATGTGGTCAGTTGAGGTTTATTTACCTAAAATAAAGTTAAAAGATGCATGAAAGATGTAAAAAAAAAATTCCTGGATTCAGTATTTACTTAATTCAAATATAATTTCAGCTCTTGATTATTTTTTACCCAGCAAAGGTTGATGGTACCCAAACACAATGCTGGTTTTATATCTGTTGATTTTGCTGCAAAAAGGCAGTATACACGTTTTATTGAAAGTTATTATTTATAGATTGAAAAACAACGTGGTACAATGTTAAGAAAGAAATGCTGTCTTGACCAATAGAACAAAAGGTTGTTTTTGACTGTAGCCCAACTTAACAGCATATGTAAATATTGATTTAACAGATCAAAATGTCTGATCCCAGGCATCTGATCACAGAGACTGGCAAAGCTGATTTTATCTGCTCTGCACAGATTTATGTCTTGCAATAAAGAGCAGGCATTAATGATTCCATCACAGAGTTTTACATAACATTGCCTGCACCTGCATATCTGTGTTAATTTGCAAATCCTTTGATAGAATTACCAAAATGCCATCTTATTTGAAAAGCAGCAAAAATTGCAATTACGTCTGAGAGCTGCTGTGGCTCAGATGATTTTTAATCAGAGCTTTTGAGTATTTTTCTCAAGAATAATTATTGATGCATGAATGCACATGTTTGCACCTTATTCTGCAGCCTTTTCTTAATATGTTTTGATTTAAAGAAGCCTTTCCTTGTGTTGAATAAATAACTTTTGTGTGATAGAATTGTTAGAACGATAAACAATAATTGCTCTGTCTGTCTCTTAAATGTGAGGCACACATTTAATTTCCAGAGAGGGAACATTGCATTGGCTTTTTTTTTTTTTTTTGTGTAACAAACAAGTCAGTTACTGTTTTTCACTGGCATTTACCTGGTCACGGGAGTGGGTTAAGGTTTTTTTTTTTCTTTTTAATCCTACAATCCATATCATCCATTGCAAATGCACAATTACAGCATGGTTGAACTAGTGGGCATGTTGTTTAAAGTTCCATCACAACCAAGATTTCCTAGCAGATTATGTTCTGAAGCAAGTTCTAGAATCTAAATTTATTTTGTTTTAGCAGTTTATTAGTAGAATGCTGAAAAAACTGACTCTGCCATTTTATATCCAAACTGTGGATGACAGAATGAAGATGTGTGAGCAGTGTGATGAACCACCTGAATGTTAGAAGGTAGGAAAAAAAGTCTTAAGTAATTTCTCATTGATTCTAATACCAGAAGCAGCTCCTCCTGATGCTTAGTGTCCTTTCTTCATGCTGGAAACCAATGTGTGACTTTGTCTATGAATCTCTGTACCTTTTGTTGCTGGCAGAACTGGCTCTGGGCTGCCCATCTTATCTGTGTCCAGCAGTTTCAGTGGTTGTGTGGTGGTCATTGATGACTTTGCTCACAGTGCCCAAATAATCTTCCTCAGTATTAGCTCTATTTTTTCCATCTCGTTAGCTGTGATGTGTCTAAGACCATGCTGTTGATGAGCTAAGCCTCATGACCATCTCACTGAAAGATCTTCTTTTTCTCCTGTGTGAAGCTGTTAAGTGGAAGGACTTGGCCTCTATGGCTTCAAAGTGTTTATGGGATTGTCCTGCTCTTTTTTTTTAATCCAATTAAAATTGGAAATTAGTCTATTCCAGAGCCACATTGATTGTGTGTTGTGCTTTTGTGGAACCTGAGAACTGTGTGTTCTCACCGATAAAGGTTTGCAGAAAGGCTTCTGTTAGGATTTAATCCATATCTCTGTTGTCTGTTGCTTATCAGGATGTCCACACATTCAATTCAATTCAATTTTATTTATATAGCGTCAAAACATAACAAATTTGTCTCAAGACACTTTACATATAGATCAGGTCAATACCACTCTATAAATATATATATTTGAAATATATATTTAAAATTTATAGGAACCCAACAATTGAAAGCAATTCCCACACACATATCCCTACTTTGTATGAAATGAATTATAGCTGTATAGCAATCTGCATTCCTACATTTGTGTAGATCTGATATGTGATTGCTTAAGTCTTACAATTTATCCGAATCTGTAGATACCATTAAGTTGTGACGACAAGCTCCCTGATTTTTTGTGTTTATATTGTTCATGCTTCTCCTCCACTGTTATATCGGTGTTTAAACTCTAGGGTCCTTTTATGTAAATCTTGACATAAATAGGTGTCACCCTCATGAAAGCCTGTGTGCCACAAAATGAATATGTGATTTTGATCTGACCATGCATTAGCATCACCAATAAAGGCTTTAATCTAATTTTAATTGCTCCTAATCAAGGGTGCCTTAATTGCTTTTTTGGGGGGCTCTATACTTCATCAATCCTGCACCAACAGCCACCTTGTATGAAGGGTTTTATTCATACTTCAAACAGACGCTCTTCTTTTTTGTGCCTCCTGACATAGAGTTATCAGTGAAATTAAGTAGGTGAAAGGGTTTAATATTCAACATATAATTAGCAGAAAACGGAAAAAGTGAAATGAAGTATAGAACTTAAAATTTCACTAAACCACAGTACTTTTGTTAATATTTCTGCCACTGGTAATCGACTTGCACCCCTTATTTAATCACATGTCCATTTAAATTTGAACCAAATTCAAAAAAAAAAATCATTTTTACATCAAAGCATGTGCACGTTTTTTTTTAAATAGTCCTGTGCACAAAACAACATCAAAAAACATATAAAGCCAACTGTGGTTTCAGTGAGAGCTGTGTGAGGTCTGATAAATTGCCTGATGTAACACGCAGAGCCAGTGTCCATTTGAGGAACTGCAATTTGAAAATAAATGAGGTGTGGAGTTCAAAAGGAGTGAGCTTACAAGATCTCTGTAACCCACTAATCATCTCTGCCTGAAGCTAGCAGCTGGAAGCTATATTAGCTGCTACAAATTACTGTACAGCTACTGGCTATTTCATTTTTAAACTTAAATATATAAAAGAAAGTAGGATTTTCTTTGCCATAAAACTATTTCAACACTTAAATTAACCTAAACCTGGAAACCAATATTCAAATCCTTGACATAACTAATTTTACTATAACTGAGGGATGGGCGTAGAAACTCTGATATGCAAGGCTATTAAAATTAGATTAGCACCTTGTAGAAACCTTGCTGCAGACCTCAAGGTAGGTAAGAACACAGAGTTCCCAGACTCCATAGAAACACAACACGCAATCAGTGTGACACTGAAATAGACTCTTTTCCACTTTGAATCAGATTCAGTTAGTTTGAAGGGCTGAATTTTTTTCTTTTGAGTTTTAACATATATCACGATGGCCTCTTGCTTCCTTACTACTCTTTGACTCACCCCTGTTAAATGTTGCAGCTAATCCAAGGAGTTGGCTGAACTTCATTTGAACATGATTTGCATAAAAGCTGTGAGTGTCGAGCCACCAGTTTGGAACAAGCACTTTCCTTTAATCCAAAATAAATCAAACTAGGATTCCTGTTTAATACTTGCAGTTTTTGAGATAACCTCCTTGGTCTCCTTGATGTAATCATAAAATTGTCTGAAAACCAAGAAAAAATAACTACATTCAAGTACTGTTTGTCCAGGATAACATTGGCTACAGCAGGTAAACCATTGCCAGTGTTTCAATACAGCACACAGAGGAAAACAGTGCCAGTAATACATATTCACCTCTAGCCATCTATTCTCACTAGGGCTCTTTCTCTCTCTTCAAACACACACACACAGGCGGAAGAAGAGACTTGGGTCAGAAAGATTGGTTACTTGAAATGGAAACATTTTAATTTTGTTTTAAAGTTTTTTCAGATTTCATTTGCAAATGTAAAAATCTTAATTGACTTTCTTCTCATTGCAGACATTGCACAATTAAAATGCTTCACCAAAGCAGATCTGTTTCTAATCTGTCAGAACAAGTCTAGCTAATTAAGTAGTGTGTAATTATCAGGGTCAGTGAGCAGGCCGTGAATCTTAAAGAAAATGTGTGTTGGTATAGTTATAGAGATAATTAATAGGAGGCGAAGCATCAAAGTGAGATTTGTTGTATTTTAGAATGCATATGTTTGTGTTTTCAATGGGGACAACTGATATACTTTAAAATAGTCAGTGAAGGTGATGGCAAGGTACCTCAAAGACTTCAATACAGTGAAATCATGACTTGTTCTCTTCAGGGAATGTATATGAAGTATTGTGTTCTGCAAGGTACCACTGATGCCAGTTATGGTTAAAAACATGAAGTTAACAGAAGCTTAAAAAGATGTCAGAAGGTCTGTGTTGGTGATTGCTAGCAAATGCTTGTTTGTTGTGATTTCAGCAATCCTTCTATCATAGCACTTGTCACTGTTACAGAGAATGAACTGAGAAGTACACACTGCCACCCAGTGTAGTTAATGGGAAGCTGCTTGTAGTAATACCACAGCGATCAGAGACTCCTCTGTGCTTTGCATCTATGGGTAAGTACTGACCAGTCTGGACACTGTTCTGTGTTAATACATTCAAATTAATCAGCAAAATGGTTCTGTTACCATCATTTTTGATTTATTTTCTTTATTAAGTATCTAAATTAAAATCTGAGGTGTTTTTTAACCGCTTTCTGTGCTCATTAGCCCTTTTCAGCAGACATTTGTTACTCATCCTACCAGCTACTTATCACATCAATGAAAGCTTAGTTCCATTTGTGTCTCCAGTGAGCCAGCATTACATCTGGACCCTTAAGCTAGCAGACTGAGATTAAATACAGTCATCGAGTCACTGAGTCATTAGTTGTTCATAACACTGCTTTTCTTACAGTGTCAAAGTAGGAAAAATTGGAAAAGGGCTTATACTCTCAGTATGACATTTTCTTTCATGTCACTGAGCCCTAACTATGGGCCAACTTTAGACACACAGTAGAAATGAAAAGGTTATAATAAAAATATGATTGATAGCTAGTTTTGCTACTCCAGTTTTGTCCTTGATACGTTACTGTTATGGTCCCATGAATTATTGCAGTGTAGATTTTAGTCAAATTTCCGGAAAATTTGGTAAAAGAAAATGTGAATTTTTGTTTGTCTCCATCCACAAGCATTACTTAAATATTAGTAATGGAGCAAAATGAGAAAAACAGCTGGAATTCGAATGTCATTAAACAATGAGAGCACAATGAGAAAATATTGTCAAGGTTTTATTGTAATCATTTTCAAAAATCATATAAGAAAACAAATAGTAAAACATCTATTTAACAACATTCTAAAATATGGCTGGAGGCTGATACAGGATGCAGAGGTTACCAAGCCTTTGAGACCTTGCTTTCTAAAATGTTTCTCTATTAATTGCACACATCACGAAACCGTTGTTTTAGACATTAGACTTGAACTACTGCAGACTGTATTTGTTCCTCGGAAATTACTTACAGAAAACTACAAGATAAGTTGTGCACAGGTTCAGGTTGTCCTCTGTGCTGCAGACTAACATCTGGACCAACACAGTCTGGGCAGCTTGTGCCTCTAGCAATTTGAAAGGTGTGAGGAGTCTGTAATTTACACAAAGTTCCCCCTTAGAAGGGCTGTGTTGCCTAAGAGTGTACTTAGAGAAGCACTTCAGCATTTTGTGAAATACAGTTGTTTGCTGTTGAATCCAAAGTTAGATGAGAAAATTGATATCTCTGTAACATATTTTCCCAAACTCCAAAACAATTTGAAAGAGCAATTTACTGACACATTTGAGCTGTTTTTGACCAATTACAACTAGGAAAAGGGACTACACATAGCAATCATTTCACAAAAAAAAAAATCTTGGTATCCTCTCATATGACTATGGAATCACATGGAAAACCTCCATCACTTTAAGATTTGTGTCAAACACATTTGCCTCTGCGTTATGTCCTATAGGACACCACTGTTGTAACTGGCCTAACAAGTTTGTTTTAGTAGTTTTAGTATTCCAGTAAGTAATATGTTAAAATATCTGTTGTCAATATTCATTGTATTTCATTATCTTAATGCCCAACTCTGAAAATGAACGTGGTATAAGGGGATATAGAATGTGTTATGGTTTAAGGCCCCAAGGCAGAACACCAGAGAGACACTTTCTGAGTTCACTTTCTGAGTTCACATCTGGTACATAAAAAAAATTCATCAAATGCTTTGAATGTGCTTCCCCTGTGGTTTCTTGCTTGTCCCTGATTTGGAGATATGATGTTTCTTCTGATATTATTTGTTCCTGAACATGGCTGATCTCTGTGATGATCTGCGTTAGATATGTATATTAACAAAAATGTATTTCGGTATTTGCAGTGATGCTAAATAAGGTCTCTGCATTGCAGGGGTGCCTGAGATGGTATTTGCTTCAGACCAGTCATATTGTGTTTTTATGCAAGCTGTTATCGTCTATTTAAGTAAATGAAAACATCATGGCAGCAGCTATTCAGATCTTTGAAGACAATTGGTGCATTACTTTGGTGCCTAGAGTGACATCTTAGACCTCATAGTTGTTATATGCTACATCAAAGTATTGTAATCATTTAAAAGCTGTCTTGTCTTGTTTTCTTAAGTTTTGTGTTCTGCAAGTGACAGCTGGTGCCAATTCCAGTTTTAACAGGAAGTTTTTGAAAGTGCCAACAAATGTCAGGAGATCGGTTGCAGTTTGGTTGATTGCTAACAGGTGTTAGTGCTCCTCATGATTGCAGCTGAAGATGTGTGAATGTTCTTTAGGACTAATGTGTCCTTCACTTTCAAATTTGTATCTGTTTTGACAGAGGGACAAATTGGCAGAGACCTTTTTCAGCTTTTGGAGATATTTAGTCTATTTACCAAGTGGAATTTTAGTAGCAACAGAATGACTTAGTGTTCCTATTCTTGCCAGAAATGTACATTCCTACTAAATAGGCTTAACAGAAAATGTGTCAAAGGCAGCAAGACTCTTTGTTACATTTTTCTCTGTTCAGTTACTGATTAGTGTGGTTGTCCTCAAAGATATATGGTACTGTACCTACATTAAGCAAATGTGTCCGTTAGCACTGGAATGTATTCGTAAAATTACATTACAAATTACATGGCATTGTCATTTAAGAGAAAAAAAAACATTAACATTTACAAGAAAAAAACACGATTCTCCCTAAAGTGTTCGCTTTCTCCCAATTATAAAACAAACAAAATATGGTATCGGGCACCTGGCAGCTAGTATAAAAACAGGCAGGAAAATGTTACCCGATCAGTCTGCGTCATTTGAACTGATTGAAATTGGTCCTACACCATGCCTTTTTGCTCCCTCTTTGAGGACCCTGACTGAAAAGGATCAGTACTCCCAAAGAGAAGATGCATCAACAGTTGTACCATCACCCATTAGTGTTCCTCCTTGGTCTCCACGAAGGTACTTGCCATTGGAGCACTTGATGGCGATTCGTCCGTGTTCAAGGAACTCCAGGAAAAAGTCCTCTGGCTTTTCTCCATCTGAGCACACAAGGCCACTGCTAGAGACATACCAGAACTTTCCATTCACACCTGTAGAAGGATATCAGTGGATTATGTTTTTGCCAGTTGTTCATTTTAAAGCAGGATACAGATACACTGATATGCAGACATTTAATACAAAGTGTGATTAACAATATCCAAGACTGCATTATACATGTAGCAGGTGCAAGCAGTGCCTTTCATGAGTAAGAATTCCAAGTTACAGTACATAATTAGCATTAGCATTGGCATTGGAGTTGTGCCCGTTTTGGTGACTATTGGATTCTAGATTTCCTGACCCCTACACAGAAGTAACATCATGTCGGAGTCTGTGAGGATCTTTGTTGGACCCAGGATGACTGAAATTTTGTGTGAGGGATCCTTGACGGTTGTGAGATTTCTGTCTATGGCTACAACAGAGACCAAGCTGTGGAAACAGTGGTGTCTTGGCAGTAAAGAGGCCAGAATCTCAGAGTCAGAAGAAGGAGGGTCAAATCAGAAGCCCCCCAAGAGCACACTGATGTTGTTTTCAGACATTTGAGCGCTTGTGCACATGAATTTGTTCCTCAGGGTCAGACTGATAACTATGAACACAACTGTGATGTTCTGAGCAGTCTTAGGAAGAGCATTGGTCTCAAATGACATAAGTGAAGTGCACTAAAAGCTGGGATGTCCTACATGATAATGCCTCTGCTCCTTGTTACCCTGCCACTTCTTTCAGTTCCTCAAAATAAGATTTGGACTCTACAAAGTAGCTAAACACCGAGGTTCAGATCCATGGTTAAATCATAACAACATGCGTACCATTGGTCACAAAAACGTGTTAAACTCTGCTACTGATGGTGCTCAAGTGTTTAACTTGGAGTACCACTTACAATTGGTATTGCTTGCACCTGCTGCATGCACATTACTGTGCAGTGCTTTATTTGTGCATAGGATGAACAGTTTTGGACATTTTTGATCACACGTGTGTGTTGTGCATAAATGAAAATACTGACTTTTTATATTGTAGGCGCCATCATTGAAGATCAAAGAGAAAATGTCATAGACAGATCTATTTGCATCCAGAGTGTTGGAGTTTTTGTGGTGACACACAAAACCATTCTCCCCACTGAGGATCAGCATAGGGCGGTTGATGAGTTTCATCAGGAATAATTCATCGTCACCTGAAAATGAAGGACAAATGCTATTCATCTGTTGTGCATGGGGCATCAAAGCTGTACCTGTGGCACATATTCAACACTGACTCTAAAGTGGCTTGCCTAATAGCACTTACCCACTGTATCGCTGACGGCTGACAGCTGCCCATTCTTTTTTGTACACACATACTTTCCATTACTTGCTTTGAGTGCGACCCTCTGTCCTCGCCATTCAATGTCAAACATTGTGTTGACCTCTCTAGGAAAAAAGATGTAGATGATCTAGGTGTGAAATATATGAAAACATAGAAGAAAGCTCTTCTTTTAAAGCTACTTACACTTCTGTTGCAGTTGACTGGATCTCTCCGTGTGATACTAAAGTCCAGTAGGATCCACCATTGGTCCTGAACATAGACTTTTTGCTCTCCTTGTCAATCTCCATCTGGAAGGTCTCCATGTCTGTCTCCACATCCTGATTGGCTGAAATACTCACTCCTGATAACAAGAGAAGAAGAGGCTCAATAATTATGCCTACGTTTAGCAGAAATTATACATGACAAGAATGCATCCTTTTAAATGCCATTTGCCTTCACTTGAATGTCATTTACTCTCTCAGGCATTGCCAAGGAGACATGTACACATAATACAGTTGTAATCCAGTATTTAATTACATCCATTCCTTGTGTGCTGTTGCACATTGGGATAACTACAATGACTCATCCAAGGCTTCTGTCTCCTCATAGGCAACAAGGGCCAGATGAACTTAAGCATTCCTATGGAAATTTATGTTCAAGCACAGAGACAAAAATATGGCTATATTCTTTTTTTTTAAACAGATTGTGTTGAATTTGCAAGGATCTTCAATAGCTCAAGATCAGCTAACATTAAACACAACTGTTTTTATTGGTGGCATCTGTGCCAAAAATGGATATTCAAAGATGAATTTATAGTGCTCATATTGAAACAAACACTTCGTGAATGCTCCACAATTCAAAATAAAATTAAATGTTATTAATAAAGAGAAAATAATTGCTCGAATGGAAGTAAAAAGGAATGTTAATGTTAATGCTAATGTTACTAATGAATAATTGAAATAAAGTTTATATATTTGCTTTTGATTTGACATCATCCAAAATGCTGTGTAGAGAAGTAATAAGGCCAGCAAAATTTGCAAGCAACGTAAGATAGCATTGTTAATTAATCATTACAGGATTCCATCTTTTGCTGATTATCATATTACCTGCAGCTATGTCGAGAAAACTGTGTACACATCTGTATGAGTCAGGAACAAATATTCTTACAGGACATTCTTGTCTCACAACTTTATGTGTAGAATGGTCCATGCATGGTGTATTTATGTAAAATATCTTGATGCTATCAAAATTGTACATCCATATGAATTACTTCTCAGCTAAAAACATCCATCTCCATCTATTAATTTGTGAAGCATATTTCCTTATTATTACAGCATCATCCTAGGTTCTGGCAACTCAACTGTCAAAATTGCTTGTCACTGTAGTGGGGGTGTCTAATGTGCCATACACTGATGTATAGTGGTTTTGCAATGTGTTGCCTCAGGGCTTAGGCTAAACAGATGAGCCCCAAGTTTGTGATCTCCTCTGATAATACAAGTGTACAATGAAGTGCAAGCATACATTTTATCATATTTAATGAAGCCGTGACCCAATTCTGAATGTTACCTTCAGGGGTCTATGACTTTTAATTATACTTATTATATCATTGTGTAATTTATCTAACAATAGGGTAGTTTGAGAAAAGTAGTTTTTAACACATTGAGATTGCAACATTTGCTAACTTTTTATCGTTTGATAAATGAGTTTTTCTTTAAATCCACCTCACAAATATCAAAAAGTAACCCCTGTTCAATTAAACAGATGACAAAAGAGTCTTTTTTGCATCTTGATTAAATAACCAAAGCTTTTGTCAGGTTTGACTGGAAGAGGTAGTTATGTTGCAGAATTGGTTTAAGATCTGGATGTTAATGCTGTTTTTACCAACCATAAAAACATGGCATACATTAAAATCTATCAAACGCTCAAGTTTATAGAATTGAAAAAGTGTTTTATACTCAGACTCTGAGCAAAGAATTATTTTAAATGACTGACCTGCCTTTTTATCAGCTAACTATGAATGTCTCTGTGCCTTGGTTTACGAAGCTTTGCTCTTAAGCAAATTTCATGCAATCAACTCGACATCTGTTTTGCCTACAAAATCAATAATGTAATTTAAGCTAATTCAAACACATAACAAAACAATTTGTTAGAAATTGTGTACATCATTTTAGACAGTCAGTTAGTACCCTGTTCTTTAAAAATGAGTGCCTTACTTTTAGCCAATTTAGTGCTGTATGCTTAATCCACATGCATTATCTTTGTCTGGTGGGGTGTGTCAGGTGGATGAGAATACACAGACACATATAACTTAACTGTGTCTGCTGTGGTTCAAATTAGATGCCACAGAAATATCCTTTAACCTTTCTCTTAAGCCTGTTACAACCCTAATCCCTCACAGTCACCCCTCCACCCTTCCCGTTCATTCGCTTGCTGTAAGTCCCTTAGTGGTGAAATGCAAATCTGCACTGCAGGGCCCACTAAGCTGCTTTCAGTGCCTTGTTCCTTAAAAATGTGGAACTGCTACAAGGCCAAACAGTATGGTTAAAAAAAATTATTTGCCCTATATCATGAGAATGGACTGCCAGGTTGTTGAAATGTTGCCTTGAGAGTGACCTTTTTTGTTGAAGTGTGATGATAAATGCATTCTGAAGTTAGTTTGAACTAGTCTCTTCAAATAAACCAAAGTATTGCATGTGAATTGTAGCTAGTTTGCAGCTCCACTTCTACAAATGTCCTATAGTTAGCCTTGCTAGAACTTTGGTTTTAAAGCTGCAACATGACACAATTTGCTCTCCTGTCCTCTCCCATTGTTTGCTTGAAAAATTGTACAAGGAAGAGCAGATCACATCATGCAGGCTGACAAGAGACCTTGTAACAGTTCTTTCTCATAAAGCCTGGTTGTAGCTCTCTTTTGCTGCCATCTTCTTGCCTCACTGGCGACTGAAGAGCCACATAATTTAGAAAATGTCACTTGATGCAGGACTGTAAAGAGCGAGTAACTGCATGTTTTTAAGTCCATTGATGTAATTGACACCCATAGGGCACAGATTTGCCCTAGAGTCATTTGCACGCTTCTTAATCTTCAATGGACACACAGTGGAAATGACAAAGCCCATTACCACAATTACCTTCAGAGTACGTCTGTCAACCGCTCTGGATCCAGCATGTAGACAGAAAAAGCAGCACTTTCTCTCTTTTGCTGGAAAATGTTACCGGCTAGATTTTTTGATTACTGTAATGAATTCCCTTTATGGTCATAACACTCAGCACTGGTACTGCTCTAATCTGAAATTTGCTGTTTTCTTAGTTGTCAAAAGGCACGTCATATACTATGCTCTATTTTGCTTCAGCTAGGGCTACACTCTTGGCTAGCCTAAGGCATTAGGTTCAGTTATTAGGTTATTAGGTTTATTAGGTATTACCCATTACCTAATCCTAGTAAGATAGAGACATACAAATTAAACAAGAGTCATTTGAAAAAAGGTGTACACTCACGCACAAAAAATATTGTGCATTGCCTTTTGAACTGAAAAATGAACTGATAATTTTCCACTTTCTCAAAATGTGAAGTCAATTTGGGGCCTCATCTTACTTGTTACCATTACAGAAGAAAGAGGTTTGACTACATCAATTTTTTTTTTTTCCAAGACTGACTCCCAGGCTGATTACCTTGCTTGACTGAGACAAATCTTTTGTTGGCGGCTTGAAAAACTACTTGTGGATGACTCTCCTCAAGATCAAACAGCTCATCTTTTCCAGGCTTGGAGCATCGGCCAGATCGCAGTGTTCCTGTGGGACCCACTGGGGTCAAATATTTCCCATCACAGTCCTTAAAGGCGAGCTTTCCAGATTTCAGCTCCAGAGTGAAGCTAGTTGTATTGGTGTTCTCCTTCACCAGTTTGCCATCATTGCTAAGGAAGCGACTGTCACAGGTCTTCAGGCTATATTTGCCATCCAGGTATACCAAGGTGACAAGGGAGTCCACTCCCCAGGGAATGTTGCTGTCCACTGAGATCTCTCCATCTGAGGCTGACAGATGGGCATAGCGCTTACGTGCTACACTCAGCAGGCTGGCCTGTGGGTGTAAAGCCAAATGGACGGACCACAGCTCTTGTTCTCCAATGACTTGGGCAAAGCAAGACAGGTAGTCTGCCGAGCCTCCAAAGTAACGCAGGTAAGGTTCTGACTGCAGTGCCCAGCGACCATCAGACTGGGGCACAATAAGGAAACGGCATTCAGGGTCAGGTTTCTCAGCCCCACATGTGATCTTCCCATCTTTGTCAGAGGCAAGATAGCGTCCAAGGTGACTGCGTAGGAAGACCACCTGGCCATCTTGATCATCCTGTTCTAAGGTCCAGATCTGTTTCTTCTTCATGCTGATGCCCGAGGCATTCACCTTGAAGCCAAATGCCTCAGCTGTCAGGTAGCGGCTCTCATAGTTGATGAGGCCAAACTGCAGCTTCAGGGCCCTGCTAATTCCGTTCGGAGGCATGCTTGATTAGGCCACACGTAGAGATTGTGAGTAAGGAGGTTTAGGACAAACAAGGGAAAGGGTAATGAGGGAAAGCAGGCATGAGACTGAAAAGCCAAAATAAAACGCTTGATATCTTCTCTCTTCTGTCTCTCAAGTTGTAAAATAGCTCCACTGATCTCCCGTGATTGATTTGTGTAGTGTTCCTTCTTTCTCCTGTCACTTTCTCTCTTTCCCCGGAGAGTTTGTGCAGGCGCTTGCTCTCTGTTCCTTAATGAGTTAGGATTAAAATCAGCAGGACGCAGCACCTCAATCCAACAAGCCGCTGACGTCACATACCAGTGCACCAACCTCCCCTCCTCCCTCTTCTTTTCCGGTACACGGAGATTCGTTCGCTATCTCTTCCGTATCTTCCTCCTACTCTCATCTCCTTCTTTTCTTCCCTTACCCTTTTCTTCCTTCCCTGTAACTCACACTGACACACTCATTTGTCAACCTGACTCCCTAACGGTTGTTACTCTCATATTTAGGTCCATATACGAGTAGCCCAGCCATCCAGCCCTAGGATTATCCTAGCTTTGATCTGCTGGCGAGCCACAGCCTAATTGGAAAATGTCCAGAGAGCAAAGTTGCTTTTGGTTTTTCTCCACTGCTTCTCCATCTCTTTTTAGCCCATTTTGGAACAGATTGCATCTAATATTGAATGTTACATGAATCAGTTTACGAAAGCCTAAACTTAAACACATTTTAAGGAACATTTTTTTCTGTGAGTAAATGTTCTGCCTGTTAAAGGCTTGATGTAAAGATTAAAATTGTACTCACAAAGAGCCTCTTTGACTTTGCATTGGACCAGGGTCAATGTACACGGTTGACTGAGTCTAAACTCCAAATGTGGTACAAAGGTTTCTTTCTTACATTTGTCACCACAGTTTGCCACTTGTAGGCCCAGAGGAGAAATATAGCAACATTATTTTTGTTTGTCATTAGAAGTATTTAAATTTGTGAAGCCTGTAAGCATAGCTAGGAGGAATTTAAATGACACACATTTGAATGTGCGAGCATTGCCCATTTGCCTTTCCTTCACTTTGACTTTGTTGATTTCTTACCTGTTCCACCTTTGTTTTTCCATCAGTCAATTGATGAAAGGGGACGCAACTCAATGTCACATGACCTTTGTCACAGTACACACTCAGATCAACCTTTGTAATAGCATTACTACCCTCTTTTACTAAGGTTCCTGGGGATTTTGAGGGTAATACCAAGGTGAACATATTGTAAATACCCAAACCACGGAAGTGTGTGATTTGTACTAGCACAAAGTAAATCCTGATGGTATTATTTCAATTTGATAACCTTTAAAGGCGAGTGCTCTTATATATTTACCTTGACGGTCAAGAGTGAATAACATAGTTATTCCAGACCACCATAGGGGTTAATGCTCTAATTGAAATCTAAGTACAAAGGTAAGCTTAAAGCTAAAAAGAAGCAGTTTGAGCAGCACAAGCATATGTAAGATGTCTATGTATACTAAGCACCTACAGGACAGTATCCTGTTTGTTGGAGTTAAAGTCCGAATCACTGTCAAGGTGTGGAACCTAGATCTTCAGAAGGGTGTTTGTGTTGGAAGACAGTCTAGGTGTGTAAAACTTTCAATATGCATCCTGTGAACTATTTGTCAGATGATTGAATAGCTTAGACACACCTTTCTGACATCATAGGTTATAGTTTCTGTAACTTTCCAAAACAGTGCAACATTCACACCTATTTCACGCAGTGATTGGCCAGCTGTGCCGAGTTGAGAAAGAAGCCAAGGTTCTGACTTAGTCTCATTATTCATTTGTTACACAAAGGCTTTCAGGTAAATGATGCAGTGTAACACAATGAATGCCTTTTAGGAGTGTGTGTCTCAAAATTTCCTGTTATTTTCACATTTACATATTATTATCACATTTCTTCTCTCTCTGTTATGGTGACTTTATGCTCTGCCTTCCGGTGGGACTTTTTGGAAAAACTATAAATAGTCACATATACTCCACTTCTAATCTATTTAATAGAATGGACATAATAAACTAACAAAGTACGAAAAACAACGCAGCAGTTATGATATATTAATTGTAGAAAATCTGTGCACTGACTTGAAAATGTGTCACCATGGTTACCAAATGATATCAATAAATATGTACATGGCTTAAAGAGACCAATTATAAAATCAGTTCCTATCTGTCTGTCTGTCTGTCTGTCTGTCTGTCTGTCTGTCTAATTAGGCAAATACAAATATTTTT
>JAPZDV010000009.1:9631792-9651962 GCA_029814665.1 Acanthurus lineatus | reverse complement strand
TCAATATTTTTTTATGTAATCAAAAGTATCAGGCATTGTGAATAGTCTAATCATCAAACACCAATGCACACCAAGGATAAAGTCTTAGGCTGTCAATTAATCTCATGCTTTGACTTGATAAACATTGGTCTGCTCTGACTTGTCCTGAATTATGTGATTAAAAAGCAATACAAACAAAAAACCCTTTCACTACACATTATTTCCATGTGTTTTTGCCCTGTGCTCACTAGGTGGCAGCATTGCCTTTACCAGTGCACAGTAGTGGTTTACAAACAGCGGTAGTTGAGGTGTACCATTACATAGGCCAAAATGAATGAAAAGATCTCATCATGCTCTGCTGTTTACTTAGACTGCAGTTTCAGAGACAAATTTCAGAGGACTTCATGGGTCATTTTAGAGCTGGAAGGTTTCTAAATCCATTCAATGATCCAGATACCCCATTTGGTTAATTCCTGTTCCCAATGTGACTTGTTGAGCATTGTGGTATCAATAACTTTTACTGTGACATAGAAATCCATGCTTATTTAAAATTTGTAAAACCCAGTTTCAATTCAATTTGCTTGTCAATTCAATTTGCTTGTCATAAAATAGTGCAATACTGATTTGACAGAGTGCCCCTTTATTTACAAATTGTAAGAATTTTGTCTGAACGATACAAATTAGTGATGGAATCACAATAAATACTGTTTTTAATTAGTACTGGCACAAATTATAATTTTCTATGTGAACAATATGTGTTTTTGGATGCCAAATATAACACCCAGTTATCTATTTTGGGAGATGGCCCAGCTTTCAATTAACTTGCAATTCTGTGTAAATGTGCACATGTGCCTCTGTTGTTGGAACAACTGATTCATGTCCACTAGGTGGCAGTGTTGATTATCAATTTTCTCTCAAAAATTTGGATCCCTGTGTACCTGTATGCTGAAATAAGAAAATTTTCACAAGAAGAACATCACTCATTTTTCTCAAATGAAAGGATTTGCATGGTCGGCTCAGTAAAAAGCAAAAGCTGAATTAATGCATGACACAGTGCAGCAAATTGATGTTTCAGTGAATGGAATCTCCTCATTATGCCATTTTCCTGGATAGAGTCTTGGTCTGCACATCTGTGTACTTTTGTATCAGTCTAAAGTCACATAAGCAATTTTGCTTAATTACTAAATGCTTTAAAATGTAGGCAAATAAATAATCAGTATTACTGCATATTTTCTCTTTTTAACACTTGTTGTTTATATTTTATATGAAGTTGTTTAAATGGTTGCGGGAAAAAGGAAATGGGAAACATGTCCAAGCAACAATGGATTAGGGCAATGTGAAGCACATTTGTTTCAACTGTATGGATCCCAAATAGAATGCACTGATAGAGAGTATATGTGTACTGTAAGAAAATTAATAATGGATTCAGATTTTGCAAGTGTGAAGTAATGAAATGTTTTTTAGGTCTTTAATCAGCTGCCAATACTGCTTTTTTTTGAAAACACACAAAAAAACAAAAAAAGAACCATAATCGTGTTGTGGGGACACACTGTAAGTGATAGCAGATGAAGAGTCTCTGATGAAGAAAATAATTTTCAACAAATGAATACAGTCTTTCTTCTGTCCTTCAGAAGCCTCCACTCCCTTGCAACCCTAGATTGCCTGGCACTCCAGGAACCTTAAGAGCAATAACTGTATGTCATTTAAACTGTGGTGGTCCAGTGGCCATGCCAAATTGCATATTGTGACATAAATGTCTTTAATTTGTTCCCCTCTCTGTCTTTCATGGTTTTTCCCCTCTTCCTTGCTCTTTTTGCACTATTTCTCATTTCATGTCCCTCCCTGGAGTCTCTGGTTGAAAGCAAGTCAGAAAAAATAATAAAAATCTTTGCTGTTAGCTCTAAGAGAAAGTGATTGAAGGACAAAAAAAAGAATACACATGAGTGAAAGGGGCTGGTTACTTGCAAATACACAGAGATATGCATGTGCCTGCACACGCACATACACACACAGTATGCATGCACTCACACACATCAAATGGTGAGCTGAGGTCTCCCCCGAGGGCACGAACATGGACTAATGTGCACAGCACGATTATTTCATTTATAACTGTCCTGGACCTTTTCAGATAAGACCATTTTTCAGGTTGCCATCCACTAGCACCTTTAGACTGCATCTATTAGCCTGCCAAGCACTCAGAGCTCTATTTAAAGGGCCAGCACCCTCCCTGTTTAGCTTGCACTGTAAGGCACTTTCAAGAGTCAAGGTTGTCTAACGCCAAATTGAGCCCAGCTAACTCTCTAATGACTACTGTGAAAATGTTTAAGTAGTCACACTTTGGTTACTTAAGACAAATCCACAATGTGAAGTCAGCACATCGTTTCACAATTAAATGAAATAAACCAAAAATTAGTTACAGAATCTAGTGAGTTTATATTCAATGCTGGTACATTTTCTATAGCATTCATATAAATTATTGAATATCAACTGAACCTATTGCAATCTCTCTTATGGGGTTGTGTCCTTGAAATGGCTTAGTGTTCATAAAATCATAACTGTGTATCCTGTACCCCCTGTGCTCATGTCCTACATACATAGCCTTAGCCACAGGTCCAAAAAATGTCCTTTCTTTGCTCTCTTGTGCCCCCCATGGGACCCTCCTGCTGCCCCCTCTAAAACCAGCGGAGGAAAACAGTGCATGAGACATGCAGTAAAAGTAAAATGTAAAATGGCTGCCTTGGCTGGGATTCTCCTTCCTCAGCAGCTTGGTGCTCACTGACCCCATTAATCCAGGTGTTCATTCATCTACAGGACAATCCTCCCACAGACCGTTAAAGGCTCACCCCACTGTGTTTGCCCAGCCTCAACCCATCCCAGCCCCGGCCTTCTCACTCCTGCTCTAACCAGTGTAATTGGGGCTGCCAATGAGCTAAGTATGGGCAGCCATATAAATGAGCCTTGGTAAATGTCAAGCCTTTTAATACTCAGTTGTAATGCCAAATTTGTTTTGTGGGCTGTCATTTGTTTTAAGAGTGAGCCAAACTTGTTAGCCCCCCACTCCCCGCTCATTTTGTGAAGACAAAGACCCGATCATGCAATGAGAAAAACGTGGCATAAATCCGTTGAAGGTTACATCCCTGTCAGCACAAAACATTAATGACAAAGATTCCCCCGACTCTCAAGGAAAGCAGCCTGTAAATAGGTAAGCAATAAAAAGCAGTTTCTCATTGATTAAACTGCAGACTGGTGGTCACCGCTTACAGCCGTGCACAGACTGGGCTCTTGTTTTGATGCAGACAGGCTGAGCTTTAAGGGACAGAAGCGCTCATGTTAATGTCATCCTTTCCTCACTGGCTTTGACAGCAGGGTTAATATGAGGCCTCAGCTTCTGCCATTCTGACAATTCCCTGTCTCTTCCATATAAAGAGAATGATCATGTGAATTACAATGACAGGTATGTGCGTCTGGCTGTAGAAATGTGCTTGTTTGTGTGTGTGAGCTAATGTCTAGGCGGATGTGAGCTTGCATGCGTAGCTAATTCTTACTATCCTTGTGCGTGTTTTTTTTTTTGTTTGTGCCCGTGTGTGCATGTGCATGCATACATGGTAATTTATGTGCAAACACGTGTTTCAGCGTCTCCACATGTTGGTCTGTTCACTCAGAGGTTCATGCACAAGCTCTGCCATTCTGCAAGAGCCAGACATACGTCGCACTGGATTTCTCCTCCCTCACTTTTTACTGCATTCCCACACGCAGAGACTGTAAAAGAGAGTGATTTACACACAAGTGCATAAATGCTGTGAGCTGGCGATACAGTCTATGCACTTATACCCCTTTCCATGCTGACTCGAAAGCTTCAGTCATTCCCAGGTTCCTTTTAACAGGGTCAGAGGAACATGTTTGTTTAGCATCCCAGCAAAATCTGTAAGAGGGGTTGTTAGTAGAGCTGCCATGGGGTAAGAAAAGAGGAACAAAGAAAATCCAAAAAGAGTGCAAGGTAAACCTGTAGGGATCATCACTGGTACATTTAATAAACAAAATTTTGCATGTGTGCCATGTTGGACAATTGCATATGAGGATCAAAATCTGTGCCATGATGGCTACTCATGGCGACATGTGAACTCAACATTGGCATTAATGAAACTGGAGACAGGAGTTTAGACAAACAGCTGTAACAAGAGGGGCAGTGTTTGGGTGGATAGCCAATGATGAAAGATAGGAGAAGGAGCCCTTTTTTATGTAGCATGAACTCAGCCAAGCTGTATTCCAAAGTTGAGCTTCATAAGCCCTGAGCACTTGCTATTAGTTCATCTACACATAGAGATGCCATTTGTCCAAATATAAACACACACACATACATGCACACACACGCACACAGACACACACATGCTCACACACACACACACACACACACTCGTGCACATTCCCTTCATACAGACTACGGTAGCTTGTCTGACAAATCGAGCACATTTGTTCAGTGGAGAAATTTTCATTGAGCAACTGGGTCTTCTCTATATCTCCTGTTGTCTCATTCAGGGGTTTCCTCCCCTCTTTCTCCGTCTGTGGGTAGATTGTTTACAGCAGGAAGTGCCTGGCACCCTCTCAGTTGGCATTGGGAGACAGTGATTTGGCTGGTGCTGGTAGCCCAACATCATTCACAGTCCCACTGCCTGCTTCAATGTAATTCATGTGCTTTTGGGAGACATCCTTACCGGAATAGAGAGCATTTTTGTTGATTATTCCGTCTGTTTTTGATTACATCCTGGCTGGCCTCTGAGAGCTAGCGAACAATTTAGCGATCATTCCTAGATGGGTTAATGGGACCCAGGCTGGAGGTTTATGTTGGGGTTCAAAACAGTAGGTTGGCTAAGATTTTCAGTCGTTACAGTAATTATTACTGCATACAAATATTTGTTTGTTTTGTTGTTGATTGTCCATGTACATGTGCAAACTTGCAAACTCATGCTAGTGCCTGGAGGCTGGAATTTGTGGTTCTGAATAAAACTCTATGAGTTTCCATAAAAAGGAACACAGTATAAAAGTATCCACATTCATGATACCTTAGGATGAAATTGAATCATTTTGATGATCCATTGATTTACCCTCTCAAGCCATCATCGGGCCACAATTTGTCAACATTTTATTATTATTATTATTTTTTTAACAAAATATCAACAAAACCAATCCCATTTCTATCAGATTTAGCTATAATTTATGTATAATGCTACTCAAACATAAGCATACTGACAAGCTACACTAAGATGGTGAACATCACAGCTGCGTATCGTGAGCATGTTAGCATTGTTGCTGTAATTGTATCAGCTTGCAGTCTTTTCATTTAGTTTAAGGTATGCCTGTGCCTTAATACAGTCCCATAGAGCCACGTGCAGGGTTCTACTCCTAGTCTTGCTTCTGACAAAGCTAATTCATCAGATGTTTAATCAATCTCAGGACTCTGTGGCCTGGCCAGTCCCTGTTGTTTGCTCAGCTGCAGTGTCAGACCCACTGTAAAGGAGAGGATATTGGTGTCTTCAAGGTACAAACAGAATTTGTGCCCTTTGACCCTTGAGATGGATGTTGCATGGTCTGAATAGTGCTAGCTTCTGCATAAGTACTCTGATTGCTCTCTCTTGAAGTGCTAAGCCTACTGGGGCTGTTTGTGCTTGGTAAGCTTGTATTTCTTTGAGCATGCACCACCTGTCAGCAAGCAACACAACTAAGTGTGGATGTGTGTTTGTGCTTGCGTTTTTATGTTCATGCATGGACCTTTCAGGCACGTCACAAACCATGACTAGTGGCACAAGTCAAACCCATATGTTGTTATTCTACTGTATAACAGCAAGAGGTTGGCACTCTCTTATTAAGGAGCTTTTAGACAGTGTAATTGTATGCCAAAAGCGTTTGTGCTAGTGTGTGCTTATGTTAGTGCATGAACGTACATGCAACTTTCCCAGGGGGCTACCTGATCCTATTATATTATCCAGTGCACATGAAAGGGTTAAGATCTGTCTGCCTCTATAGTCATTAAGCCCTCTCTTAGCCACAGTAAATCAACGCCGTGCTGGCAACAGCTGCTCTGATCACCTATTAAAACTTCCATAATGTGCCGTGTGTACAGAGTGGGGGCCTGTAAGCTGACACTGGCCAATAGACCCCTGATACAAGCCTCTGATCCAGTTCCTATGGTCTGGATAGCAAGGGAAGTGGAGCTGAGTGGGGAGAGGTGACAGAGAAGCCTTGCCTTAGGGCTTGAAACCATGCAGGATACAAAACAGATATGCCCTGTACTGTAGATGTATTTATACCTCAAGGCACCAGGCTTGAAGATGTTATCAAGCCTTTAGTCCAGTTGGTTGAAGTATTTAAAACCTAATATATTCAAAGCTAGAGATTTCTGAGTCAAAGGATTGCTAGCAGCTGAAAAAATACTTTTTCTGATCTGATGGGAGCTATACAGTACACTGGAACTGAGTGTAAGAATGCATCCTGCACATGCAAATATTTCTTAAAGCACTAAAAATACTTCTGTCTATAAAATTAACCTAAACACATTTTAAAGTTATTCACACTACTTCAGTTTGCAGCAGAGGACTTGAACACAGGCTAACTTTTTTCCACTGATTTGGTCAGGGAAATTGTGTGGAAATCAATAGCAGGACTAGCTAGCCGAACTACTGTCAGTCTGTACAGAAGTGCACTCAAGAGGCCCGTCTCCATGGAGACACAAACAGGGCATGAGACTGCCCTCAGGTGAATTCTCTGTGTGGCTCCACCAGCTGAATTGGTCCATTTAGGTTTCATTTTCTTTCTTGTCTACATCTTTCTTTTTCTCTTTTTCTTTCGATTTCTCCCCTACTGTTCAGCAGCAGGCCCTGAGCCTGACTTTTCTATCTCTTTCTTTCATTCATTCACTTTCTCTTTCTCTCCCACTGACAGGTAGCAGAGCTAAAATTCAAGAGAAGATATAAGGTGAAATTGGTTCTCTGTACATAACAACTGTCACAGGCCATTCAGGGGATGGATGCTGATTTGCTTCTGCCGAGGTTGCAGAGATCTTTGTCAGTTGATCTCATAGCGCGGCCCATGCATGCTGTGCTCCTCCCTCTCCCCAGCAGAATTTCTCTTCACCTTTTTTTTGTCCTCACCTCTTTTTGACAATTTTTTTCTAATTTCCCCTCCTTACTCACACGTGCATAGTGCTTTTCAGCCTCTCACCTCTTTCTTAAACAACCCTTATATGGCTGCTCCTCTGCTTCCTGCATCACAAGGTACATTTAGTGCTATGAGTTTGTTTCGTATTTAGCACACCAACCCCAATGGATTTGTTTGAAGAAAATGAGAGATGTCTCTAAAACGTCTGATCAAAGCCTGGCTTAGTTGCCCAGGGGCTTCAACTCATGTTGATAAGATGTCCAAGTGCCAGTCATGGAGCTTATGACTGCCTAGTATCTAAGCAGATTGTATATTTTTAAAGTGCTAGATATATTCGAGGAGGAGAGGAGCGCACAGCCATCCAGTGAAGGACATAGATGTGTTTAAGGGCTCTGGCAACCGGTGCTAGGGGCCTGGCAGCTGGGCAGAATTCTTTTATATCCTGCTATGACTGGCACTTTTATACACACACACAGGCATGCATGCATGAGTTCATGCTCTGTCTCTCCCTCTGTATGTCTCTCTCTTTAATACGCTCACTCACCACTCGTGCCATTATACACGCTGATATCCCTTTTCATCATGGGTGAGGCTATAGAGCTAGGCCAGATCAGAGAAGACGTTCTGTGTGTGTGTTTGAGCTTAAACTGCCGCACACGTGTGTCTTCAGCACCCTGAAAGGTTTGCAGTGTGAATGTACGTCAGTTTTTGTCAGCCACCTGCACACCAGGATACAGGAGATATTTCTCTGTTTCTAATTTTTTCTCTGTGTCTTTTTTAGCTATCAAGCGGCTTTCATGAGGGAACATATTTAATCAGTCCTACCTGTTAATCAAATGTTCCTAGGGTCTACTCTAGACCATAAGGGATGTATTGGCTATCAACTTTGACAGGGGAGCATCTTGTTCACTTTACACAGCTATTATTAAGTGTAAAATTAACATTTTCATGTTTAATAAAAGTAATACTCAATGACAGAATGACAGAGGGGCTTAGATACATACTGCACTCGCGCACATACTGCTATGTCCACAAAACCATAGGTTATAAATTTTATATGAAGTCAAAACCTATATATTGGGCCACCTTTACAGGCTACACAAGAAGGCAAAGGAAAAAAAAACATCCTTTACATCACATCAAGAATGTATGCAAATTAACAACCACATGCACACTTATCCGGAAATTGAGCCACAATTACTGAAGTGCAAACAATGCCACTCTTAGAATAATGTACAGAGCAGGAGGGACATTTACCCAAGGTGTACAAATGGATTTATGAACTAACTAGCTTCATCTCAACTGCTTTAAATGTCTTTCCTTTTGTTTAGCCATTTTAATGTAAGATCATGCTGGCAGGAACAAAAAAAGACAGCAGCATAAGCTGACTCTTGCAACTGTGCAATGTTTAACGCATGTGATCACTTAAAATGTTCTTTAATGAAGACAGTGAATAAATTTTTGCTCAAGTAGTGGAGGCACCAAATGTGACACATAGTTTAAGAGCCAACTACACATTCAGTATGGCCTTGTGCTGTTCTGACAGGAGCCTTTTAACAGTCCACCTTTTTTAATTGGTATTATCTCTAAATGTAGAAATGTGCTGTTTTGCAATGTTCTAATTCTGCAGCTGCATCATTTGTCTATGATTTCCTTTTATGCTGTTGCATCAGAAAATGCATCCCCTTTTTGAGAAGGGATGGGCATTTCAAGTCAAAATTCACTGGAAACTAATCACTTATTCTTCCAAAATACTTCATTACTCTTTGTTATTGCAGCCAAAGTAAAGCAGATTATTTAAAACATTAGTTGGTGTTATGACAGCATTGTGAAATCCGTGTTGTTGCAGATTGTGACACCACTAATGGTGACTTAACTGGTGAACTGCCAACCCATACTGGACACATCAATGCTTTTTTAACGTCACCCAGGCACCAGCATAAACTAGGTGGATCCCAGACATGCCTCGACTAACTTGGTCAGATTTATATTGATAATAGACTAAGCATCACTTAAATAGACTGAGCAACATTTAAATCTGCGGTGGTCATCACAAGTAGCAATTCTGTTATTTTCAGAGTTTGTTTATGAACGAAACAAACAACCATGGAGATATTTTCTTTGTCAGTAGGATCCCTTCATCTGCCTTGATTGCAAATGATGAATCCCTAATGTCTTTCACAATTGCTTCAGTTTCAACATTGCTCATTATGCAAATAAGCTGATTTTGCATCTCATGACTTGTGTTGCATTTCAGTGGAACTGACTTCACAAGTTGTGCCAACTCAGGGTCCTTGCCTATAGTTAAGATCAAATAAGGATTAAAAAAGACCCACTTCCTCCCTCTGAAATATTAAAAAGTGCACATCTCGTCAGAAACCAGAAACCCCATGATATCAGTAACACTAGGAACACAGTACAGATTTTTCTGGAGCTAATCTGCATTCACCAGGGTTGAGATTTGTTTCCCTCACTTCCCATTCTGTTCTCCTTTTTCCACTTACTAAAAAAGGCCAAGTGTTCCTTGGAAGTCCCTTTTTAGTCACAGCTGTGTGTTTCCAGTAAATTACGCCTTTTCTAGTGAAAGTTTTGTCACATTTGGACTGATAAGAGCAAGATGTTTTACATGGGTAACAAATGGCAGCTTCCAGCTTTATGGAACATTAAAACACTCTTGTATTTACAGAGAGATATGAAAGATATTTGTCAAGTTTGACTTACATGGGACCATTTGCTCTCAGATCATCAGGAAAAATGTTAGTCGCCATGTGCCGCTTAGCCCCAGCAGCATCATTGTCCTCAGGAATACTAATGTCACCTCCATGGCTACAGCTTGTCTGAGTGTCATCATTGGCTTCTGCTCTGTAATCACTGCCATGATTGCCAATATAGGTGCTGTTTCAATCCACTTTCTTGCGTCCATATGTATTGATCAATGCCTTTGGCTACATGGCTGTAAGTTCAACCATTTAATATATTTGATAGGCTGGTCGTACAATGCAGATATGGTCATCTGTTTTTAATTGGCAGGGGGTTGTTTTTCTTTTACAGAAATGTTTTATTTTGTATGCTCTCTGTTTTGTGTTTTTTTACATGACAGTGTTAAGTCTTTCATTATCAAACTACACGGCTTAGTTTTGCTCATAGCTTATTTTAGTGAGACAATTAAGCTGAGAGGGAACAATGACCTTTTCGGACGGGCCTGGACCCTGAGGACCCACCCAAAACGCTGATGCTGAATGTTCTATAAGGTTATTCTTTATTCTTTGAAAATAGCAGGGTGCTTTACTGACGTATGGTGTTTTTTTATTCTTTCCTTTAAAAATCTCCTCGTTAGTGGTAACTAATTTGTTGCACCATATAAATGCAATTAGCTGAAAGGGAATGGAACAGATGCAGGGAGGAAGGAGGGAGGCGATTATTCTAGCAATATTTTCTTTGCACTATCTGATCAAAAAGCAATGCAAAGTAACCAAATAAAAGGCCCATATAGTGAAAGGGTGCAGAGTTCTGCAGCTTTTTGAGCAGTGGTACACTTGCCTGTGTGAAACATTGATGATGATTATGGATTTTGTATACTGTTCCCTTATTGTCATTCAGATCACTCAGGTCAGAATTACTGCACATATATACAATAAGATTTTACCAGATCTTTAAATGTTAAGTTACTGTTTTGCTGATGTTATTAATCATTTTGTACGGTGGTACTGTGTGATATTTTGTGAGGCTGCACTGCATATCATGCTGAATGAAACACCTCTAATCATGCATACACAAGCACAACTTGAGAGGAGGAGACTCACACGCACACTCATGCCAGTTCACTTGTATAGACATGAAGGAATATACAGTATATAGAACCAGACAGGCCCATATTCTGCTGGCCCCAAGCTGTAGCTATTGTATTGTGATAAATGGAGTGTCTCCTGTCCCTGTAGCCACAAGGCCCTGTAGCAGCCCGCTGGGAGCCCGAGGATGCTTGGTGGCCTTTCTCCCTGGTTTCCTGTCTCCTGACTCAGCACTCGCTTTTCACACCAGCAGAAAAAATAACATGCAAAGGGTAAAAATAATTCACTGGAGATTCATGGTATAGTATGACCCTAAGGCAGTCTGTTAGACAATAGTCTTTCTTTTACCTGACAGCAAACTAGGCAAAGTGTTTCACAGGAAGGATCATCATGCTTTGCGGGATAATGGCCCCTATGGATGATGTCATGTCAGAGCAGGATATATAGGGTACTTGTGCCAAAATGATGAAAATGCAGTATGTTTTGTGACATACTATAAAAGCCCCATTTCATTGCAAGGATGTTTGTGCCAGTTTATTCTAGATCATCTGGATATGATTGCTGCTTGTTTAAATCACCACAAAACTACATCCCACGCGGAGACACTTAATCAAAAGCTAAACTTGGCAAATTTGTCTTGTGGTTTGAAGACAATCTCTGACAGTTGCCCCGGCTGACTATGCCCAGAAGCAACTCTGGCACTGAAGGAGACTGAGCTTTATGGCAACAATGGCAGGCGTGCCAGCGGAGTTAGGCAGTCATCATGGTAGCGACCATGGTGGGCTGTCAGAGAGAGCTGTGTGGCAGCGCTGTGTGGTTGAAGCGCCTGCTCTCTTCATAATGGAACAGCTGTTTGGAGCGCGGTGCACCAGGGCGCTGGAGCACAGAGTAAATAGAGGAGAAGAGCAATGTAAACAGAGATGGGATGGAGGGAGCTGCTTCCCTGCTACCGTGAAAGGGGGTAAACACCCCTGAGAACTACACGGAGGGGTTGTCGACACAGGAATGCACAAACACCACTACACAGGAAGGTGTGGAAAGAAAAGGAGGGTGCATTATGAAAAAACGAAGCAGCAGTGCTTTACTCCAGCGTAAGGTTCCCATACATTACCTGACCTCTATATTTTTGCTTTGATGGGACGGATAATTACAAGAGTTGAGGCGAGAATCATGCCTTGGAGATCAATCCCAATTTCTCAAGTTTTAAATCTTCATACTAAGAAATTGGTTAATTATCAGCCAAATGCCCTGATGTAATTTGATTTGGTTGCAGCTGATTAATTGAGCCCAGAACTGATCTCCCTCCTAAGAGGGCCAAAGGTCTTTATTATTTATGAGATATAGAGCTTTTCCAGCTGTCCTCCTCTTACAAATGAGATAGTACAAGAAGGCGCCTGACCCCTTTTATGACAGGCTGTAACTTTTCCTGCTTTTGTTGGGTCAGTAGGCTGCGGACAGTGAGAGAACGACTGCAGCTGTTGGCACAGTGTTGTTTTGTAAAGCGGCGAGAGAAACACAGGAAGACATCCATACATGTGAGACCGAATCCAGATTCGTGTGCGTGTTGCAGTTGATTTAGGAGACGCAAATGACAACCAGCTCCTCTCACAGTGCAAATTGGCATAGCTGACTTATGCTGACCTTTCTCTTTTTTCACAGCTAGGTCATGTGCAGAAAATTGAGGCCATGAAAGATTTTATTTTTCGAAAACAGATCCATACAAACAGAAGCATCTCCCAGGCCAAATGCACGTCTTAGATTTTTCTCCAAACCTTAACTAAGAGGACTTTTTACATTATATTATGAACACAGATGAACAAATCGATTTCTCCTCTCTTTATTTCCTTTTGTTTAATTATTTATGGGAAAACTATCGTTGTATCACAGCAGAAGGAGAGAAAGTGTTAGATTGATGGCTTTGAATAAAAAAAGATGCGACACAATCTTAACCCACAAAGCAAAAAGAGGGAAGACCCTAAAAATGAGTCATGCATTTCTTATTTTGTCAGCACCATGTAAACAGGGTGGCGATATTACATCAGAGTTTGTGAGCAACATATGTAGTGAGAAGCAACAGTAATCCCGTGTAATACTGTGAAAAGCTCTTTTAGCATAGCTGATACAGAATCTTTACAAGCCACTATTAATTAGCAACAGAGAAATGGATTACGGGTGGCATGGCTGGATCTGGGCCATGGCAAGCAACACACAGCACAGTTAGTGAAATGACTGTGTGTTGGCACATGTGTCTACGCGACACACGAGTATGTACTAGTCCAGCGTGTCCCTCCGAGGAAGTGTAGGTATTTGCAAACAGCAGGTGGTTCAGCGTTCACCTTTGAAAGCCGTCCATCACGCGTGCTGTAAACATGCACACACATTCAGCTTGTTGAGGTTTCATCCACGAAAAGTTATTCAAAGGTTCCGTCTTGGATCCATCACTGAACAGAATTGTGTTGTTTACCATCAGATCCACTGAAAAAAAAATCCTTTAAGCATTTACACTTTTTAAATACACTACCATATTTTTTCTATCCTGTTCTGCTGGTTTAGTCATCCCTTATTGTTCCCTGTAGGGAAATTCATCCTCTGCCAAAATCCTAAGTATAAGGAGCAGTGGGAGGCCACTGTGCAGTACCCAGGGAGTGCTGAGCCAGTCCCTCAGTCAGGGGCACTAACAAGAGAATTAAATGAACATACATGTTTCAATGTTGTAGAGAAGTGTAGGAAACCCACACCAAAAGGCCTTACAATGGCCAAGAATTGAGCCCAAGACTTTCTTACTGTTAAGTGATGCTGCACAATGCATCCCTTCTAACTCTTCATTATCTTTATAAATCCAAATACAGACATTGCAGAGGCTCTGTAACTATGAGGTTGAGTTACTTCTGCATACAGTATAAATGGGATTATTGTAAAATTGCAACAATTGCAACTAATATGCTAGAAAACTAAAGATCAGGTCTTCAGTGCCCTTTAAGAAGAAGCAGTCAGCATGTGAGTGATCTGTTTGTCCTGCTCCTTTCTCCCAGCACCTTGTTAAGACCCGGGACCTCACCTCAACCCTACACACACAGAAACACACACACACACACCAGGCTGTCTGTCCCCTGTTCAACCCCCTCACAGTTAGAGGCCAGACAGGGTCAAGCAGAGGGCGAGACATTTATGAGGTGTAGATATTTGTGCAGGAAGGCATTCCTCCTGTTGACACTGAGCAACACAGTCTGGATGCTGAATGAGCTGAACCAGACAGGCACTGAAAAGTAAAGCTGGCAGACCAGCCTGTTGTGTGAGGGGTCATAGACTCTGGGTTATAGATGTTAAAATATGTAAAGATATTTGGTTGACCTGCTCTAGTGACTTTATCTTTCCCAGATACAGCATGTTTAGTTGGCTTAAGAGTGCATAGTTTGTTAAAAACAACTTAAGTATAACATAAATTGCCCTAATAAGATTGCTGATGGATCTTATTTTGACTTTCTAAGCAAGGAGTAATGATGCGAAACCTTCTCAAAACATGATAATGACCTCAATACCCACACACACCCACTCTTAACCCTTTCTTCAGCTCTAGTGGTGAGGAGAGCCTTCCTGCCCCTGCAGTGCTGATGCAGCAAAGACCGGGGCTTAGATGCAGGGCAGTGGCCATAGTCAACACTAAAGGTTGTGGTAGTAAACAGAGCTGTTTGTGTTCACTTGGCTGCTTTTGGAGATGACTGATGTGGCCATTAGTCCCTCTCTGGGCATCAGGGGGAGGGGTGGCAGAGCTGGGGCTCCATGCAGGACAAAAAGACCCCTGGGGCTGCACAGAAAGGTCACTGACCCGTATTGTGTCTCCTTTAGGCCAAGCCTGTGGTTGTTTCACTGATTCAGGTTACATAGATTGGCTTCATCAAAGCTGATGTGCATGTATGTGAATGGAAAGATGTTGTAGGTTATGGATGGTGTGGTGGAGTAGGGGGTTACACCTGTTTCTCTAGACCCTGATTGGAGAAGGGCTTATATTACTGCTGGCATTTTGTGCACTACTGTATGATACGAATGCATAATAGTTTAGCATTAATTTTATTTTTTTAAAAAAAAGAAAAAGGAAAAAAAGAAGTGTTTTAAGTCTGCTGGCTTATTGTGTGATGTAGTGTGGTTTATGATCCACTAGAGAGCGCCCTCCTTTACATCTTTCCTTGATTTAAGAGATGTAAAAATTCATATATAAACCTTTTTTATTCTGATCAGAAACAAACATTTAGTTTGAATAAAATCTTACATTTTTTATGGTAGTAATTCATTTATAAAAAAATCTTGATCCTATATCACAGATGTAACTTGTAAAAACTGCAGAACAAATACAGAAGTTACACATTTACAAATCTTGAAAACATTAACACACTGAGAGCTGACAGACTTGTGTAAGGGCTTGGGACAAAATGGTGGTTTTAGTTAGCTTTTGGCCTATCTCCTAGTTTTCTACCTCACAGGTACATCAACAAAGAACCAAATCAATTTAAAAGAAAATAGGCAAATGCACTTTAACAATGAATCTCGGAAATTCACATCTATCTCTGAATCAGTCAACATCATATTTACAGAGCTTGGCAGCTAAACCCTGTAGGCTTTATTTGATGCTGTGACAGATCTGTCTCTATTTACTAAGGAACTCAAAGCTCACATAAACTTAGTCTAGCCAGAGACACTTACATCAAAGGATTTATCGCAACAAATAAAAGAATTTGGCAGAAAAAGGATCTTGTGCTTGGTGCTTTACAAATGAATCCAAGTAGCCTCAAAAAGGAGATCACATTAAAACTCCCTAAGGAGTGTAAAAAAACAGAGACCAGCACACACACATAAATGAGATATGTGATATGCATAATGCACAGCAAGGCAAGAGCTGCCATCACTGCATCTAGTACACAATAAGAATCTGGAACAGGTGGGAGCTGGGGGACATTATGACAGAAATCAACAATGTAATATAGTGTATAAGCAGTATAACCAGCAAGGGAAGCACAAGAAGAATGAGTGCAAGTTTGTCATAAAGACTCATTGACATGTTTGCTCTCCTTCTTGGGGATTGTTATTGTCACATAGTACTGATGACATACAAGATGAAAGTCCTTCCCCTGATGTAGTAACTTTGTTTGAGTTAATGGGTAAACTTTTGTCTTTTATTTCTTCCTTTAAATGCCAACAAATCCACCTCACACATTTGTGGAAAAGGGCACCAATGCACATGGAGATCTTTAGTGTGTTTTTAAATTTTGTCTCTTTGGTTGCAGTTTTGTGTCAATCCTATTTGCATTACAAATTTCAATGTATTCTTTCTTTTAAAGCAGTATCTTAGTAATCTTATAAAACCTTATTCAGTTTGTCTATTCCAGAATCTAAGGAAACTCTCTGAAATGTGTCACCCTGTTTGTTTTGGTCACCTACACAAAGGAGTGGCTTTCTAATGTTTACTACAGCAAATCACACACACCAATAGAGACACTTTAATTAGTGATTGTGGTAACATTTTTACTGCTCTTTGTGTTTTGCTATTCCTGTGTTTAGAGCAGAGCCAAATAATTGCTTTTACATTTTGAGGGAATGTTTTGAAATTAGCAGTTCTTGTAGCATTGTAGGTCCAAAAATGCTGTGTTCAACATAAATGTGTTGATGGAAAATGGCAGGTGCGGTAAGGTGGAGGGGACACAGCCAGAAAAACAGAATTAATTCACAAAAGGTTTGTGGATGAGAAGAATCCAGTGTTGCTTTATTTCTTTTCACTAGATGGCCTCTAAAAGACCAGTTTTACTTAAGAAATGCAAATGCAACATCACACCAAGAAAAACAATGTCACATTCTCATAAAGCGCTCTTGGCATGAACAAACAGCAACAATGACAATAAATAAAACGTTGGCGAACAAAATAAAACTTTGTGAACAAAGAATACTCAGGATTGCATATTAAACAAGACAAAATAGACAAAATGTACTTGGCACAAATTAAATAATCTTAAGTAATTTTCAGATTGAGTGAACCTACACTATGTCCATTGCTTTGTGAATCTGATTGTCCTTCACAGTTAGCATTGAGTATGTGCATGTACTGTACAAAATAGACACAGATGGCTGATGAAACTAAATTAGAGTAATTCCAACAAATTGTCAGTACTCAACATCTTACTTTGTCAGTACCTTGACCTTCATAATTACACTCCCAGGTGGCCTTTTGCTGCATATGTTTGCACTAAACAAAACTGCAGGTACATGTGCAAGAAACCATTGTCACAATGCAGAGCCAATACATATGCACATAATGGATGACAATTATTCTATAAGTTACCAGTGATTTTTGATTTGACTCTAGTACAGGTGCTTGACTTATGTTAAATTTAAATAAAGGAAATAATGTTTTAAAGACACTTTGGTATTTGGTGGGTCATAATGTGCTGAACTACGCAGTCTTGAGTGCAATGCACATTTCACACATTTTCAATAAGAGACCCAGTCTTGTTCTAAATTGATTTGTGTGGACATGATTATAGTGATGCCAGGACACTCATCACACACAAATATTGTGTCAAAATGTTTTACTCATATCATTAACCTAGAATCATTTTAGACCCATGATTGCAGTCTAGTGGGATCTGCCTTTTGATGATGACCAACTGAGAGGTACATAAATAAAAAAGGCGTTTTTAAAATAGGATGAGATAAAATGTGAAGTAACAGAACACGTTTACAAAAAGCCACTTGACCTATTTTTTTAACAAGATGACCCCTCTCTCTCAGAAAGTAAGTCTCGTCCTGTTATAAACTAAATCCTTCTGTCTTTGTTTGTGCTCTGTCTGTCTCTGTCTGTCTCAGCAGGGCATATGCAGTGCAACACTAGCATCTCCAATCTTGACTTTTCAAAGAAAAGGAAATACAACGTAATGTATTCTACACCCATATAAAAATAAATCGCAAACATGGAAAGATACATCTCATATATACAATAAACTCCTATATAAAATAGCTTTTATGTACATATAGACAACAGACAACAATACAATAATTGAACTGTACAATGTACACCTGAACAGTTAAGACAGGCGAGAGGTACTGAAGTGTATGGCTTGATTGGGAAAATTCAAAATATTTACAGACATCAACTTTACATGCTTTACATGTTTTTAACATCCCTGGAATGAAGAGGTCTCGTGAGAGCCCCATGCCTCACTTTCGTTTCCATTCCCTTAGGTAAGGCTAACCTTGAAAGAATTGGTCCGCAGAGACTACTCAGCCTCATGGTATTTTGCACAGTCAAAAGCACTCTCAGCTCTCCTTTGGTGACATATGATAGGAGCTAGAAGCATGAGTCTTAAAACCAGTTTTGAAGCTGTCAGTCACATGGATCCATTAAAAAGAGATTAGTTAGACGACTGAAATGCCATGTATTGAATTTGCCCAGGGTGACCCAGACATACTACTATTTCTTCTTGAAAGGATCAACCAGTTATGGACATCACCTTTACTTCCACAAAGGTTAGACGCCAATAGACTCCAGTGTGTAACCTCAGAGAGCCCTGCTCTGTTGCTGACATTTAGTCCATGGGTCCTTGAGGTATACCCAAGGAACACTTGTTGTCTTCCGAGGCTCGAGGGTCTTGGTGGTAAAAGTCATGGACTTTTATCCTTCCTCCACAAGAGTCCTTCAGTAGTATCCTCATGGAGGTTCAGCACAGGATGGAAACCCCTTCAGCAGTGACCAGTTGACCAGAGGTGGGGTCATACGTTCCAGCCAGGTAGTAGAGGTCTGGGGAGGTACTGTTCGGCTTCTGATTGCGAGTCAGACACTCATACTCCTCCCTGCTTACCACCTGACACTTATGAGAGATTGTCTGGACGTCATTCTCATCCTCATGACACGACTGGTACAGGGCATGCTAGATGAAGAAACGATGAGGTTAGCTTAAACATTATATTTATGAACCAAGAAAGAAAAAACAATGCATGTGAGAGTTTTTATAGGCTAAAATAACCTGCAACCTCCAAAAATTGTCTCCTTCATCATAGCTTACCTTGCCATCTCGATGCCTCTTGCCTAGCTTGGTTTCCTCAGGGTGATAGAACCACTTGACTTTGACCACCATGCTGGAGGTCCAGGATTCCCAGAAGTTCTCAATTCGCCCTACGTATGGGAGGTTGGGGCGACCAGCTGAGAGAAACACAGCACAATCTCCAACTCTCACAGTGTCTCTGCCTCGCACAATGGCTTTATAGAAAAGCTTCCTGGCCTTGCCCTTTAGACCTCGCCTCTGTGGAGAAACAAACAGTTTGAACAATCTTCTTTTCTAATCTCCCCTGACCTACATAAATGCAACATTGATGATATCCAATAAAAACATTATTATTTTCACCTGCGTAGGGTTTCCTGACCACCTCCACATTTGTCGTCCTGCAAGAAATGCAGACATCTTGGGTCTTGGAATAAATGAAGTTTCATCTGGAAGCATCCTATGTTTCTTTACAAAATCCTTGGATGGTTTAGAGGGAGAGCCAGTGCATTCTTTTCTCTTCAGTGATTTGCTGTGGGAGACTTGGTCAGGGGGGGCACCTTTGGCATTGGAAATAGCCACAGCTTTGGCCACAAAGGAGTGCTGGTGTGACCTTGAAGAAGTGGAAGGTTCAGATGGTTGCATGATCCCCCGGTGGGAGGACAAACAACTCTGAAGCATCAATGTAGAACCGTCCTCATCATCTGAGCTGTAGGAGGAATCATTGTCAGAAGAACACAGGCTGGAACTGGAGAGGGAGCCTGATGAGGAGGAGCTTGAAGAACCAGAAGAGGAAGAGGAGACAGAAAGACGAGAAAGGAATCGGCCAGCCGTCCTTAGTCCTCCTGATGCTGCAGCCAGTGAAGCACTCCTCCTCTCTTCTTCGTCATCATCCAGATCAGAATAGGAGCTGTGACACTCTCTGTGGTAGCTGAAGCCCAAGTCACCATATTCACCTAGATGTAGAGAATGGGAAGGCTTTCTTTGAGGTGTGGTTCCTTTCACGAGAAGTTCTACCCTGGAGGCACCACCCTTTTTGTTGTCTTTAACCAAAAGGACTGGGTGAGAGTAGGCCTCTGTCCTGGGCATACTAGTCACACTGGAAGATCCACCTCGTAGCAGCAGAGCCTTGCTATTCTTTGTCTTTGGGGAGGTTACTACTTCATGATCTAACTTGACCAGGAACTCTTGTCCAGACTTCTTGCTACTTGGCATTACATGGTCATC
>JAPZDV010000009.1:9597271-9631182 GCA_029814665.1 Acanthurus lineatus | reverse complement strand
TTATCTTATCTTATCTTATCTTATCTTATCTTATCTTATCTTATCTTATCTTATCTTATCTTATCTTATCTTACATTGGCCAGTTTATTTGGTACAACTATCCAACACAAGAGCCCTATAATATAATCTGTGTAGCCAGATTATCCTTACCTGGTCTTCTTTTGTGAACAGTTAGAGTTTGGCTGTTGATTACAGTGTTCATGGTGTTGAATCTGTCAGACGGTCTGTCACTGATGGGGGCCTGCTCCAAACTTGAACTTCTCTTGGCTGATGTCACGCTGGGTACCAGCAGAGCAGGAGATGACTCCCCACCTAAAGCACAGAGGGAGCAGATTATAAGCAATTACTTAAAGATAGATAATACACTGCAAAATTAAAGGGAATATCCCAAGTTACGCGGAGAGGAGACACCCACAGTGAATCTGGTATCCTGGAGGCAAGAGGCGGATGTTCTGGAGAGAAATCTTCCCTCTGTCTCCGTCATCAAACTCTACCATCACTCCTCCTTGTTTCCCCTCATCAGAAGAACCACCTGTGAGAGACAAAAATTCTCAATTGTGCAGGAAAATGGGCAAATGCTATTAGATGATTGTAAAGATATGCACAGTTGAAGAGAGTACACAAGAAAACACAGATTGAAGAAGCTTATGTCTCACCTCTTCGAACATAGCCCGGGTATAAGCAGCGTGAACGTTCGCTCCAGTAAGCACACACCCTGGTTCCTTCAGTGAGCAAAGTCTCCGACTCTGGACGTATATCCAGGACCTGCATGCGAGACCAAAACATAATTAAGATTCATTACAGGCTGTACACACACAGACATACATGCATGCACACACTCACACGCACACAGTGTGAGAGCCATGGAGCATTGTGCATGGGCAGCCACTGTGCCACGTTTCCAAGCGGCACTTATCTCATGCCAATGTGCCAGTCAGGGCTGAAAAGAACGGAAGCCATGATGCAGTAAATCCTGACTTGCTGAGTAATACTAAAGAGAGCCTGAATAGAGGGCTTGTGATTGCAGGTTGCCAGATCCTCCCTCCAACAATGCACGCAGCCCCAGCATCCGCCACTCACTGGGGGCTCTTTCAGGTTGCTTTCATTTACTGTTGCCATGGCAAGGGACCCTTTGACTGATGAGGTGTGGATGTGTGTGTGTTTGTGTGCATGGGGAAAGGAGAGGGAGCGCGGTGAAAACCGGGGTATTGGTGTCAGAGTCAAATAAATAGCTTTGGAATAATTTAAAGACAACAAAGTGGGAGCATGGCATAATTAGAACCAGCTGCTATTCGATGAGTGTTCAGATACAACTAAAGTTACCAGAAGTGCTGAGTGAAGAATTTGTAGGAGAATAAGAAAATGACACTAAAAGAAGGCTTTGTGAAAAAAACTAACATTGATTAGTTTGAGCAAACCTGCATTGAAGGAGACAGTTGATCAGTCTACAATTGAATGCCATGGCAACTCTTGGCCAATTAGGAGATATAGACAAAAATAACATTTAGGACCTTTTTTTTTCTTAGAGAATTCTTGGAGTTCTACATAGCAAATAAACAAAAAAAAGGTAGTTTTGAGCAAAAAAAAAAGTCAATTTAAAAAAAAGATTTAATCATGCTATTCTGTAATGCATTAATTGACTTCAAATACATTTCCCAAGTAGTGAAAACTTTAAGGTTTTAAATCTGCTCATTTACTTTTTACTTAATGATTTGTCCTACTTCATTATTAAAAACATGAAAATTATGACCAGTAACTCCTTTTGACTTTAAGGAAAGATGTAAACACAATATTTTTAAAAAATAAGCGAATTAAATAGCTCAATATATAGCTTAAATAGCTCACATCCATACATAATTAATGTCTATATAACCAACAGTGTCTTTACTTCATCATTCATAACTTAAGATATAATTTGAGCAAAAAAACATTTTAGATGTGATTCCAGCACTGTTGTTGTGCCCTTTTGGCTGCTTCTTCTTTCCCCACTCGAACAACAGCGAAATCCATTAATTCCAGGCATAATCATGCCAGTTAAACTCTGCTCTACTCTTCCAGGGTCTTTATCTCTGGACACTCCATTGTATGCAAATACAATGTCCTGTGCCCTGTTTGGCAATAGTGATGATTTATTTCCACAGCTGGAAAAGATGTGAGTTTGACGACTTTGTTTTAGGTGACCCAGCTGTTATTAGTTCATTCAGACTAGTTTTCTCTCTGCAAAAAAATGGGACAAAGGTCACGTGTTGCAACTTCATTCTAGATGCAGAGGATACCAGGAAGCACGTTACCCAAATAAAAATGAACACCAGCCAAGAATGTGCCGTGGTTTCTACACTGTATAATTATGTCTCATTACATGGATGACTTAGGTAAACTATAATTGTATCTTAACATGAAACTGAGTGAGAATTACAAATCTTGTGGTTAAAAAAAAAAAAAAATCAACCCCCTAAGATGCAACAGAAAACTGCTGGATAACCATACATGTTTGGATTGCTTCAGGTCATCATAAAGTGTGTGCTCTTTCTACGCTGTTGTATCTTTGTCGATCTGAACTTTAAAACAACTCAATTATTTTTGCAGGGAGGAGGGATCTGGTGGCAGGAAGGAAGGAAAGTGTATGTCATCTCCCATTTAAACTCCAAAATGTGAATGGATCCAGGTGTTTGTGGCCCCCATAGAGAGCTTTGTTTAATGGACATTCACACACAAACACAAAAATCCACCTTCAATATGTTCATATTCATTTAGGAGGGTAAGAAAGCTCTAAGTGATGCAGAGAGAGACAGAATAGAAAGGTGAAAGAGAGAAAGTGAAAGGACTGAGCAAAGCTTAAAAAGGCTAGAGGATAATGGAAAAAGCCATAGAGGGTAAAAAAGGATGTTTAAAAAGAAATGGAAGTGTTGGGTGACCCAGAAGACGACACAAGTGATGTTTTTTCTTGTTGGCGCAGCAGGATGAACTTACAGCTTCCTGCAGCAGTTGCTCCAAAGAATAGATTCTTGGTCGGTTTCCTCTTTCACCGTCGATTACAATGCTAAAGCTAAAGAAAAGGCACAGCAGAGAGAGAGAAAGATGAGACTATTTTCAGATGCTTGTATTATGTTTGCCCTGCTCAATGTCATATGTTACTCCCACTCTGCTGTTGTTAAAGCATCTTTTTGCTCACTGAGATAGAAAAGCCATATTGACATTGAGCAGGGCACGGGATGATGTTGGGATTGTAATTTAAAGAAGGAAGATATCAAGTTGCAAAAAGATAGAGATAGATTTAAAAACACAAAAGCTTAAATATTTAAATATTGTCGTTAAGTTCCAGTCCACTCATGCAACATTCCTCTCTCTGTGATCTTTTTGTGAGAGATCCCCACTCTTATTAACCTTATTACATAATTCATAGTACGATTGCTTAATGTCTGGGAGGATGGGTTAGCCTCGAGAATAATTAATTTATTTCTCGCCAGGCTTCAGCTTTTTACATAGAAATGCCACTTTCCAAGTTTTATTTTATTTCATTTTAGCATAGTTGTAAAGGAAAGTAATTTATTATCCTTTAATTTTCACTATAAAGCAATTACAAGGAACTTTCATTTTGTGTTGACTTTGGTGGCCCCTCTGGAGCGATGTGGTATCTTGTGCCTTTTGTTGTAAAGGCCTCGATCTGACCAATGCATAAGTTTGTTTTGGGAGAAAGAAAAAAGTGAGAGGGAGATGCAATTTCTTTCTTTTTTTCTTTTGTTAACATAGCTGTTTGCAGGATTCACAGTAATGAGGTAGAATATCTAAATGTGGCCATGTAAGATTAATTACTATAGTACCACAATGCCTACTGTACTGCTCATACATCTTGGTTACAGTTACATGTAGGCCTACAAGTAACAGTTTGTGTTGCAGATTTGCTTGAAGTTATAAACATTCCCTGTGCTAAACATTTGTCTAGGAGGAAGAGAAACAATTTGGAATTGGTTTTGAAACCTTTTAAATTTCCATGATTCCATCTACTTTAGTAAAAGCACATGTTGTAAAATTAAAATGTGTAAAAATACATAGATCACTGCTCTATAACTGTCACTTTTAGCTTTGCTTTTTTTCTGCAATCAGTTCTTTTCTTCTTCTCTTCGCTGGGGCTGCTCCAGTATTGGCCATAACCACAAAAATAACATCAAACTAATTTTTTCCTCTTCTGCTCCTGCTTTGCTAGGACATTTGTAAACACAAGGTCCCTTGGTCTGTGTTCTTTAAAAAGTTAAATAAGCTGGGATCACGCATATAGAATAACCATATAGAAATAGCCAGTTTCCTCCTAATAGTCTCATTTGCTCACATAGGTCATATAAAGGCTCCTTGTGTGCATTTACTACTTTTCATAATAAATAAAATAATCTGCTTAAGAAAATTTTACTGTAATTTACAATAGTCAGCATTGTCTTGTCAATATGCATCTTTAGAAAACAGCGTGACTCCTTACATATCTGGGAGCTCTAGTGTGTGGACCCTGGCAGCATACAGAAGCTCATCCTCCTTGGAGACAAGCACCTTCAGTCCATCAGTTAGGAGATCTTTGGTCAGGATACAGTTAGGAACTGCACAAGGAAGAGAAAACATCATCATTAACATGTCATCAGTATTTACTGAATACAGAAATTGTCTTCTGCTTGATACACTGTTGAAAATACCCAGTGTTGTTTCTTACGTTCTGAGCTTTTGTTGCTGTATGAATAGCCGCTGTCCTCCTCTTCTTCTGAAAAACTGCTGCCATCCATCTGAAAACCCTCATCAGCCGCAAAGCTCTCCAGCAGCCGACTCACTGCTCGTCCCTTTGGCTGTAGAAGATAACAGAAGGGATGCCAAGAAGAATAAATGGATGCAGGGATGGATAAAATAAAACAAAATTGGAAATGGAAGGTGCGATAGAAGAGAGAAGAAATTGTTTAGCATGCAACTCAAAGTAGCAATTAACCACAGGGGGGCTTCACAGTGCGTGTACCATCTCATCTCCTATCAGTAGCCATTTTAATATAATATTTTTTCACTCTGTCACAGCAGAAGGTGTGAGCCACCCCCCTTGCCACATCTCGTCTCCCATCCTCTCCTCCCCTAAGAATACTCAGCAGGAGGTTGGGCTATGTGCGATGTGCTAAGTACTTTTAATAGTTCTACAGTAACGATCCTCAGGGTGAGAAATCTAGGACAGTAAATCATCAGCAGAATTGTTAATAGAATGTATGAAGGCTGGCATTTTTTTTAGCATAGGTTTAAGTTGTGCATTGTTTCTTCATTAAAGATGGAGTCCTTTTTGAAATCACTGTGACTGGTACCTGCTGCTCCTTGCTCCTCCGTCCCCTGCTGCCCTCCTCAGTCTGTGCCAATGGTGCCCCGACTGACCAGCAACTTCTCCTCTGTTAAATGAAATGATGATGAGTAGTGAGATTGTGACTAATCACCACAAGCACTCTGGTTATGGTCCCAGCATATACAGGGAAAGCAGGAATGGGTGCAGAATTTGTGCACATAAATTATCGAAAATAACAATTTATGTGCAAAATTATTCAACATTTTAAGCCCTTTGAGGGTACAAATTATTAATTCAAGGGAACATATTTCTAATTTGTGAATGTTATTAATTCAAGTTTTCAGTCTGCATGTACTAATTAAACTGAGGGTATTAATTAAAATTTGTATGTACAATAGTGACCCCCAGAATGGGTTTTTTAATAGCAGATGTTGAGGCCAATAAAGGCGGCTGATGGCTAACACAAATTGCAGATATCAAAACAAGGCAAAGTACTGTATAATTTGACTATTATATGTACATTACACATGGTCATTTTAGCCAGTAATCTTGGTTTTGAAAGGGTTATCGTTAATTGATCAGAAAAAACATGTTGGGTTATGTTGCTGATTTTAGAATGTGACTGATACTTAGAGCAAGGAATAGTATGTCAGGAGGGATGCCATACAACTACATTATTCTAATCACTATGACATAATAGCCTAAGTTAAAGAGGGTTTTAGATTAGATTTGCTGTTATTTATCATTGGAGAAATGTGTTAATGTTAGAGAAGAAAACTAAGGAATCTAGATTTCTAGCAGGATGCAGGGGAGTTCTAGCACAGGGCTTGAAACTATTACAAATAACCTTTTTTTTTTACCACCTTCCCAAAACTAATAATGGGCTAATAACACTGACAAGGCTTCCTGCAGACACATTTTTGCTGAATAGCCTCAAGAGCGCTGCCATGGACCAATGCTAATTGCCTCAAAATGCCAGATAATCTGTGGTCTATCACCAGTGTACAAATTATCAATGATCCCAGTTTTTTTATACCTTTTTAATGCTGTTTGTTGTATAATATCCTCATCCTAAAAAATATTGGGTTAGCAATGCAAGGGTTATATATTTTCACTTCAGTTTTTTTATTGAGATTCATCCAAAAGTTCTGCTAACCTTATTGATTGCTCCTCTCAACATTGTGTTCTTTCGGGTCGCCCTCTTTAGCCTCTCACTGGTGGTTGGGAAGGTGGCCAGTCCCATACTCCTTCGGTAGCGGTTGCCTCTGGTCCCAAGGCTTCCCCACCTAGGCTCTTTGGACCTGGGTACACATGGCCTTCTAGCCACTTCGTGCCGGTGATCTTCATGGTGGTTTTTGACTGCAGTGGCCAGGGCCAGCCTACAGGGGGGCTTCTTCCTCACTTTAACCTCCCCTTCAGCTCCAGACAAACTCTGGGAGCCTGTGCAGTTCAATTAGAGAAACAGATTTAGACTGAGCTAACAAGCCAGGAGGAGAAACACAAAACAGATGCTTCCCGTGAAGACATGGGGCGGCTTTGTTGACTTATGAATCAGTTTCAAAGGATGGCCTTACCATAAAGCTCCTGTCTCTGTTTTTTGTTCCTGGCTTTCTGATTGGCCTCCAGTTTTACAACAGATGAGGGACTCGGACCTGTCACGCAGGAGCTAGAGGTGATGTCTCTCAGGGGTTGGGCTCTGTAGTCTTGACCTTCATCAGTGTCATAACTGCCTTCCTCCTCTTCGTCTTCTAATGGAAATAGTAGAAAGTGTAGAAATGCTACTGTTAGATAGGTTCTGTGAACTTCTGTGACTTATCAAACCCCTTTTTAAAGGCATTACCATCTAGTATAGTTATTTAACTTAAACTCCATCATTTCACAGACACTTCATTAGCATTTAAATAAATAGTTTAACTGTTCTTGAAATTATGTATGAAGTGTCTTGCCCCAGTGGTATTTCCTGGTGTGAACACACATGCTACAGAGCCAGTGTGCAAGGAAGTGCATGAGTGAGTTTGTGTGTGTGTGTTTTTGGTGTGTGTGTGTGTGTTTATCACTGCACTTTCTCAAGCAGCAGCTCTTTGACTCAGTCTGCTAGTCTCCAGGGCTGTCAGAGCCTCTCAAAGGCAAGTGTCCACAGCTGTGGCTACACATCTACTCCAGACCAGCGAACAAAGCCGATCACTGAGGTGTCAAATATCCGTGCACTAGCCTGTCTGTTACAAGACATTCATCAACACCTACTCACCTCTGATTTACAAATTAACAAAAGGCACGCGGGACATAAAAGCAGCACAGCATGTCTTCAGAGGATACCTGATTCAATGTGTTAGTGATACTCTGGCTAGATAAATATATCAAGGGTCTTTATTTTTAACTTGAAACAAGTCAGATGTTCTTCATGCACTCCAGCTCTTAGTCATTTGTTTTCTTTAGCATTTTGTTTCTGTGTGGAGTGAGAATATTTGTTCGTTGAGTCTTTTCATTAAACCAAAAACACTGTTGACATGTGGCTGATCCAGCAGACTGAGGACAAAAAGGAAAGGAAACATGCAAACTTCATAAAGAAAGGGGAAAGTCCCAGAATCATAGCCAGGTCTGTCTTGCTGTGAGAGGGCATTGTTTGCTTCCAAGCCATATTTGGTTGCTGTTGCCATTCCGTATGTTATGTATTACTGTATGTGTCTCATAATCAGCCATCAGGGTTCACTGCCTCACCTTGATCAGAGGAGTCGCTGTCTGCAGGAGAGCTCTCTCCCTCCTCCATTGCTTCCTGTCTCTGACCGCGAAGAACCCTCGCTCTGGGCTGGCTCAGACAGGAGGAACTCTGTGTCAGAGTGCTGGATCCCTTTTTACGTCCACGCCGTACCAGTCCAGTCCAACTCTCCTGGGGGCCACTGTCCACACTGGCTGCTAAGAAAGTGTGCAAAACCGACCACAGTTCATATGAAGGTTAGGAATTGTCGGTTCAATAGTGTGAAACTGAAAACACAGCACTGTCCTTATTAAAACTAAACAGCATTGGGCAAAATCAATAGTGTGATTGGCAGTATCTACCTGTGTCACTTTGTCCCCCAGACTCTCGCCTTGATTCAGCTTTGCTTGAGCCTTGGCTTCTGTGTCTATGCTTGAGGTTGGAGTTGCACGGTGAAACCTCCTTGTCTCCAGAGCCTGTCCCTGAGAGATTCTTTTTACCCTGGGCTTTCTGTTTGAGCTGAGTCACATCACCAGCCAGCTTGGAGCTAAGCATGCTGTGAAGACTGCCTTTTCTGCAGCCCTGTGCTTTTATCTGCTGCAACAGAGAGAGATGAGAGAGCCAGAGAGAGCCAGTTACACTCCCGGTCACAGCAGCCGCAAAAGCATCAGAACGTCAGAGGAAGAGGGCACTCGTTTGTTCACACACAGAGAAGAAAAAGGAATAGTAGAAGCCCCAATGAAAAAGATATTAAAATGGAGAGCAGAGGATTTGACTCCTGAGGGTAGCACCTAATTAGAAATAGTGTGCAACAAAGGAATATATCAAACGCAAAGAAACAAAGACTGGCCTCTTTCATTTCTACTTGCACAGAGGACAAAAGGGAGGAAGACAAGGGGACCCTGACCTGTGTGCTGCTGAGTCGCTCAAAGCCTCGACTGGACAGCCTCTTCTTCCTTCTCTGGCTGTCTCCACCCCCTCCTAGGTCCTCAGGCGACAGGGCAAGCCCCGCCCCCATCGACCTGCCAGTCAAAACAAGAGAGAGGCATTCATTAAAGGAGAAAGGCGATGGTTTGAAAGAAAAAGAGGGGTAGCACATCACAGGGGAAAAACAGAGTTGAGTCACCTCTCTGTGGGATCTAATAACTCTCCTTTCTCTGTCTGATGAACAGAATGACAAAAAAGGACATGGAGAGCCCAGTGTCTGAACCACATACTTGAAAAATTGGGATCTAACAAGGAACCTGGGATTGTTTGAGGGCAGTGTGGCGTAAGAGGCATTAACGTTGTATCTAGGGAGTGTCTTTGCAGCCTGTGAAGCACTGCATAGCTTTGAAAGATACAGTAAATGGTTGGAAGGCATAGCATTTGTATGCAGCTCTATTGTTCTCAGCAAACATCAGAGCTCTCGAGTTGCATTTTCGTATCACCATGGCACAGTATTTCCCCTACACTGAGCACCATCACAGGCCAAGCTCTCTAAATGCCCTTGAATTTCCTCTGGAAGCCTGCCCATAGACCACACCGATGTGAGCCAGGCCATGCTCAAACAAAAGATTACCTTCCCCTCTTCTAGTGTGCATACAGCCAAGGAAATCAGTCACATTTGCAGAGTAAGCAGGGTTTAAATGTGAAGTAAATAAATAAAGAACATTCAACATTTCATGTTAGTTCTTTGTTGGCATATTACACCACATGCAACTGTTTGACTACACAATATTTAGAATCAAACGTGTGTATGCGTGTGTGCTTTGTTTATATGCAGTCAGCATAGTACCACAGCATGTGAACAATAGTTTGCATGTAGCCCTTGCCTGTGTGTGTGTGAATCTTATAATCAGAGTGTGTCAGCGTAAATCTGTAACAGAACATGAAAGAGAATGAAGGCGATTGTCGGGCAGTGGGACCGTCTGCCCGCTGACTGACAGGAGAGTGACAGAGGTGGCGGTGAAGTGTGAGTTGTCCCTGTGAGGCAGATCCCGCCACGGCTTGCCTACCGCTGCTGACAAACACAATATGACAGAGTCCCACCCCTCTGTGGGGTACTGGTGGGGCTGAGCGTACAGTGACTAATTAAACTGAATTGATTAGCAAGGTTTGCTGCAAGCAGTAGTTCTCTCCAGCCACCCCCCCCAATATAAGCAGCACCACAAAGGACCCCAATGCTCTACCCATAGGAATAACAAAGGCACTCACAAAAACAAACATCGCCTGCATAAAAGCCCATAAGAGCACTGATACATCCAAACCTAATTCCATAAATGCATAGAGTTCATACCTTTACATGAATTTATGGCTCACTCTGCCACTGCCACACACACTCTGTTCGGTTTAAGCAAAATAAGGTAAGGAAGGAGATACTAGCAGACTTGGCTATTACCCACTGACCTACTGCCCTCCATCATAGCATCCAAGCGTCAGCCTCTTGTAGACGCATGAGTGGCTGGTGCAGTACATGCTTTTACAAAACACTGCCATGTAGCACAACATGTGGCTAATCAGTCCCCTGTCTGCCTGTTCCTTGTTCAGAGGCGTCGTGTCATTCTCTGCACGCATGTATCTGCAGAAACCAAGGGATGTAAACCCTGGTTGCCATGAGGAAAAGTAAAGTTGTTTTTTTTTTTTTTTACAGTACTGTGGCTAGCTATGGCTCACAATTTACACAATAAAGAGACAGGCTGCAGTTCACTGTACTGTTTCCTGCAGAACAGCCATCCTCCCCCATGTCAGCCCCCACTCTCCCTCCAATGCACTTCCCTGCAGGGCCCTGGCCCCTTACCCTTTCATTTGGGTGTCTTTGTCACCCAGCATCAGTGTCCCCACTCCGATCAGTGCTGGCCTGGCACAGGGGCCAGGCGTACATGGGTGGAAGGAGAGTGGAGGTGACATGGCAGAGGGGCAGCTGGGAACACTGTGGACCAAAGCCCAGAAACCACAGTGAGAAAAGAGGGGAGCAGAAATGATGGAGAGGAAGAGGGAGGGAGAACGCTGCGAGGTGACATTTAGTGCTCTAAGCCTGTCCAAACCCCTATGACAAAGCTAATTGAAGCCTGACAGCAAACCTTTATCCCCTGGTCCCTTTTGGTTTATCAGTTCACCCACCACCAAACAGCATTGGTGCCCTTGTAATGACAAAAGCTGATGCTTGTAATATTTCAAATGTCATCAACACATTTTGAGATAGCATTGGACCCTTGTTCCCTGAATTTTCTCCCATTTATGCATCTGTCTCCATCTTTAAGTCCTTTTAGCTGTTCTGCTCACTGTGATCCTCTAATTGTTTGGGTTTTTCCCTTCATACATACACAAAAATTGTATTAAAGTTATAAATGTCAGCATATCTTTGAGTCCCTGGACTGTCTTACCATCATGTTATTCTTTTGACCCCTCCTGACCCTGTGGGGCTGTGGTGTGTCGCATTCCTACTGCTGGGACAGATTACAGGGGAATTTACAGTACTCTAATTACATCCTCTGCCTGTCATCCCCCCAGCAGCCAGCTCTCTGCCGAACCCAGCCCAGTTAAGCTTAACGTGCACTACAGTAATGCCATTGAGGTTCAAGATTAGCTGTGCTAAAACCTAATGAGGCCAGTGAGTGGTGTTCAAGGTATGCGCAGTCCTTATATAAAGCATACATAAATATTCTGCACTAGCAGACAAACACTCAGCTGCCAGTGATTATGTTGTTATACAATTAATGCCAGTTTTGATTAGATTAGAAAGGGCTCAAGTGGACTTCCTTTAATGATTCAGCTGTGTTCTCCCATTTCCTGTTTATGTCACTGAAAGGCAGTCCCTGTGTGCCAGTGATGCAGTGGGGCTTATCCTGCATGATGGACTGTAGCTAGCCAGCCAGAATAGATGGGCTGAGCGATACTCACTTGACTTTCCTTTGGCCCTCAGATGAGGACACTGGACCTGTGGTGAGGGTGGGTTTCCGCTTCCTCGGCCGTCCCGGTCCACGTCGCGCTGGACTGCGAGGTGTTTCCTCCTTCCTGCTTGCACAAACAGACGTAAACACACATACAGACTGAGAAGAGCTCTGAGATACTACACTAATCAAAATTCAAACATTTTCTAGGAGCAGGAAATACAACAAAGAATCCTCTGAAAACTATTAAAAAAGATCAAAAACAAAATCAAGTGTTTTATTAATTTTGAATATCTGAATGGAAAGGTTGAGGGATGAGCTCCAGCAACAAGCGGATAAGGTCAAACTCACTGATGATCATGCTTCCTCTGAAGTTTGGCCAGCTCTTTTTGCTTTTCTTTGTATCGACGCTGTAGCTCGGCCAACTTCACACGCATTGCAAGCTCAGGACCGTCCATTGTTTCCATCGTACCTTTGGCCGGGCAGACCTTTGATACACATCATTGTGATTATTGTTAACATGCAAAACAACCTTAAAAGAAAAACAAACTCTTCACCAGCTTGTCTGTTTATTTATTTAAATAAAAGACTTTAAAATCCTTATGGATCTTTGTGTTTTGAGGAGTTGAAACAGTCATGCTGTAGCTGCAGTCTTACTGGTTCATTGCGAGGTGTCCAGCTGCATTTTCTACGCAAATTGAGGATTCTGCGGGCTGGGAAGTGCCGCCCTGAACCTGTACTGCTGCCTTCCTGAGATCCCATCTCCAGTGCGCGGGCAGTGGCCAGAGTAGCAAGACTCTGGAGGTCAAACAAGAGCAACTCCTCTTCTGTGACAGAGCAAAGGAAAAAAACATGTTTGTAAATTGTGTTCATGCATGTGTGATTGAGAGACACCACAACTAAACTTAACATGTTGCTTCAAAATTTAAAACTAAAATGAAACAAGAATGATCGGGGAAATGTGTGTGTGTAAGTGTTAAACTTCCACGTCTCTTATTGTTCTGGTAGTAATCTTGTCACATGGTGAATAATGTTGAAAAGGAAAGACTTGGAGAGAAATATGGTACATTAAGCCAGGATGATGAAACTGCAGCACATTGTTTCAGAGGTCACATTAATGTGGGTTCACCAGATGCTGCGATGTCTGTGGCCATCTGGAACAAGCTCTTCCTGTAAAGTCCTACCTGCCTATAGCTGACCGGACTATAAACCATCAGTGAGCTAAAAGCTGCATATCAGGGGTTGAAGTCTAAGATAAGATAAAGTTATCCTTTATTGATCCAAGCAGGAATCGGGATTACTTTATTTGCTAAATTTTAACCCAGTCAAGGGCAGTGACAGAAGAATTAACTTTACTTACATGTTTTTGACAGCGCTTTTCTACTGAAGCAACAAGTAGAAAAGTCATGCCATAGAGGAAGAACATGCAAACTCTATAAAGAAAGGCCTTTCTTTGACCATGACTAGAAATTAAGCCCAAGACCTTGCAGGAAGGTGGCAGTGCTAATACTGCCCAAGCCTAAGATGCAACAGCCATAAAATTTTGTTTACAAAATAACACTGTCTGATGTCTTTACACATATAAATAAAAAAATACTTCCCACTTGTTTTAGTGCTTGTTTTGGTAAAGATTATTGTTGTGACTCGACATGTGCCACTTCCCTTAGCTGTCAACACTATCACATCACAGAGACAACATCACTGACTCTGGAATCAGTTGATGATACCCTTTTTATAGAACCCTCTTTTGGGAGCAGTTAAATGCATTAGGATGATGTGGTAAACACAAAACATCTATTTGCATGAATAAAAAAAAGAAAAAAAAACACATGGCGCTTTGAAAAACAAGGAAGCTTTTAAATGCACTTTAAAACAATGGGGTCTAATTAGCCAGGCAATGCTCCAGGGTGCTGAAAACATCGACTGCTTTTGTGATTACACACTAACTTTCAGTAACGTGTTTTGTGTGGGAGAGAGGGAAGCCAATTGGTGTGTCTTTTTTTCTTTTTTTGTAAAAGTGTGTGTATTTGGGGTTGCGCGTGAATGTGTTTTCATTGTGTGTTTGGCTGTGTGCATTTGTGCACACGTATGGATCAAAAAGCGACAGGATGGAGAGACGGAGAGACGGTTCCCTGAGGAAAGCTAGAAGGGAACGAGAAGGAGTGAGAAAGGGAGGTGTACACCCCTCACTAGTAGTTCAGCCCTGTCCTCTTGCTTTTTCTCCCTCTCCTGAGGCCTCTGCATCGTTAGAACAGCCTTTTAGAAAATAAAAGTGCCTTTTACACACCAAAGATGAGGAACAGCAAGCAGGCATACAGACAGCGACTCTGGGGACATGTTAGAATCCACCAGAGGCTCCTGAGACCAGCAAGAAGAGAGGAGTATCTGGGAGAAAACACCGAGCGACACAGGCTAGGCCTGAGGGGGGAATGGGAGTTTGTCTCAGTGGACGCAGAGGAAGAAGAGGGTAAACTACGAGAGAAAGAAGTGTACTCTGCTGATATGAGTGTGTTTCTGTGTGCATGTTAATGTGTGCAAGTAATGGAAGACCGACTGTCCCTCACCCTGGCTTTTCCCACAGGTGCGCTTTTGCTGTTGAAGCTCCAGATCTGCCAGCTCACTCAGAAGCTCCATGCCCTGGTGGGGGTTTGGCTGTGACGGGACAACTGATGGGGTGCTAAGAGGGAACAAGGGAAATGGAGGTACGTCTGTACAGAAGGCTGCAGCAATCAGCAGCTCCAGACTCCAGTAGCAGGGCACGAGAGATTTGTGGGGCACAGTAACAGTTGCTTGGCTTGGGCTATGAGCGGAAGCTGAGGCAGGGGAAAGACAGACAGACTCCACTGATGCATCATTAGGGGTCATGATGTTCTTGTGCTGCTGCTTGCTGTTCTTTGCCCCCTCAAAAGCCAGGGACTGAGGCTCAGGGGACTCAGGGGAAGCAGGGTCAAGCTCGATGATGGTGGGCAACTCTGGTTCCTGCTCTCCAGGCATGGTGACCTTTTGAGCAGACTCCACCTGGCTCTCCTCACCCACTGCCTCATCATCCTCTTCCTCTTCCAAGGTGATGACAGCTCCTGGCCTTTCAGGCTCTTCTGTTGATAGGGGGACTGGACAGGAAGCAGCCTCGCAGACTGGGCTCTCAGCAGGGGGGCAAACCAGAACCTCTTCCTCAGCAGGTCCCTGCTCCTCCACCTCTTTCTCTCCAGGCAAATAGTTGGCTGCTGTCACCGCTGCAACCTCCACCTCCTCCCTCTGCTCAAGAACTCTCTCAACCACTCTTTCCTCCTCTTCCTGTTCCACTTCCTTAGCTGGGGGAGGCTCTGGGAGGGGCCTTACTGCCACTTGGCAATCTAGTTCCTCCCCCAGGCTAGATAGGGACTGGGGAGCATGCTCAGCAGGCTCCACTTGGACTGCTTCCAGGTCGGCTGGCTCAGCCAGTCGAACATCCTGGGGGGAGGGCCCGCTCCTGTAGCCCATGGCAATAGCAGGATAGCTATATCCAGGAGGCAGGTCTGTAGAGAGAAAGAAAGATAAATGATAGAATCATCAATTGTCAGTATTGGCAAAACAATTTTGATAAATCCTCCCACAAACACATCTCACATGACTGTAATTTTGTGAGTCATATTTTAGCTGAAATACAACATAAAGCAAGCTTTTTTTTTTTTTTTTTTTTGGAAGACAGCTTCAGATTTAGAGTCGCTATGCAAATCTAAGTCCTGACACATCGGACCCACTCTTAACTGAACTCCCTTGCCTTTTTCATGGTCACGAGGGGTGAAAACTGGAAAAGGAGAAGCACTTTGCCTAAATCTCCTGGTTGTATGAAGAAAAAAGGACCACATGCAACCTTGTGCGAGTGTCTTATTTGTAGTGGCCCTGGCCTTTGGACACCTGACACAATTTCTCTGGCTTGTGGTGGCCATTAGCCAGACATTAATGATGATGATGAAGACAGTGTGGGGCATGTGGGGGTGGAGGGGAGACGAGGGCTGCCATTGAGGTGTTTCTTAGTCATTACCAAGGTAACAGTACTGGAAAGTCCCAGCTCAGCCAGCAGCCATTTTCTGCAGCTTTGAGCTGTTGAGGGAGTCATTGGCTTGCCAACGGGGCCACCCACACATATTACCACAACACCGGCAGAAAAAAGGATCATTAACAAAAGTGGCTATTCCAATTACCATTGTGTATAATGTGGAAGGTGCTGCTGTATCCTAGAATTCACTGTCCTTTTTCTGTTGCAGTCATGATGTAACATATGTCACCAGAAGTATTTTCATATAAAAACTCTGTTCTTTGAAAGGGCTTTATCTGATGTTATCAGTGCACAGTGCCAGTCAAGAGTTGGACACACATTCTTGTTTTAGTAAAAGGGAAAAGTGTGTTTTGACTGGTGCTGCAGGTCATACTTAAGCCATTGCAGCTGGAAAATTTGAAGCAACATTTGTATATTTTTGTTTGCATACAAATACTTACCAGGCTCCAGAGACTCTGGGTAATCCTGTGGGGGCTGTCCCTCTCCTCTCTTGTCCTGGGATTCAGCCACCTTGGGCATCTGGGGTGGGGCAGGGCTGATTGCAGGTGAGTGAGGGGCTGCTGCGGCAGGGCTGGGAGCAGGGCAGGGTGTAGATGGAGTGCTTTTTGGATGTGGTCGTAATGAGGGGGACTGGCAACAAGGAGACAGGTGAGCGGCGCAGGCCCCAGGTGGAGAGGTGTTCCTCTGGGCAGGGTTGTAAGAGTAGGGCTTGGCAGGTTTAGACGTTCTGGGTTCTGAAATGAGTTCCTCCAGTTCAACTGAGGGCTCATCTGGCCTCTTCTGCATCTATGGCATTAAAAAAAGTGTTATTTTTGTAACCAATAACCAATTCCTTGTATTCTAGTCACTGCCACAAAAAGCTTATTGCTTTGCAGCCTATATTTAGCCATTCACTCCATCCCTGTGAGAAAATCAGCATCCTAGAAAAAATATTTGGAGAGTTAAAAATAGACAAACTAGCCATGCCAGAATTTAAGCTGAGTCATGACTCACTTACTCTGCTTGAGTCATGCTCTTTATTGCATGGATAGATAGATCTATGTTAATACACCTCTCTTCATGCTGGAATCTGATGTTTCTTGCATACTTGAATTACCTGTGAATTGTGAGTGGCATGATGTTGCATTTCCATGCCGTGTGCAGTTCTGTGCTGCTGCTGTTGCTGCTGTTGCTGCTGCTGCTGCTGGGCTTGAGACTGTGGTTGTGGCTGCTGTGACTGGTGGCTCTGGGATTGATGTTGATGCTGATGCTGGAGCTGCTGGTGCTGCTGGAGAGCGTACAGCTCCTGTTGCCGTAGAAACTGGGATCGGGAGTACACAGCAGGATGCTGCATGTGGGAGGGTGGGCCCCGGGCGCCATACACAGGGGGCCACAGCCCTTGCTGCTCCATCACATCTAATGAGATAAAGGAGGAGGAAGTGACAAAGGAGGCTACCTTAGAACAAAAAGACATGCATGCACATAGACAACTAGGAACCTTTTCCTTTGGATTGATACACACCAACACTATGTACAAATATTCTAAAATACAGCCTCTACCTCCCACATACCCATTTTAAAACAGTAAAACCATTACAGATCATTTAAAAATCATTGTATTCACATTTTTCAACAAAATAGACAAATCTCTTTAAAAAAAAGATTTTTGATCGCTTAGAACAACATCTCCCCAGGCAGCAGCAATCCCACACTCTCCCCCGCTCTGAACAGAAAACTTGTTTCTTAAGAACTGCCTTGAGAATTTACTGGAATGCTGGAAAAAAGTCATGACAATGATGAAATGCGAACAGATGAGGATGGTTTTAGGTTGATTAGAGGTCAAAATGCTGGGCTGGAAATGCATGTTTGTCTCACTGGAGCATTTAGTGTGGACTTTCCGTCGAAAAGTCCCACCTGCCCAGCCAAACCACAGGTCTGCAGAACAGCCCAGCAGGAAGCTTAGTTCCCATGTCCGTGGACAATCATTTTCGTTATGTGGCTTTAAGAACAAGTTCAACTTGATGTGGGTGATGTGTTATGACAGAGGTCCCTTTTGGGGAGTAATGGGCCCACACTATAGGAACTTCAAAACTGGTATTTTTTTGTTCTCTTGCCTTTTGCCCCTGACTCTCCCCTCCACCCTCTTTTCTTAGACACACCAACAATCCTTGTTCAGAGACATAAACTTGGATATACAAATGTTTCCTGTGGGAAAGCTTTTGTTGATGCACTTCCTTTCTCAGCTGAAACTCCTGTGGAGCACAGAAGGAAATGAACCGTCGAAAATTGTGAGCTAATTAAATGTCACAGCCTGTTCAGTGAGTGTGTGTGTCTACAATGAGCTTTGAGAAGTGATCTTTTCCCTCACTGCATTTCCTCTTTCTCTAGTGTGATTCACAGCGTAAGCATGTGTTTGTGTGTTTGTAGGTTAGGGGGGTACAAATAAAGTATAGCTTTGGATGAGTACCCTGACACACTGAGAGCTCTATTCCTGCTTCGCGAGGCAGATGGTGTGCAGGAAATGTTTGAATTGTCATGTGTGTGTCTGAATGAGACTATTAAAGGGAAGTTTATTAGCAGTCTATGTTCAGGATACACTGTGTTCACCAATTTTATGTTGTACATCAGATATAAATGGACACTGAAAAAACATTGTGTTGATGACTAGTCAGCTGGAGACTGAGCCGTGGCATATAAGGTTTAAAGAATTTTTTACTTTATGGAGATTTACGATTGTTTGGCAGACTTTACACACAAATACATGTGCATGTGTGAGGCTTTGCATGCGTAGTTTGTGTGTACTTAGAAGACATGTTTGTTAAAAGTGCTTTACAGACGAGAAAGCGAGGTTACAGCTTACCCAGGTGATGAGTGGCAGGATGGGCAGGAGGCTCAGTGGGCAGGACCACCAGCTGGGCAGAGGGGTCCTGAGGCAGAGGCAGGACTGGCTGCAGAGGGCCTGGCATGGCTGCCGAGAAACCTGGGGGCAGATTCTGGTGCAAGGCTGTATGACCTATACCTGCCCCATAGACAGGATATCAGTTTAGATGTATATATCAATCACAATATATGTAAAAACTTAAAAAATACACCTTAACTACAATTAATAATCACTGAATCATGAAATCAATTTTCAAAATTGACTTGTAAACCATGAAGAAATGCTAAAGTATTACAGCATTATTTAAAACAGGGGCAGAAGAAAATATCAGTACAGGAAAATATTGCATTGCCTCCTCTTGCAATATGAAACTGATATCCTGGCACCAAATAAAAAAATCAATAACAGAAACATGTATTAATAAATTCATCTTTCATTACACAAATTGCAATCAATCATAGATATCTTGCAATGCATCAAGAGTCACAGAATCGTTTTATCGTGATACCTGCATCATTATGGGCAACGTATTGGGATAAAATCTTATCATTAGTTACTCTGTCCAGTAAAATTTGAGATGACACAGATTTCTAATAAAACTCAATACTTGCTACTAAGAGAAATTATACAAGCTTAAATAATCTGCATGTCAAAAGACTTAAAAACACCACAACTTTAGCATCATAATTTTTAAATCAATTGATATTCTATTACCATAAGAGTGCCCTGTCATCCAGAGGGAAGGGCTTCCAGTTCTTGGCATCCAATGATGGTGAGCAGAATGTGCAGCAGGATCTCCTAATTGGCCAGACTGGAGGGAAGTCCCGCCTGGGACCATGAGATGAGAGGTGAGGTCTCCGTGACAGCTGTTGGAGGGGTGGATTCTTGCAAACTCCACCCTTTCCTTATTATCCCTGGCATTGGGATGAAGCAAAGATAAGAAAAAACAAATGTAGACCAGTGCACCAAAGAATTCTAACAGATACAGATTTAACTGGGTGCTAATCAATGCTAATCAATACCTGATATATGCATCCCTCTCTCTGTCCAAACAAGTCAGACCTATCTGTTCCCCGCTCATCCTCTTCCTCTCCTCTTCAGTGGTGGGATCTGAGGCATACATGGAACGGGGTGGTCCTGTGAGACATACATTAGTTTAACCATTAGCTTTTACCGCTGTGTCCCTTGTGAGGACAAATTCTCAAGTCTCTCACCATTTTTCAAAACACCACTGTGATGCACAAAACACCTGGAGCTCATCAGTTTGCATTATACTGATTTGTATCATACTTTTTTAATTGTGTTTTAACCATGCTCGTGCATGCTCTCCTAATTTATCATTCTTTCACTCTTCCTCTAAAGATGAAAACATTCTCCTGTTGACGTGTTTTCTATGATTTCTGTATAAAAAAGATTTAATAAAACCAGAGCAAAGATGCATCTTGTTAGTACTGTGAACTGTTTTCAATGTTGCTGGTTGTGTGCTGTTGCTATATTTAAAATAATTATGCAACTACATTATTCTGATAGGCTGCTGAATTTAATAAAAACAAGATTGTGTTGTTGTGTTTCCTTAAAACCAAACTGATTTGGAGCATAGCTTAGTAATATTGATACAATGAAATTGATTTTTGTGTTTGATATGTTTTTATATATTTTTTATATTTTTTCAGATTTTTTTTTTTTGGAATTCAAGTATTTAGGCTAGATCAGTGAGATTTTTTTTCTTAAATTTGGGATCAGGGAAATAAATAATGTAAAACTCACTTAAATTAGATTGATATGTTTTGGCATGACTGTGGATCCAGTTATATTCAAACCTGCAAGCCTGATGAAGTTATTGAGATATTTTTATTTTACTTCTGTGGTTCAATAAGAATTACATACCATATACAAGTTTTAATGCATTCACCAGCAAAGAGGCTGTATCTCATAACTTCAAAAAAGTCAGTGCCATCTTTATCTTTCATGCTTTTTCAGCGGTAGATCTTCTATTTTTTATGTTTAGTTTTTTCTTCTTGGTCATTTATAGATCACAGATGAGAAAAAGAAAAACTCTGTCTCTTCACTTCTGTTTCCGAGGCAATGACCAAGACTGCTTACCTTTCACTGAGGGGTGCACCCTGCCCTGTCGGCTGTTAGGATGACCATCTCCTGAACGACAAGGTGGCTCCCTCTGTCTGGCCACAGCTACTGCAATTCCAACTGGAGGCTGCCGTACCTCACTTTCCCCATGACCTGCTTCTCCCATATCCCGGCTGCGCCCATTGTAATCAGGGCGCTCGCTGTCATTGGATGGGCCCTTTCTGGAAGGTAAAGTCTGTTTGTTGCCCTGCAGGGCGCAGCTCCCACCAGCAGGTCCCGACTTGAGGCTCCCCAGCCCCCCAAAGGGGCTCTTCTGGGCGAGGAGCAGTGGCTGTTGCTGGTTGCTGTACTTTAGTAAGCTCTTCATGGCACTGCTCTCCCCCTGAGTTGGGCCCTGGGGCTCAGGTTGCTGCTGTGGCTGCTGCTGTTGCTGAATGAGAGGAGGTGCTGGGGGAGGCTGGGGAGGAGGCAGGCTCATTCCTGGCTGCTGCTGCTGCTGTTGTTGCTGCTGCTGCTGCTGCTGAGAGTGTTGCCCACCGGTGCTTCCTAAGTCCATGTAAGACTTTCTCTGCTCCTCCTCCGGCTGTGACATGTGGTGGGAAGACCTCATGGCCCAAGGTGGCACGGGGGGCTGCTGGTGGTGGTGCTGCTGCCCGCTGCTGTTGCTGTAACCATAAGGAGACATGTCCATCTTTCTTTTCAACTCCTGACTTGTCCCCTGGTTTAACTCAGCAGGAGAAGGAGCATCTGGCAAAGGTCGACCATGCTGCTGGTGGCGTATCCTGGCTACCTTTTGGCCATCTCTTTGTAAGGAGCAGCTACCTCCAGGACCAGGGGCATGAGCTGCTCCAGCCCCACCATGTTGACCCATGCTTTTACTCCCAAGTGGGGAAGAATTAGATTGGGTTGCTGTATGGGAACAGTCTCTGTAAGGAGAAGTGTTGACGGAATGAGGAACAGAGTGTCCAGCTTTGGGCCCCTGGGGCAGCGACGGTCTAAAAACATCCAAGTCCACACCACTGTTGATGCACTCAGCACTGCGTGATCGTACGACCTGGTGCTGCTGCTGTTGGGGATGTGGAGGCTGTTGCAGTTGGGCAGGAAGCTGTGAGGGCTGAAGGTGTTGGTGGTGGGACTGCATCCAGTCTGGAGCCTTGTCTGTCTTTCTGTATGGGTGCTGCTGCTGTTGTTGTTGTTGTTGTTGTTGCTGTTGTTGTTGTTGTTGTTGTTGCTGTTGCTGCTGCTGCTGCTGTTGCTGTTTTCTATGCCAACTGCTGTGATGCCCACCGCCTCCATTCTTTTCTATTACCTTGTCCTTGGTATTGGCACCTCCGCCTCCACCGCCCACACCCTGGCAGTCAGGGTTACCAAGCTGGAATGGTCCACCAGATTTGTCCCCCAGGTCTGCCACAGATGGCACAAATGTCGGCCCTGTGACTTTAGGTTCTCGCCCCACATTGGCTGGCCCCCTCTCATGTGAGGCAGGGTTGGCTAGAGGAGCAGGAGGGGGTGGGCAGAAGAAATCTGGGTGATGGTGTGTATGGTGGGAATGATGTGGGTGATGTGGGTGGCTGGGGTGAAGCTGAAGGCAGTGGAAGCCCCCTGGGTGAGGATGTGTATGGGGGTGAGCATGTGGATGTGGATGGGGGTGCGCCCCTCCAGCGGCAGAACCCATGTGTAGGGGTGGGGGTACAGAGTAGGACAGGGAATGGTGCAGTGGTGCCTGACCCCTTTCCAGACAGTCTGAAGGTTGCTCACTGATCCTCATCTCCCCACTAACCCCCTCTTTTGTGCAGCGACTACTGCCGCTGGACCCCATATGTCTGCCCTGGTTGCTTCCCCCACCTCCCATAGCCCCAAGGGCTGTGCCCTCCCCACCACAGCTGGACATAGAGGCCTTAGCCCCTGCTCCAGTTCCTGCATCTCCGTTTTGCATCTTACCATTGTGCAAGCAGGCACTGAGGGACTTGCCCATACTCTGAGGGTGTTCCTTGCTGTACTCCATCGTGAGCGATGCCTTGTGCCTCTCCAAGGCCCGACTGTTGATCTCCTCAAGGGGTAGTGGGTGCTGTGAATAGTGTGTGTGCTGCTGATGGGAGTGGGAATGGTGGTGGTGTGTGGGCTGAGGTGGCTGGTGGCTGTGGTGCTGTTGGTGCTGCTGCTGTCTCTCCTTTGCCTCCTGTTTGCTACTGGACCTTTCCTTGTCCTTGACAGATACCACTCCTCTCTCCACAGAACCCTCTTTCAGACCCTTATGTAGACCTGTCCCCACCCCCGGGTCTCTGTCTCTGCTGCAGGACCCCTGAGAGTGTCCTGAACCTGCCCTTGACATTGGTGGCAGACTGTGGTTGGCGGAGATGAGAGGTGGCTGGGACGGGAGTCCTCGAAGATAGAAGTTCTCTGTTAGAGGGAGGAATGCAGACCGGTAAAGACAAATGCATTAGTCAAGAAAGGAAAAAGGCAATGACAGGATTAGATTATTCAGCTCTCATGATAGTATCCCCAGGCACCCTTATATCAATATCCCACATCAAATTACACCATACTATGTTGTATAAATTGGATTTAAATGTCTTATTTCTGTCTGATTAAATTTTAATCATCTCATGCCTCACCTTTTTGGGTGTCATAGAAACGGTGCTGCCCGTAGAGAACTCCACTGTTGGCATGGTGATCCAAATGGCTCATGGGAAGGAAAGTGTGTGCCAGACTTCCTGAGAATCGAGGATACCCTGGAGCTGCTGAGATGGATAGCAGAGAGAGAGCGAGAGAGAGAGAGAGAGACAGAGAATTGATAAGACAGGACAATAACCACCAAGATGCAGTTATCCAGACTAACCCAAGATAATCCTTCAGGTCCAATGCAGCTGGTGGTGTTCATACGCAAATAAGTACTGGCTCTGCCTGTCGTGTTTGCCTTTCCTGCCTGAGTTTAGAATGCAAACAATACAAGACAAGCTTGGGGGTTGCTGTGATGTATAAAATTAATCTTTGAAACATATGGCTCTTTTTTTTAGAACTGGCAGTGGCACCTCAATCCATCTGAATAGATCTATAAGGGCGGATTTGAGGCTTGTGTTTACAGTGAAGAGCAGGCTGAGAAGATGACCTTTACCGACCTACATCAGGGGTAAAAGGTCATTTGAATGTTGGGCCTGTAAGCCAGTACACCTGGGCTTATTACATCGAGCCCATCTGGAGAACATTTACACGATAACTAAACACAGAACTCATTTTGCAACGGGACACTGAAAAACACAGAGGACTTTGATGGTGAAGGAGAGAGAAAACACTGATGGAGATGAAAGCCCATGGCAATATTAGGACAAAGAAAAAGCATCACTATGACAACCCACTTCTACTGCAAATGGGTACTTATAACATTTAAACAAACTAAAGTGAATTGAATTAGCCTATCAACAACTGTAAAACTAATTATTTCTCATGCTTATGAGAAACACATTTGATAACAGTATCAAAGTAATATTAATTTCAAAAATAGGGCAGTATGGGCGTTTGATGAAATTCTTTGCTGACAGCAGTGCTATATAAATACAGTGAATATTCTCTGCTGAGCATATTATGTAATGTGATACCAAAAAACATCTATTATTAAACCTGTGTCCTCATCTTCTACTCCATGCTATGCAAGTGGAGTGGAAAAATGAAAAAGAAGACTAACCTATATACACTATCACCTCAAATGAACCCATTTTAGGACAGGAAGGAAAAAGATAAAAGGAAAAAATATACATGTTATGTTATTTTGCGCTAGTACTTCTTCTCTACTCCATCTCACTGCGATCAGGACTGACAGCACATCTACTATCTACCATCACCACATGCAAGCATCTCAGTGACCTCTGAGTCATCTGGTGAAGTCCAGGTGTTTCACGTCTTCTCTTCCCTTAATTTGGCACCTGTCTCACCCTCGAGCCTCACTTTCAAACACAACTCACAGACGGAGTGAAGGAAGAAGGGGGGGGAGATGAAGGGAGGAAAACATGGCTCTACAAGCTAAATGAAAGACAGACGTATTTGTGTTGGCAAGCGTGCGACCTGATCCCGGAAAGCGCAGATGCAGTTCATTTGGCCTTGTGTGTGAGTGTGTGTGTGTGCGTTTGTGAGTGAGTGCAGCGCCATAGTTTTAACAGGAGCTCGGAGTGTTGAATGTCTCACTTTCTGCCGTTGGAACAATGGGGCCGGTGCTGTGAGCCGGCTCTTGGGAGGGAGGAGTGTTGTGGTGGGCTTAATGACCCCGTCTCAGAGCGGCCTCTGCATGTTCCCATCTTAATTAATAAAATGCACAGAGAGGGCAAACAGCCCCGCAATAACACAGGAGGTGCTGCTTTCTGAGGAGGGCAGTGGGGTGATAATTACATACCCTCACTTTTTCTCTCTTTTTCTTTGTTTCGCCAATTTTCTTTACCTCTTACTCTATTCGTTCTCTCCTCTTTTGTCTCTGTCTCTTTCTTTGCTGTCATGATTAATAAGCACACACATTTATGCCAATTCATCTACAGTGGGAGGAAGGGGTATCCTTTGTTTAAGCAAGACGTTTTTCTCTGATTTTGGGAGGGAGAAAAGCAGAGAGCTGTTTGGCAGTCTTTATCCAAGCTGGGAGAAGGGCTTTTTTTTTTCCGCGGCAGCATGTTGTTTGTGAGCGTGACGATTGACGGCGTAATCCCTTTTCACAGCGTGGTCTGGCTGTGCCCGATAATGCCAGCCCGCTCAGTTTCAGCATGCCCTCCATTGGGGCGGCAAGAGGGGGACTGCTGGGCACGGCAGAGCCCATTCAGCCATTAATCTGGGCAGGACAAGGGAAGCTGCTGCTGCTGCTGCTGCAGGCGACGTGAGCAGGGTCTTAGTGCAGTCTGCTGACTGCACAGCAGCCTCGCTCTCTTTTGCTCCTTCAACATACACACATACACACATACACACACATAAACAAGTTCACATCTGCAAGTAAATGACAGAGGGGAGTTTGCAGCGCATGCCCTCCTTTCCACGGGCGGAGCAGGGGCAAGAGGCAGAACAAACAGAGCTGCATCCCAGGGAGGGATTTCCAGAAGTTCTGAAGGTATTTCTCACAGCATGGTGGGTTGAGAGAAGCAGGCGGAAAGGGGAGGACAAAGAAGGGGCCTGGATATAGAACAGCACCTAGAGGCAGTGGAGAATTAAGGCATTCAAGGCGGACGACAGACTTTTTCGTTTCCCTCTCGCACAGAACCATCCTGTGTCCATTCCTAGCTGCTCCTCTTATACCCCGTCTAGAAACAAGAGGCTGTACAACTGCTCATAAGGGTTTCTCTGCTCCAACTAAAGGGCAAAATAACATATATACCGAATTGTATAGTGTCTCTGGGGGAATTGACTGTAACATTTCAGAGGAAGAGAAGGAGAAGGACAGAGTGAGAAAGCATGGCAGAGGAGGACCAAGAGGAGAGGAGGAGCGGGCTTAGCTGCCTGTCAGGTCCGCTAATTGAGAAAAAGTGACAGAACCATCAAGACACAGAAAGGGAGGAGGAGAGGTTTTGGGGGAGGAGGGGCATCTCTTCTGGCGGATCTCTTCAGGTTTGACTAATTGAAAGGAAGGGATGCAGCCTGGCAGGAGAAAGAGAGAGAGAGAGTGTGGAAAAAAGGCTGGAGTATGAAGGAGAGAAGAAGTAGGGGGTGCAGCTTAAATCCCACAAAGGAAAAATCTAGCAACTGCTAACAGAAGGAAAGATGGACAACTGAAGATAGGCTTGGAAAGGCATATCAAACAGAAGTGGATTAGACAGGTGTGTGCAGGCAATTGTGTGCGTGCATGCACGTGTGTCTGTATGTGTTGACAGAGATATGAGAATGCGATTGTTTTTGGCATAACGTTAGGAGTCATTTGGCCCGCAGCCAGCTGGCCTTAAGCCTGTGAGGAGCCCGCAGATTTTTTTTTCTTTTTTTTTTGGTCCATTTTTCTTTTTTAATGTTTCCACTCAGGTGGTTTAGTGGGGTTTATTCAAACATGAAAATAAATCTTTCAAAAGCTCAAAGGCCCTAATCCATTTACTGGGTGTTATGAAAAACATTTTACATTACATTTATTAAAACGGTCACCAAACTGCATTTGTCTCTGTCATGCTGCCTCTCCTCTCTCTCTCTCGCTCTTTCTCTCTCTCTCTCTGTCTCTCTGTCAGTGAATCCACGTTTCTCCTCAGCAAATGAACAACAGACATGCATTTGTGATACACACACAAAGGCGGTTACTGTATTTGGCAATCAATCTGAAAAGAGAATCTGAAACCCCAAAAAAAAAAACCCTCTCTTAATCTGTGCTACCCTCTGACATCATGAAAGCCACTAATGGTTTCGTTCTTGGCACTGTCACCTTTCGCAAATATCTCAGCATTTGTAAGTCTGTAAACTGTACGCTTTCCTTTTCCCAACACAATAAATCTTTAAACAGATGTCAACACAAGACATTTCAGTACCAAATCCACTGACTCCCTCTGCCAAAGCCTTGATCCAAAGGGCCGTACCACCACTGTTATGTGATGATGTTATTTATGGGTTTGCTTAACGTGTCAGTCAGCTAATGGTTTGTCGATCATGTTCCCAATAGAAATGTGGTCTGCACGCATGACTTAAAGGACCCTCCCTTAACATACTTCCACCATGTCCACACCAAAGTTTGCACTGATGTGGATTAAGTTAAAAATACATCTTTTTCTCTCTGATTCCGCCTTCCAACCCCCAGAAACTGAGCTTTGACAGCATTTTCCTGATTGGATTGATTGCTTTGTGATTACTGATTAGGGTTTGGTGCAAATCCACATTGAATTTCAAATCCAGGAATATGTTGCATTTTTTAAGATAATGTTCTCATGAACTTCTGCACTTACTGGAATAAAATTAGCCGTGTGGACCTTTTCATCTTTTCTTATGATCTGAATTTTGTTTGTTTTGTATTTTGTTGAATTTTATCTAGATCTAAATGAAGATTAAAAACATTGCTGCACCTTTTTATATTTAAGAAAAAAAGCCTTTCAGAATATTGTTCAACTTGGAAAAAAATACTCAGTTTTTTAATTACAATAGAATTTTATTTGGCTTCTTTTTATCTCCACCTTAATGCCAATTTAAAAGCCTGTGATGATTATTTTAAAAAATAATCTTTAATTGACTTAATCAATACAGGTAAAAAAGGGAAATAAAAAAGTGTGAACCCACTTTGTGAGTTACCAGTTAGCAAATAACTAATTAGATCATAGTTATTGGAAGATTTGAGCTCCCAATCTGTGGGAAATATGCCACAGGAATAGCAGAGACAAAGACATTCTGCACCATGACAGGTATATGCCAGAGACATGGGGATCATACCGTAATCTTTGAATACAAATTTGAGCTGCTATGCTTGGATTTGCATGCAAACAGCCACTTTAAAAACACACTTACTAAAAAAAAAAAAGAAAGAAAAAAAACACCTCAGAGAATATATTTAAGGTTAGAAGTGACACACTAATGTGTCGACACATTCATGCACAAGCCAGCGCCTGCTCTGCTGCTCGTGGGGTTCTGCTGACACCCGGAGAGAGGAGACGAGAGTCTGGGTAATTGTGCCGCTCATTTTGATGACTTGCTTTTTATGCAAAACAGGAAAAAGACAATATGCAATTATCTTGAGGAGGGAACAGCTGAATGTGGTTGATGAACAGTCTGGATTCAATCATGCTCTTAGTGCGTTATATGCAATTAAACTGCAATAGAGATAATGGCCTCCATTGCCAACTGAGTAATAATACCAGTCATAATCACCTCCATTACTTTTATTAGGCTTGGCATTATCATCATCAATCTTATTAATATTATTCTACTTTTCCACAAGAAGAAAATCTTTGACAATGAAACCCTGAAACTATAAGGTAAAAGAAACACGGGTGATTACAAAATGAGTTCTGAGAGAAAATGTTTCCCACCGATGTGATGCTGGAGTTCATATCTCAGTCAGGTTTATTCTTCCTGTCTCTGTGTTTATTTGAAGAAGTCTGGAGTTTCACCTATTTCTCACCACTGTAGCAGCTGCCCATTGACTCAACCCCTGGTGGCCAGGACATGAACGGGAGGTGGGGGGAGAGGGAATGGCTGGGGGGCATCCAATGGCTTAACACACCCCTCCCAAAAAAGCATGCAGCATCTCAGCTGCACTGCACCCAATCAGCCCCAGTCACACATCACACAACTGGGGCGCCGCTGATCAGTGACCACAAATAACAAACACTCCCCACTGGCATACCCCCATGGACTAACAGCTGGGCTATTCTTAGAAAATAAATAAATAAAGATGGCTGGAATAACAAGAGTCCATCAGCTTCAAAGTGTGGTTCAGTAGATGACACCGGTTGGCCATCACATCTTGTAATTAGCAAACGATTATGAACATTTAAATCTAAAATATGACAGAAGTGAAGTCACAGGAAAATAGACCTCGCATTAATATATCAGTGGGTGGCATTGGATAGGTCTTACATTTGTCTGTCATCCTTAGCTTTTGAATTCACGAAATACCTCAGAAGATTAATCTCTCTACTTTATCCTTGTCTGACTTCCTGGCTGTATCTAAGCAGAAAATTGAGGTGTTGAACTGATGTCAACTTCGGAGGGGACAATTACATGAAAATTTTCTCAAGAGCATTTCCTGAGGGGGCAATCCAAAAGTAGTGCTGTAACGAACACTCTGTCACCCTGCCAGCTAAGAAACACTACATTACATTGCCAGCTTCACTCATTGACTTAAATTCAAACAGCTGCAAAGTAGGAGGGCCAAGGGGCCAAAGCCATTGCTTGCCCTGACCGTAACCCTGGGTAGACTAAAATGCCTTTTTAGGATAACTCCGAAAAATGTATTGGGCTTTGGGGTATTAGGGTTAACTCGAGTTTGACTTGGCCCACCATGGTTGTGCAGTGTATTGGGCTCATTTCGTACTGTATCTGCTGAACTTTCATTCAGATCCATGTTTTGTGCAGTGGATCAAACTATTATAAGGCAAATGGCGATGGGGGGGTCATATTTTCCCACATCGAGGTTGTTGTGCCCCCTCCTGGGATTTTCATCTATGCTTCGTGTATCTGCTTTATATCTTCCTGTGCTCATGTGTGTGTTTGTGTGTGTAGTCAGGGTTTCATAATGCTGAGTGTTGGGTGGGAACCAACCTATTAAGTTGTGATGAGACACCAGCTGAAAGCTCTGCAATCACTGTAACTTTTTATTGGCCTGCATTAGTGCACACTGCTTCGGAGAGCCTTGAGTGACATTCCTGCTGACGTGAATCGAATACCGCAAGATTCCTTGGCTGAACTTTTGACCCTGTGTCCCAATCCAGAAACCATGGCACAGACCTCCATCCCAAACATTCTGGGCCTGGGTTTATTTTGGTACACAAATAAAAGGACTGGAGCCTGGCTCATGTTAGATGATTACAAACTGTGCTTTGGTGGAAACCTAACACAACCCAAAAATACACAATATCAGAGTAACAATACACCCTGCAAAGCTCTGTCCCCAATACTGCCAAGACATGAATACTCCTCATCCAGACAATGTGGTCAGATGAGTGGGTGAGGCTCCGGGCATGTGCTTGTGTACAAGTGTGAGTTGATGTACCTTCATGTGAATGAGGGAACCAGATTTGCGAGGCGCTGGAGTGGGGTCCGCCCCGGAAGGAAGGTGAGGAGGGCGAGGAGGGAGGCCGGGAAGGGTGAGACGGGTGGGAAGGGGGGGTACCCAGACTACTGGCCAGAAAGGTCCCCATGAAGGAGGCGGAGGAATTGCCCATCAATCCACTGCCTGCATTTCCCACAGGGACAAAGGTAAGCAGAGAAAACATGGTTAGAATTAGAGGAGTGCATGTGCTCACTGTGACCATAAGTGTGACCAAAAAGAAAGAAACTGCATCAGATGTAGATGTAGATGTAAATGGATGAAGCCCACTGGCCCTCTAGGTGGAATCATTAAGCCGGGAAGATTTGATCGCTGCCCTGGGGAGAGGGTGAATGAGTGAGAGCGTATATATGTGTGAGTGTGTGTGAGGGAAGGAGTGTGAGACTCTCCTCCCCCTTACTGACAGCAGAGTCCTCTCCCCTCGTCTCCTCTCCCCTCACACCGCCTCTCCCCATGGGCTGACAGAGGTCTCATCTCACAGCTGAGTACACACTTTCTCAGGCTCTCTCCCTCTCGCTCTCACACACTTTTGCTCCTGCTCCCCAGTGTCCCTTTCTCAATTTCTCTCCCTCCCTCCATTATCTTATGCTCTCCATCTCTCACTTTCATGCTCTCAATCTCTCTCATGGCTCTGCTCCATTTCACCTCCTCTCTGTCTCTTCTTTTTTTCTTTCTTCGTTTCTCTCCGCATGACTCTGACAACACCACAGTCTTGCTTTCTCCTTTGCTTCCATTTAAGCGTTTTACTCCTTTTCCTTCCTCCCACTATTTTGTCACAAGCCCCTTTTTTTACACAGCGTACTTAGGCAGTAATATTGCGCCGTTATTGCGCCTCACCATTCTGTATAAAAGTTGCGAAGGCGGAATGGGGGATCATTGTTTCGCCTCTGAGCTGGCAGCAGAGGTAGTAACAGCGCCAAATTGTCATTTGTGTAAATAGCCACTATAAAGTTTTGAGGAAGTGTTAAGAGTGTGTCCAACTGTCAAAAAACACTTGAACAGTAAGCAGCTAACTCAAACAAGAAGAACAGCAACAGAAAATATCTACAATTTGGAGGGATGACAAAGTCTTAGAGCTCATAACCCTTTGAGCAGAGAACAAGATCAACCACCAAACAATGGCGCTGTAAGTAAATGGCTGTTATTGAAATGATATTGTTGAGAAAACATTGCGCGGCGCAAATGTTATACGTCAAAATTAAGACTGATTTTATTATGTGGCAGATCACACGTGTTATTCTTCTTAAGTTCCACCAGGCTGGTTCTAACATCACATGCTGTGGCGGTGGGGGGGCAGTGTGTCCGCACTCCCTCGCACAGCAACCATGTGGTAACCACTAGCAGCTCCGAAGCAGAAGTTAACGCCAAGAGGAGTTGAAAAGGTCTGTCTGTTTACTGTGTAAAATCTAGCTCACAATCTAATATATGAACAATGCTGCCAACTATTGTTGTTTAAGCCAACTGCAAATCATCGTCTGCAGAAAATGAGGGAACTTGCAGGAACAGACGTGTGAATCATGATGACGTTTTATATGTGGAACCAACAACTGGGACATTTTAAAAAGCAGTTAGCTGATAACTCAAAGATGAACCAGCAACTTACAGCATCAAAAACTGTTTACGAAATGGTCTGTTTACGACAACAAGGTCTGAATGGAAAACCTTTTGAGCTCTTACTACCCTCAAAAGCAACGTCACTGCCCGAGTTGTATGTTTACGTCAGTTGTAGACGCTGGTGCTGCTACACATTAAACCTTTTTTTGCTTCCTGAACATTTAGCATTGTTTGGGTCAGTGTAAAAAAAACAAACAAACAAAACTTGCATAATTGTGGGTCCTTTTACGGTGGTATTGAGGGATCTCTGTGTTGTGTTTCTATTTCCTCTTCCTTTGTCCTTCTTTCTTTCTGACACATAGCATTGCTTTGCTTTGTTCTTTACCATAATGATGGCACCAGCAGAGCAATCTGTCCCTGGCTGGCTGAACTGTGTGTTTAACAAGACTATGATGAGTAATTGACCATTCGTAGCAACGCCCGTGTGACTGGGGGCTGATTGTCTATTATGCATTGCTGGGCAAGTCGGAGAAAACACACTGATTAACCACTGCTTAAATTACTTTCCCATTACGCGCCCGCCAGTGCACTTGAGCGAGGGGCCCGGGTGCCCAGCTCTTTGCACATTCATTTCCCCCAAGTCGCACTGCCACAAAGTCTCATGCATATGTATGATGATGCCTGGATGAGAGCACACATGCACATGCTTGCACAAACACACACATTGGTGTAGCGTACATTGTGAGCACAGGGCAAGCTGTGAAAACGGAGGGGAGAGCAACATGGTAAAATTTCATTACCAGCCCCTCATGACAAGCTGATCTAACAAGAAACACTGTTTGATTTGATTTTCTTTAAGCATGAATCACTTCAAACATGAATCGATCCTTTTTTTTTTTTGGTGTGTGAGAACAATTGTGTGGAAGTCTTAATCAGCGAGGCAGTGAGTGAGCACATCCTCTGGGCAGACAGCAGGGATAAACCCATCAGTCTGCCGCTCTCTCCTAGCATGAATAGCCTATGGCTCATGGGCCAGAGCACAGGAGCATGTGGAGGCACAGACACAACCACACACACACACAAAAGACACACACTTCCCACGCAGAAATAGGCATGGACATGGATTCTTGCACACACACAGACTCACCTCTGTCACACTTTGCACCACAATCCCAGACAGGTGGAAATCCCCCCTAAATCCCCAACCTTACAGAGCTCTGCCTCAAAAAACTACCTTAAAACCAACCCTGTGTGTGTATATGTGTGCCTGTTTGTGTGTTCACAGTCTATCAAAAACTCATGGAAAAACAATAACAGTCTTATTTGTGTTTAACTAGCACATTTATCACTGCAACACAAAGTAGCCTCAGAAATTTGGCTGCAGGAGAAAATCTGAAAATCAAAGTGTGATATGATTTTGTTTCAGCGTTGGTAATTATCGGAGGTGTTTTTGTTGCTTCTGGTTTGTTTTATTATTGTTTACTGGATTGTCTGCTACTACAAGAAAACCTCCTATGAATATATACATATGTACAGTGTATACATACATATACACATATAGATATATTCTTTAACTATAAATCAGCCTTTTGAGTTCCAGTCCAGAAAATCAATTTTAAACTGAGGTGGAAGGTTTTTTTCTAACAAAAGTTTAAAGGGTAAAATACAGGACAGGCAAACAAACAATTGGAGAGTTTCCTCCATCAGAACAAACATGTGCAGGAACGAACATGCAGAAATGATGAGCAAGACTTAACATCCTTAGCAGGCAGCCATAAAGGGATAGGTGCTTTAGAAACATCATTCATGAGGT
>JAPZDV010000009.1:9584867-9597171 GCA_029814665.1 Acanthurus lineatus | reverse complement strand
TCAGTCCATCCTACCCCCCCCCTTCCTTCTCTGCTGCCACCTCCTATCACCCCTGATCCTGCGGAGTGCGCCGGGCAGAGCTCTGTGTGTGTAAGGTGGTGTTCAGGGGGGAGCGAGGGGGTAGATTGTGGCCAGCATGCTCGCTAGGCTCACATCCAGACAACCCAGGGCTCCTGTATGGCACCGCCCTGCGCATTGCACACTCCTCGGCCCCTCTTTCTGCCTGTCGCCCCAAGGAACCCCAGCTTTCCTCAGCGCCTCCGGCTCACATAAATCAGCTAATCCTCCTGCATTATTAACAGCCTCGCCCCAGAGAGAGGGAAAGGGTGAGAGAGACATAGAGAGTGACAGAGGGAGGCTGTGAAGCCCCTCTTCACACACCACAAGGGGATAGAGCCTGTGCCTAAAAGACAAGGCGAGGAGAGGGACAATACATGAAAAGGGAATGTCTAGGTGTCAGGCAAGGGGATCTTTGAAATTTAAGCTGATGTTAGGGGAGAAGAGGATTGAAGGGGAACCTTAGGAGGGGAGGGTCTTGTATCAACTCAAACATGAGGCCTTTCCCACAACACAACCAGATCACAGTGATCTCAGAGATCCAGTTTGGCCTTAGGGTCTGTACTTGCAGATGGGCTGACCATAGGTCCAGTCTGAGCTGTAGTAGGTATAGAATAATAATGCAGTGGCCTTCAACTCTGTCATTCTGGCTCGTGCTGACTCCACAGCCTGCCACTCAGTAAAAGGACCCCTTCCTCTGTGTTGTATCTGCTGTGTACCTTCTGCTGAAAAATACTGTACACAGTGCTGCATAAATCTGTCTTTCTCTTGCAGTTTTGCTGGAATGATATCATACCACTGTTGAATCCAAGGCATCTAATATGATGCCTTCCCTAAACCCATTTAAAGCCTAATGAATCAGAGGTGTTGGTGAGAAAGCGCACAGGTTATAAAAGTACGCCGGTCTGTCTTGGTGTTGGGGCAGTTTCAGTTTGCGTGCCAACTAAAGCAATGTAGAACAAGTGGAGCGAAGGTCTGAGGCATGATTGCACCAGTGCTGGACTCACCGTAACTGTTTATTTAGCAGCTTATTAAATGGTGACATAGATCCAGGGAGCCTGCCACCATTACACCGGCTGCTTGTAAAAGTGTTTTCTCTGCCTGCATTTTTTATAAACCCTGTTTATTTATTTCTCCGGTTCTTAAGTGGTGCCAGCAGTGCACTTGTATGGGCTTTAAGAAAATCGGGTCATGTGCGTCCTAATCGGCGCCGATCCCTGACAGCGATGGAGATTAATCCTATTAGAGAATTAAAAGAGAAGGGGAGCATTGGGATTGGGAACCCCGCCTCCATCCCTGACATCTAAACATCCCACCCTGACACCCTCACTCACACAGGTGTGTTCAAATCGCTTCAAATGTATAAACATAGAAAGCAACACACAAATATCCCAGAACCTCTGGAGGTGGAGGTGTTAACTAGCGCTACTCCACCCACGCTCTAGTGTGGGTGTTTAGGGTGAAGGAGTCCAGCTTGTGCGCACACAGTAATATAGGCCCAGGCAGAGGCCCCTGTGAACGGCACCGAGTGAGCAGCAGGCGGGGAGGCGGAGTAGGGAGAATGAAGGCCCAGTTGTCATGGGAACGAAAGAGAAACAGCGCTCGAGGCACGGAGGCTGAATGCTTCCCATTACAACAGCAGTGGGCAGATGCAGTTGGTCAGTGTGCTGCTCGGCAACAGCAGCCCTCCAAACCTACCTTAAAACCCCACCCAAGCTCCTGCTCAGCCTGTAAACACACATAAACACACACATACACACACACACACACACGCCTTTCTCCGGAATTTAATCTGGTTTCATTTGTAAGTCTGCTGAGAAGGAGGTGTCATAATCTTTAGCCTGTTTGGGTCACTAATCTGGTCCAATGAGCGCACCTACTCATTAATGTAACTCAAGGGTGAGTGATTGTTTGGTGTCTTAACGAGGAATTATACAATAATAGGATGAAAAGGGATTCGTCAAACTGTGGGCCAAGCAGCGACGAAGGGAAAAAAAAAAAAGCTGAGAAGACAACAAGCACCCACCCACAACACGTTGTTCTTTTGAATGCTGGGAATCAGATCAAAATTTCCTTGTGGAGAAATACACACCCATCCACATGCAAGCACACACAGACATGTGGATCTACTAGTGTATGCCTATTGTCTAATAGAAGATTAAGTACAATGATTTCACTCTGCATCATATTTCCCTGTCTGCTCTTGAAAAGTGAGCCAAGGTAGTCTGAAGCTCTCTGTCTTATCGGCAGACAGCAGCCCAAAGGGACGGATGGACGTGTCGTCTAGACAAGGACACCAGACAGACAACGAGGGATGAGAGTGATGGTGACAAGAGAAGAAGAGAGATAGAGGGAAAATTGCAGGTGTGACTGCATCAACCTGTTTTCCACAGCTCAGTGATCAGCAAGCATCAGAGAAAAGAGGATAGAAAAAGAAGAAAAGAATAAGAAAAAGAAATTCACAAACATTCACATGCACCACATTGTTTGGGACAAAGAGTGAATGAGCAGGAGCCGGTTGAAGTTGCACAGTCAGCAGTCAGTGCCGTTCCTCTCTCTCTGTCATGTTCTATGACGAAAAACACACACTCCCTTCCTTCTCAAATAAATTAAATCAATATCAGAAAGAGTTAGATGATCAAAGACAAAACAATAAACCTTTTCTTTCCAAAGAGCTGCTGACAATCCAGCATCAAGTTGAAGTAGCTGTTCTTGGCACTGCTTTAACTCTCTCATACAGCAAGACAAGACACCAGCACATGTGTTGGTAACATGAGTATGGGATTGCTGATTTCAGAAAAGTCTTTTTCTTCAGCCCATTAAGCACTTGTGTTTATGTGGCCTTAAAAAATTCTGTTTATGTGGCTTTAGTTGTGAATCTTAATAGTTTGGCCTTGTAAACACTTGATTGATAGAAGGAGGTAAGTAGGGAGTAGAGACTAAAAACAGAAACGATGAAAACATTTGAATGTTAACTTACCAAGTGAAAACATAATGAGCAGGGTGTCTGTTGGTAAGCCTTTCACTCCCAATTCAGTGTCTTTCTCATCAGACTTTCCTACTGATGCAACTCCATGTTCTGCCCAGATATTTAGACGCCCGAGACGAAGCCAGCCAGACTTTCCACACACATATTCACTCGTAAACACAGCTAAGTTTTTTGACCCACTCCGGTAAAGCAGAGACGCTGGATTGGTTTGGGCAACTGTACACGCCAGTGGCCCCAGACAGACTGCACACGCTACCCTGGAGGGCCGCTGACTAACTCAGCGCCTACTTCCTCACAATAAAATACAAAAGGAATTTCAAATGGCTACTAAAGAGGGGGGATTTCCTTCAAACAGTCAAAGTCATCTTGAAAACATTAGCACAACTGGTAGCCAAATTCCTCCTCACTTCGGAAACAACTGTCGCAGAAGTTTTTTTTTTAGCTGTTTGCCCCCCCTGCTTTATAAACTCCCTCCTCGGACATTTTGGGTTGGTGGGTGGCTCAGTGGTGGGGCTGAGAGATTGGGCCCCCTCTACGACTCTAGTAGGAGGTTGGTCTGCCCAGAAGCACACTGAAGTGAGAGGGAGAGCAAGCAGGCGGTCCAGACCTGGAGCTGGGCCCAGTGCAGGGGTGGGGGAAAGTGCCAGCAGCGCACGCCTCCGACACTCTCCACACTGCGTGCCTGTGGAGTGAGTTTAGTGGATGTGGTCAGTGCGGGGGTGGGAGAAGTGGAAAGGGAGCAGGAGAAGCAGTTGAAGCAATGGATGGATGGAGGAAGAGAGTGAGAAAGATCGTCTACACTACAGGGCAACATCCAGAGGAGGGGTAAGGGGCGAGAGTTTAGACTGGAAGTGTAGATAAGGGTGTGAGGAAGTGTGAGAAACTTTGAGAGTGAAAGAGCAGCAGAGAGTGTGTGGGAGTGCGTGTTGCTGAGCATATGCGAGCCACAGTGTGTGTGATTGTGTGTGCGTATGGTGGTCGTCTCGCTGAAGTTGACAGCCTGTGTTTGCAGAGTGGCTTTGTGGTCAGCCACTTGCTCACGATTGAAGCGATGGGAGAGTAAAAGGGATTCTGGGAATTTTTTTTTTTTTTTTTTTTTTTTTGTCATAAGTGCTATGCAAATAAATTTGGCAAGGGGAGGTCTGCCCAAGCACTCCGCCCACTTCACCCAGCTGTTTATACAATATACAAGTTGACATGATAGGGATAAGAGATTCTAATCCAAAACAAATTAGTCCAACTGGCTCGTCCTGGCTTGGCAGGAAGCCTGAAAACAACAATGGATCCACACAACCCGTGATGCTGCAGAGAAAACAGATAGGAGGAAGTGTCTCTGAGGGATAGTTTGTTCTTGTAGGGGGTGTCAAAGAGCATGGACATATCCCACCAATATGTTTCTCACTATCTAATCCCTTTCTTACCCTTTTCCTTTCTCTTTCTTGACACAGCAAAGCAGGTCACATGTGTGCGCTACCCGGTCAGCCTCATCAAGGAGGTAAATCGAAGTATTCCTCCTCAGTTTTACTGCAATGAATCATTCATAATGTTGCTTTTTTTAGATTGCTGTTATTGTCAAAAAAAAGGGGGTTCCATCGCTCATCTCATCACACCTGTGCCAACAGTGATGCGAGGAGGCAGGGGGTGGTTGACAGGAAGAGATAGCAATGTCTGGAAAGGTTCCTGCTGAAGCGGTGTTTTACGGGCACTGTAAATAAAGAGCAGGACACACAGCACCAGTGCAGCTATTTACAAAAAGAGAGGGCCAGGAAATGTGTCGTTTACGAGACAAATAGACCTCTGACCGTCAAAGTAAGTGCTGGCTTATGGGTGGAGCAATGTGGATGAAGGCCACAGAGGAAAAAAAAAACTGGGGGACGGGTGAAAGAGGGCAAAGGGGAAGGGCATGTTGTTGAGCTTTAATGCTACTGACAGACCAGAAAGGAAAGTGGACATAACCGTTTCGAAATGAAACTCCAGACAATCAGGAGTTCCCCTTCCTCATATGTAGCAAACAAGAAACTGTCCATATCAGGCAAATTCTCACCTCCTGGAAATACCCTGTTTGTTTTAGGTGAGTTTTGGTGCAGCCGCAGTCAAAGATGGCAGATGAGGCTAATGACTCCTCTATAATAAAGACTGTTTTAGTGTTGATATCAAAACAGGCAGTAACTTGCTCTGTTCACAAATACTTGATATGACATATCTCAGACTTTGTACGAGGGAGCTGGCAGGTTAAAGTTCAGGTTAAATGATTCGGACCTATCCAGACAATCTCAGGGCAGCGGTTCATGTGTGAAAGCAGTTACAGAGTAGTTGGGACACCAATGGTTGGACAAAAGGCCGAAGTACACGTAGAGTCTCTAAGGTTTGGGCTTGTGACTTGGACCTGTGTATAATGGGATCCATGTGAAAATGCATTTGCTGAGTCACTTTCCTCTTCTATGGAGAACAAGCTGACATTCCAGGCTGGGACACAGGAGGTGGGAGGACAGATTCGAAACAGCAGCAGGACCGGGCCAGGACAAATGAGCTCAAGGCCCATTACCTTCCTTTTACACCCACCCACACATGCATGCTCACATTCCCTACTCCCACAACACACATTTAATAGCACACACAAGAAAAGCAATGTCACAACACAAAATCACTCAACTCTGCTTTTAATTTCTCCCATTCTCTCTTTTCTCTGAGAACCTAAATGTTCATGATGTAACAGGAAGTGTGCATTACACCAGACCAATGCAGTTTTCCTTGGACTGGACTCATTAAAGAGTGTTTTCTCTCTAAGCACCGTCCTATTTCCATCAGCATTTTACTTTATTAAATCCCCCTCCACACTACTGACTAAAGCAATTGCTTTTTTGTCTCTTGGTTCAGATAAACTGTAAGTGTTTCTTATGGAATGGCCAATAAAGGCTTGACATTTTGCTGAGTGGTAGCAGGGCTGGACGCACTTTGTTCTTTGTATACAGGGCAGCTACACACTCCTCAAGGAGAACCATTTGTTATCTGTCCAAACTTTGGTGAGTGTGCTTGTTAACTGACCCATTGTTACATGAGAGTGTTTCAGGGCCCTTTGTTGCACCCCTGCTCTTTATTCCTGAGGCATGAAATTGTGATTACCATAGTGGGGCTCATCCATCTCATTCTCTCATCCACACCCCCCCACCCTAAACATCCGTATTTTTATTTTTGCTTACTTTCTTCACTCTTCCCCTCTCTAGCTGTATCTAAATCTTGCAAAGACCTCTGTACTTAAGACTCTTCTTCTTTCTATTCTACTTTTAACAGTGAAATAAACAAGGCCTGCATAACGCTGCTTCTGTGTGTAATTAAGCCAGAGGCATGACGGGCATGGCGTGTGTGTCGGCTTCATGGTGTTACTCATAACATATGTGTCAGTCAGCACTTTTTATTAACATTGACATAACAGGCCGATAAAAATCAGTTAACGTCCTCGTTATATGGCAGGTGAATTCATTGTCTCCTCAGTTTGCATTACATTTTTGGTCGCAGCTCTTCTTCTTTGAGTTAGCGGCTAACTGCTGCTAGCTGCCCCTTAAATCTACTGCTGGTTAGTTACACAGTTACAGCTACACAAAACATTAAACCCCTGTCTCAGTGCTGGCTCTGAATCTTACACAATAAAAAGTAGTTTTTTTTTACACAAATGTCAATTCTGTGCTTCTACTTCTTCTGCTGGCTCAAAAACAAAGCAAAAATTACCCCCATTCAACCTTTGTAACTTTCATAGAGTACAGAGAAGAGGAATAACAGTGGAATATTCCCGCCTTAAACAGGCTGTGTTAAAGGGGTTTCTCTCTTCCTTATGATACACACACTTACATACATTATACACACACACACAGCAACACACCCAAAAACAAAAAGAGCCGCCCACAGCTGCGTCAGGCCATCTCTCTAACAATCCAATCTGTTTTCTTTCCCATGATGTTTCCCATTGGCACAGGGAGGAGAAAATCAGATTTACTCCCCCACAGGGCCCATGCAGTTGCACTGATATGGAAAATGATTTCAGTGCTGCTTGAGCCCATAAACATTATTTTGGTCTCCCCTGTTAATGACACATTTCTTCCCAGCATTTTGGGTCTCACAGAGGAAGAGATGAATGTAAGGGGGGAGTAAGGAAAGGAAGGAGGAGGAAGAGGAAAGGGGGAGGAATCCTCCAGGGTCTCACATACAACAGGGGAGTCCTTCACCCTTCAAACTGCATCCTGACATCCAGAAGACTTCTCTCACCCTCTTCCTCATTCACACACACACAGAAACACATACATACACACACACACACACACACACACACACACACACACATACACATACACACACACAGCTAATCAACCATGCAGGAACTTAAATTGTCACGGCCTTCAAATAAAGCCCAAAAAAAAAAATCAGAGCACAAAGATATCCCCGCTGGAAAACGAGCAGAGTCAAAGAAGGATTTCTCACCTCTCTCTCTCTATCTAGCTGTCAGCCTGATTCCAAACACACTGCATTTGGCTCCGGGGCTCAAAGCAGCCCCACTACCATTGTGTCATAGAGCCCACATATCTTTTATTGGTGGTAGCAGCCAATATAGCAATCCCTCCTCCTCTTGAACACAGGGATAAAATTTGTACTTTTAGTGGTAAGTTGCAAACACTTTTTGCCCGAGGCATATTGTCAACGAGAGGAGCACGCTGTAGCCTCGAGTCCTTAACACAAGTCATTTAATACGATGGTGTTAAAAAGAAACTCCAACAGGCCAATAGCGAGGCACTAAACCTTCCATTTGGCATTCATTAAAACCCATCTGCAGGAGCAAATACGAGGGGGCGAACAGGAAATAGCCACGATAGATATGACTAAAAAACTCTCCTCCACTTTTGAACATTCTCTCACAGGTCTCTCCATCTCCAGATTCAAATATGGGATTTTCATGGTTCTCCTGTTCCACTGGAAACATCACATGGAATGCTCTGGATCTGGTTTGTTTTACAGCTGATGACTGATCTGTCTAAATCCGCTGGTTTAATGTTCTGGCCATGGGGATGGATGGGTGACTAACGCCGGCTTGCGTGCCATGTTTCTGCCGACGCAGCCAGAGCTCAGCCAGCCAGGTCACGGACACAGACATGCCTGTTAGTGGGAAAAAGGCAGATTAAAACAAGTGCTCAGCACTATTCTCTCTAATTAGTCCCCTGTTAACTTTTGAACTTAATTGGTTAATTGAGATGTGGTTAGACTGGGCAGGTTTCCCCTCCCTCAGGGTGACCATACGGCTCCCGTATTTCAGTCTGGCACTGCCTGGCACAGGAGGTGGCTGCCTTTCTCTCACTCTCCCTCTTTCTCTCTCTCTCTTCTTTTGAGCATCCTACAGCTCCAGTGACGAGGAGTAATGATTCCACACAGGAGGCAGTAAAACTGTATTTTGCGAGTGTGTTTTAGCAGAGATTGTGCCCGTGCACTGCACATATGCCTTTGCCACATCAAAGCGGCTCTTTGACTACCCGGTCCTGGGTGGTCTAAACCTCTCTTCTCTCAAACCAGCAGTGTTAGATAGATAGGCTACAGAAAAGTGGAGTGTGGATGTGGGTGGATGTTACCTCACCACAGGCAAGTGTGTTCTGTCGAACTCAGAAGTCGGTTTGCTTTGGCGGAGACATGAACAGCGTGAGGATGGAGAATAAAAAAGGCACGGTGCAAGACAGACACAGATAAACACACACAGATACACACACATATACACATACAACCCCATAGGCGTCACATTGCTTGTGTCTCCCCATTTCCTCTGGTTGATGTATAATGATACCCACAACACCACATAAATCTGCAAGCAGCTCAATTCATTGGGGCAGATTTTGCCTGCTGTCTTCCCTTTTTCACTTTCATCCCCTCTTCTCCCTTTGCTCCTTCGAGCCCCATCACTCATTCCCCTTCTCAGTTTTCCCTTTCCGTCCTCACACCCTCTCCATCATCCCTCCATCACTCTGCCTCCTTCCCCCTGCTGCTCAGCTCCATATTTCTGTCCTCCCTCATCACCTCACTCTCTTCCCTCAGTTGCCGTCATCCGCGTGCTTCAAAATGGAAACACTTTCTCTTCATTTTTTGGGGTTTTTAAAAAACCGCTGTCCCTCCCATCCCCTCCTCCCACTTGCTCTCTGTTTCTCTGCTCTTGTTCGTCCATCAGCTTTTCTGATGCCTGTGAGGCCAATGAACGTCTAGTTTTATGAGGAGTCACAGGTTCACCCCCCACCCTTCGACAGAATCACCCATAAATCCGCATCCCAGCATTCAACTGGCAACCAGTGCTTGTCGGAATGTCCCGCTCTTGTCCTCCCATCCTCTCTCCCTCCCTCTTGCATCTGTGGCCCGGCGCCTCCTTTAGGTCATGGAGAGCAGCGCTGGATGTGAAGGGGCCTGGTGGTTGAAGAGACTGCTTTGCTGCTCTCCTCTGAGTTCTCTTGAATTGGCCTGTAATATGATAAAGTCCTGGAGTGATGTGTGTGTGAGAGAAACAGAAGGCAGCTCCCTGCTCTGGCTTCTCTCCGTCTGATGTAGCCTGTCAGAAGCTCAGAGACAGAACAGCGCAGATAACGCAGCCGAGAGCTGCAGCGCCAGCCAGTCAGCCAGCCAGCCAGCCAGCCAGCCAGCCAGCCCGCCAGCCCAAGGTCTTTCAGCAGCCCTGAATATAATTTGCTTCTGGTTCACAAGGGGAACAAAGGAGAAATGTTTAATTCTTGTAGCGTTGGCCAAGACAAATGCAAGCATTTTTGTTCAGATAACCTACAGACAAGGGGAGGGAAGGCACCTGGACAGCCAAGGCCAAACGATATACAGTATTACCTTGTAAAGAACACACTGTATAATGTGCCCATCTCCTTGACTTCTGTTGCTGCAAAGCTTCTTAGCCATCAGGAATATAACACTCTGGTTGTCTTATACAGATAACCACGGTCTTACCCACCATAGAAGCCTACACTTGCAAGTGTGTACAAGGTCAGCCAAATTAAACAGTAAATTCTTTCATGAAATGCATCTAACAAACTGGGCTTTAAAGTTGAGTTATGTCTCCCAACTGCTGACATTGGTCATCCATGGAATGTTGCTGCCAGAGCCTGCTCAACATCTGGAGCAACACACTTGAGCAAGGATGAGTAAAAGTGGGAGCATTTCCTGCAATCTGCGCAGAGGAGAGAAGGTCATCCTCACCCGAACATGAGCAGATGAAGTGTAACACAGAGCAGGACAGCCATAAAAAGCCTCTCCTCTCCTCTCCAGCTGGTTAGCTTGATGTAGTCTTTAACAGCTAGGAGTAGAGAAGGCACAGTCCAAGGTCAAACCATGGGGACGAAGGGGAGGGATATCATCTTGATCAACCGCTCATGGCTTGTCTGTCTGGTTGGCTGGCTGCACAGCTACCATTGCAGTTGTCTATCTCCTTTTCACTGATTACATCTAGCCCTCTGGACAGGTGGGCGGGCCGGACGGTCACGTGTTATGCCCCCTCGCTCTGTGTTTGTCTGCAGGTCATATTCAAAAACCAGCATAGGAAGGAGGAGGAGGAGGGAAGCCTTGTGGGGTTACAAGAGGCTTGCAGCATCTGATCGAAGTTAACAGATGTGCTGCAGCTGCTCGTTTTGTTTGCCATAGCACATCCTCAAACACACCCTCACACACATGCACACACACACACACATGGATTCACTGTAAAGGCACACAAAGATACCACTATATGTCTATGGAAATTTAAAACATATATTTTCCAACAGGCCGTTTTCAATATCACTACTGTTGAGGTTTTGGGTCTCAAACAAAGGACCCTAGATCCCAGAGTAACCATTAAACTGACTTTAAACTGTGTCTATAAGTGCACATCTCGGCTTTTATTATTTTTTTGTTTTTTCTATAATATATACTTAGCTCTGCTGCTCATAAAATATGTCAGCACATACGCGTTGGGCCAGAAAGCCTCAAGCTATGTTATGGGTTCTGTGAGAAGGAATACAGGGAGTCATGATCGTAGAGTTAAAGGGAGGAAGCACGAGGGAGACGTAGCGCAGAGAAACCTCAGCTGGGTGTCCTCATATCTGCGGGAGGGCAACAGCTTTCAGCAGGTTATCACAACACCAGTGTGAGCCAAGCTCAGTCTAGACCTGGCAGAGGCCATAATGGAGAGAAACGGGGTGGCAGAGGGGGGATGGAGGAAAGACAGGGAAGGAGAATAAAGAAGAGTTATTAGGGTGATGTGAGGCAATGAGGGGAAGAGAGCTTACTGAAATGTTTTGACACAGAAAAATAGCAAATGTGACACAGGTACTTAAACAAGGGTTTGAAAGGCAAACCACCACCATCTTTCTTTCTGCGCCCTCTCTCCCACGTTCCCTTTCCGTCTCCCTGCTCAGTTTTGTCACACACACACTCACACAAGTGATAGTTGCAGCTGCAACATTCACAGACTGCTCATTCACTTAAGCCCGATGGCAGAGCTCGTCTCATGACTGTCAGGCTGGCCTTCGTTCTCAGTGCGAGCGCAGGCCAGGTCCTTCACCCAGATTATTGAGATCCTAAACACCCCATTATTTTCATGAGCTCACATGAAAACCAAGCTGTCTGTCAGCATGAGCGTGGCACAAGTTGATTACACTACTGCTGTACGGTGCCGCATTATCAGTTATGCATTGTTTTGCGCCATATTGATGGCGGCATCAGCAGCAGCGGCTTTGACTCGTAATGCCATATGACACATTCCCTCACAGCCAGTGTGTGTGTGTGTGTATGGGTTTGTGTGTTGGAGAGTGTGTTTTCTATCTCTTTACTGTATTTGTTCTGGCACAGTGTTCTATTGTGGGGCTGGGCTTTGCACTTCTCAGATAAGAGAGCAGTTATGTCAACACTGGGTGCTGTGAAGGAGCCGCCTGGTTGTGTTGACATTATACAACACTGCTTATTTACTCTGACCACAGAGTTCAGCCATCATCTAGCCTTTAATGCACTAATGACCAGAGGCCTCCAGGGGTGGAGCCCCCTCCTGGCTCTGTCCGGTACTGGCTCTATACTTGTCAGGTGGGGAAGAAAGATGAGGGAGCCGGGGATAACTAATGGCTTTGAAAAAAGCTGAGTTTAGAGCAGACTGCCAACAGATTTACAAAAAAAAAAAAAAAAATTTTTAATAATTATTATCAAAATACACACAAGGCATTGTGTAATCAGGAAGAATGAGTGTGAATATTTAGCCGAGAAGCCCAATAA
>JAPZDV010000009.1:9571440-9584767 GCA_029814665.1 Acanthurus lineatus | reverse complement strand
CCTCCGGGGTTTGTCGGGTAGTGGTTTTATATTTGTCTGGTGGGGAATAATTTTTTGGGTGCCGGGGATAACTATTGGTTTTTAAAAAAGCTGTTTTTTTCGAAGACTGCCAACATATTTAAAAAAAAAAAAAAAAAAAAGGTTGACGAATGCTTCTCACAATACACACAAGGCCTTGTGGACTCAGGCAGCATGAGTGTGCATATTGAGCCGAGCAGCCCTATCAGTAAAGAGCCAGTGGAGCAATCCATGCATAATTAGGGAAGGGGGGAGGGGGTTAATTGACTTCTTTGAGAAAGATCCTGATTTCTATCAGCCAGTCTCATAATCATGTGAGCCAGGGCTCTCATTAAGCCCCCTCCCTCATTTATCTCTCTTCCCCTCTAACCCTTTACCCTCTCCCTCCCTTTCCTCTCTCCTCCCCCTGCTTTGAAATAGGGTGAAACCCCAACCACTCCTGCTGTGTCCTCAGCAGGCCAGAAAAAAGGGTGATGCAGATTTATAGCTAACACCTGAGTGAGTAAGGTGCACACTGGCACATAAACACATGATTGGTGCACATTCATGTGGACACACACGTGCGCACACACACACACACACAGGCTAAGGCTGCAGACTGGAGTTTACCTGACTGTGACCCCCAGTAAAGTATGGTAATGTACTGGATAGCAGGTATTCGCAGCAAACCTGCCTGCAGGAACGTTCTCCACACAGACACAGTGTTGCACAAAGGATTCAGACGTAATGTTTTTTATTTTTTTTTAACTATTTCCAACAATAATGCTCAAACCACAATGCAGCAGAAACAGCACAATAACAAGTGCTTTGAATTATTTACAGGCAGAAAGTATACACTGCCTAATGACATGCATCTGTACCACAAACAAAATACATTACGCTGACATGTCAACACCTATGAATATTTACTAAAACATATCCACTAAGACAAGGCTTTTGTTCAACATGGTTTTAACCAGATATTGACAGAAAGCAGCTCCCTCCTGGCTGCTTTCCTTTTCTCTTCCCTCTCTCTCTCATTCCCTCTCCCTCTCCGGTCTTTGGAAGCAGTGGAAGATTTGGGGAAAAGCTGAATTCCATTGAGAGAGAATGAGGGAGAGAAAAAAAAGGATGACGTGGAGAAAAGAGATGAAAAGTGACAAATGAGAGATTTCCTCCACAAGCTCATAAATCAGTAGACGCGGGCAGGGGCAGTAGGAGGCCTCTTTCGAAAAGCCAAACTTGTTCTTTTTTTTTTTTCCTCTCACAGCCAGCACTAACCACCTCTCTTCCTTTACATGCACACAAAAACACACTCTCGCACAAACATATGTGCAGAATCACATGCACAAAAAAAAAAGCACGCTTTTTCCGCTCCTCTTTGCACACTCTCCCAGATGGTGTGTGCTGGAATGGCATCCCCATTGCTCTCCACCAATCTGGTTGTGGCGCAGTGGCCTGGCTGACTGGCACAGAAATACGACTCATAAAAATCACTTACAGTTAGGAGTGCTGCGGGCTTCAAAGTGGCGCACCTTAAAAAACTAGCCCCGTTAAAAGGCCTGAGCACGCGTGCTGAAATAAATCCTGCTCATTCTGTCACATAAAAATGCACAGGTGGACGGCAGGGGGAGGAAGGTTTGGTGGTACAGCTGCTACTCCGGTTCTGTGGGACAGACAGATGAGGGAAGACAAGGGGGTGTGAGCTCTTCAGAGTGTTTGCTTTGCCATACGCTCCCAGTAGGGTGCCACACACTGGGCGAGGATGTGGGAGAACAGAGGGCAGAGGCACCCTGCTGGATTTGAAGGTATCTACAGAGCTGATGGGGGAGCAAAAGGAGTGAGCAATGGCAGCAACTGTCAGCAGCCTTTTTTTTTTCAGCTCCAGTGTTTGTGCGAATGAATGTGGGCCGTTGTTGAATGTGAGATAAAAAATCACTGTGGTTAGACTGGACATATGTGCGCTGCGGAGGGAGGGCGGTGACTACGGCCTGGTTGGAGAGCCGGGAAGGCTCGGTCAGTGCTGAGAAACTTGAGCCCCGTGCAGGACGGTCCCAGAGAATGCCGGATTGATGGAGATCCAAAAGGACTTAGGATCTGCTTTCATTCTGAATGTTCACCATCTGCTTCGCTGGAAAAAGAACCCACGAAGCGGGAGAAAACTCTGTCAACTGACAGATGAGACAGTAAGCGTAAAAGGGTGTGTATGTGTGTTGTGTGTGTGTGTGTGCAGACAGTGTGTCAGTATTGATCCTCAAAGCAGCTCCTCTTTCTGGAAGAAGATTTGTCAAATGCGAATACACACATTTACACACACAAACCAAAGGAGGAAAAAAAAGGCATTAGAAAGCTGCGGACCTCGTAGCTTGAATAAAATTCTTTCTTTGGAATAACAGACGTCCGCAGCACCATCACATGTTCCAGTATGTAAAACCTCCCTCTCCTTCCCACACAGCTGCATAGTTTACTCCACCACGCCAGTGGTATTGATCCATCCAGTTTCCATGAGTACAGAAAACTCTGGTTTGGTAATGTCCTGTTTCCAAGGATGACCACTTCTCTCCACATACCTCACTGGTCTGTAACTGGGTAGCCAGGAAGGTACAGACCTTCCACATCACCAAAATAAACCCAACACATGTCCTGCTTTATTTCCTGACATCCGCAAACAAATCCACATGTGTGTCTCCAAGTCCATTTATGAGCCCTTAGCAGCCATGGTCTTCTGCTGACCTCCTACATGAAAATGCCTCTGGTGGGTCTCTTGTGTAATCCCTTGAGTAGTCTTAGAAACACTCCAGCCTATCTATGACCCATCACTAACCCAGGAAGCAATCAGCTAAGATGCACACAACAAAATTCCTCTTACTGTGTTGAAAGTTCTCTGCGACCTCCCGACCTCTGGAGAAACCACAATCTTTGTATTCCTTCTGTCTCGTTAAAAGAGAAATAACGCAGGCCTAAGGGCCTGATCAGGAAACAGCAGATACGCTCCCGTAACTGTCATCCCATATGCTGGGAATGTGATGTGATTTACAGCACTTGCCAGCATAACAGTAAACCGCAGCTTCTTGCAAATGGGGGCGTCTGCACACCTGAGAACAAGCTGTTCCACATGCAAAAAAAAAAGAGTAATTAAGATTATGAGTTGAAAAATGAAAAAAAAAGCCTCTTAAAATTCTTAGCTGACAATTTATGCAACAGACTTATACTATAATGCTGTATGAATCCATCTGTGTGTGTTATTATTCTGATTGCTGTCACAGATATATCAACTAATCAGTGCCGAAACTGAAGCAGGTGGATTTACCACAACAGCCCCGTGCAGAAGTGGAGAAGAGAGAGATGGATGGAATATAAAACGCCCAGGGCTGAGGTAGAATTAGGCACCTGCATCAGCCCCCCGTCCACCCCCACATGCTGCCCTCTCAGCTGCCTGCCACTCTGTTTCCTCTCTCACTCCTTTTATACAATCTCTCCACCACACAGCTCCTTTGATTGCTCTTTCCCGTGGGCATACACACACACACACACAAACACACAAATACAACAAATGCGCACACAAAAACACACTTCTTCCGTACTGTTCAGAGACAGTTGCGCCAGCTGAGTTTTGATTTGGAGAGAAAAGTTGCCTCCTCTACAAATAACGACAGGCACTCAGGAAACAAGCAGAGCACAGTTATAACACACAAAAACACACACACACACACATATATCCACACACACACACACACACGTACAGTATGCAAGCAGAATGCATAACTCACAAAAACATGCCAAAAGCACAAAAAAACACTCTTAAAAGCAAGTTTAATCACAGATACACACAGGCTGCCACCCACACATAGCAAACACACACACACAAACGTGCATCCACACACCCTCCCATTATGCTGTATAACCAAAAGGCATTCAGCCATTTCAGCAGTGTTCTGAGAGCCAGCCAAGTGAGAGGTCTGTCAGTGCATTAGCCAGCATGTAATCATAGCCCAACCTCACTGCAATTAGAAGTGGTTCTAATTCTTCACTAGAAACACTGCCTTCTCCCACCGCTAATAGTTTACTTTACTCCAACAGCTGACAGAGCCAATGCTGCCCCCCCTGCCTCGAGTTCCTATGCACACACGCACACACACTCTCACATACACACACACGCAGCTGTAGCTCATCTGTCAGTATGGGATATCAAAATGGATCCTGGGAATAGTCCCCAGTCATGTCCCACTTGTGCCACATCCGTCCCAAGAGTCGTTTTGCTGTGCCACAGTTCACCTGTGCAGTGGAGCTCTGTGACTAAAGGCCTCCCCTCTGTCTTTCCCCTCTGCTGCCTTCAAGAAAAAAAAAATCTCCTATTTTACCATACATGACAGAGAGAAATGACAGTGAAATCATGAAACAATTGCAAAAATAAAAACCCTGAGCACCTAAAGGCTGTCTGTAAATGAGGCAGGCGTGTATGAGGAGGGTAGCGAGATAGTGCGGAGGAAATGTTAGCTAATGAAGACTGAGGAAGAGGGAGCGCTTCCTATACTGATGGTATTGCTATTAGCCTGCAAGCCGGTGCACTTGGGTGTCACTTCAAAGCATTCCCCACTATTAATCAGAGACTATCCAGCCCTCCAGCAAGGGCCCCGCTGGCTGTGCCGCTAACTACCCCCCTCAACATCAACACAATGGAGCCATCATTACGGCCGTTAAGCTACGCCTCGGCCAGACAGCGCACCTTTATCTCGGCATATATGTTACATACTCACGGCCAATTAATTTACCTGCCATGTCTCTGAATAAGGGGGGTGGAGTGGGTGGTGGCAGTGTGGGTGTGTGCAAGCACACATTTCCATTATGTAGTGGTTTATGTATTTCGGTTGGGGGATGGGGGAGCACCTGGCTCAGGTTGCATCCAGCGGGCTGTGCATTTTGCCTTGGGGGGCTCTTTATGAAAGCACCTGCAAGAGGGTGCAACCTGTCTGGCCGCAACCCACAGGCCCAACCCTGCCCCTGATCTGGCTGTTACCTGGCACCCCCAGGTGGGACACCAGGAAGGGCAGCTTCTCTATGACAACCCCCCCTTTCCTGCCCCGCCGTCCAGGCCCCCTGGTGAACAACAGCCACTCAGCTGGATATCAGCCACCAAGCTTGAGGATTAACTACCGCACTGGCCCTGTCTCTTTAATACTAGATAAACTTTATACAAAGCTAATCCTCAACACTCGTTTTTTCTTCCCTTTGTTTTGACTGTGGTGATGGACAGCACTTTCTGCCTGGACGAGGCGAGAGCCTGCAGGGCAGGGGTGAAGAAATTATTCTCTTTTTATTGGGGTGTTTGTCAACTGAATGTATCAGTGAGACTAATGGGGGAAAATACATCGCCTTGTTTGCCCTTGCTCGCTTCTGGTAAATTTGCACATTCATGTTACATGAGGATGAGAGGGCTTATGATACAAGACACTCTCCCCCTCCCCCTCCGTCTCCTGTTGTACTGTACTGAGAGCCTGCAGACTGTAGCAGCGCTGAGGGGATGAGATAACCGTTCACCATTGTGAGAAAAGGCTGTCAAAGCTTTGTTTTTTCCCTCACCCTCTCCCTCTCCCTCTCTCTCTCTCTCTCTCTCTCTCCTCTTGTAAGAATATAAAAAAGCTGGAGCAGTGGTTGCAGAAATAGTCCTGTTTCTATAATTAGATGTAAACAGACGAACCAGACTCTCAAGCTTGCTCTGTCCCACTGGCCCCATGGCCTCCTGGGAAGCAAAATGTGTGAGTGTGTATGACGTGCAAATGTTTGTGTGTGTGTGCGCATGTCTCTGCGTGCATGTGTGTGTGTATATGCGTGCGTGCGTGTGCCTTTGTGTGTGTCTGCTTGCAATGCACCAGTAAGTGTATGACAGCATGTGACAGTGTGCATCTAGTCATGCTGTCACACTCTTCTCTTTCCCTCTGTCTGTCTCTTTCTCGCGCGCACACACACAAACACAAGCTCACCAGTCCCCTCCCCCACACATTCACCAGAGGGTATGTCAGTGGCTGTGCATGGCAAGCATAGAAAGCTAATGCATGCAGCACCAGCAGACAAATACACATCTGTTGCTGAGGAGCCAGTCATTTGCCCCAGATCCCCAGGACACATACTGTATCAGAGAGAGGAGGCAGTGTAGCCTAGTGGTCACACCAGGCAGAGGGGACAAAAGAAAACCCTGCAGAATAAGGTAAAGGGTAGAGAGGGACCCACTCTGAGAAACATGGGGGACAATGAATGTAAAAGAGAAAAAAAAAGAGGTGGAGGAGGGGGCTGCAGGGAGGAGGAGACAGGGTATGGACATGGATCATCAAAGAGAGAATATGTAGACATGAAAGAATTTGTGATGTAAAACAAGTGATTTGACAAAAAATGCAGAGGAGGAGGGAGAGAGGAGGATTTTTGTTCTAATCAATGTCAGAGGAAGCACTGAAATCCATGCAAAAGAGAGTAAGAGCGAAAGAGTAGAAGAAAAATGGGAAAGAGAGGGAGAGAGGGAGCAACAAGTCCCCTTTGGATTGAGGACTAGGCAGCTGGTTGGATGGTCCCAAGAGACTTATTAAAATGGAATTCCTGATGCTAATCTTTGTTTTCTCACAAAAGGGCTGACACATCCTTGAGAGGCATACTGCATGTATATTTAATGGCAAATCTCTGCATATATTTAGCAGCGCACCTCATTGTTTGGTACTGTGTCACCACCGCCCGCTGTTCCACTGACAGTCACCGAATCGTGGCCCATCATTTGAGTTTATCTGCTCTCAGTCCAACCCCCCCTGCCACAAGCACACTAAATCTATCAAACAAAGTCCACTATTTGAAATTTGAGTTTAGAAAACAGAAAATCCAAATAAGCAGGAAAATAAAGGAAGCGTTGTATGAAGACAATTGATGAGTTGTATAATTGTTGCCCTTTCAAAATGAATCCGATGCATTAAATGTTGGTGCAACAGTAACTTCCCTCTGTTTCTTTGCAGAACTGGATGACAGATGAAGAATTATGATTTGCAAAACTCCTCTTGCGTGCAGAAAAGTAACATATCATTAGCATGCAGCACAAAGAACGACCGCTGCACAAGCAGCATCGCAAGCAAGAAATCCTGCCAGGAGCACTAGCAGCAGATTCAGCAGGGACAGACTCAGACGTTGGAGGGTTAACAATGCACCTGTCTAGGCCTCACAGCCAACCGCAGGGTGCCCTAGTGCTCTAGTGGGGGGTGTCTGGAGAACACAGCCCAACGCACTCCCACAAACATGCATGCATGCAAACCCAGCCGCCCACCCAAACACAACCACACACCCGCTCAAACACACTCATGTGCGTACAGTATTGTCGCTGACCACAAATCTGCTAACAACAATAGGGCAACGGCCCCTTTTTTGTTCTTTTCACTGAACGATTACAATAATAAAATTTCAATTAAAAAAACAAGTAATCTGGATTTTCTGCTTGAGCCGTTAATAATGTCTAACAGCTGTCACATGCAATACGGCCATGCGCTGAGGTGGGCCTGGGGCTGCCTGATGAGAAGCAGGCTGATACTGGGAGAGGGAGGGAGAGTCTAAGGGGGGAGACAAAAAGAAAGAGAGGAAAAAAAAGAGCAAAACAAGAGAGAGATCCAAATCACAAACAAAACAGCAGTGGTTGACTTTGGGCAAATCTATCAGTCTATTCAATCTCACAATAATATATTTCCAGTCCAGCTACTTTTTTGTTTTTTTCCAAGTTTCTGTGTGTGTGTGTGTGCGTGTGTGTGTTTGTTCGTCATGGGAAGTGAACAAAAGACTTTCATAGCTTTTTTGGATTCTTAATGAAACTTCTCACTTCCTTGTGTTGGGTGTAAAAATAGATGGGAAGGTTTTGAAATCCAATGCCCTGAAATCTGATACAGGAAGGTATTACCCTGCCCATCACTCTCACCCGTGGGTCTCCTTTGTGTTTGTCCTGTGTACACGCCCCATGCTCGAGGCGAGGGCTCTGTGGCACCATGCCACACGGTGTAGTGTGGGTGGCGGTCTGTTTGAAGAGTCCGTCTCTGAGGCAGCATGGCCACTCACTAGCCAAATTCCTCTTGCAGTGCCAGATTCCTGCTTTTTTTCCTCAACTCAGCCTAAACCTTCACTTTTTTTGGACAGTTTTGCTGATGAGCAAAAATATGCAGAGAAGAAGAACTGATTACATCATTTATCTGACATCAAATCTGTCACTTAAGTTCCCAGAGTGTGATGATTTTTGGGTCCTATTACTTTTTTTTTGGATGAGTTGTTATTGGACACAAGGTTTGATGATTTAATAGTGACCGAAAAGTCTTGCCAGAGTTTTATTGATACCACTTGAAACATGGTGTGTGCATTATATCCTTGTAACCATAAGTATGTGCTTGCTTTTTTTTTTTTACAAAAAAATGAGTGCCCTTGCAAGTCATTTGGGTCTCCAGTGGGACTGTCAGGGGAAGGTGACAGATGGCTGCAGCACCAGGTAAGGTGCTATTTCAGCCAGGTGGACGATGCCAAGCAACACCTCCACTATTCTGAGGAACTCCTGTGACATGGCGTCTGAACCGTGTCATCTCACAACAATCCACAAACGAGCCCGACAAGAGGCCAAGGTTCTCACTCTGCTTTGCAGAGCTGGAGCGAAAGAGAGACGGCCCGAGCCAAATGGAACTTGGCCTGAGACCCGAGTTCTGTCAATGTACTTCCACCACAGTAGCTCCCGGATACATGTAACCTTTTACTGTAACATTTAAGATGGGTTACTCAACTCATCATTCTTTTTTTGGCAGGTAAGGCACACCCTTTAAATTTCTCTCACCAAACTGTTTAGATTTAGAGGGACAGAGGCAGTTTTTCAGTTGCATTCAGTGCTGTGCTGCTAAATAATTACGCTGAGTGTGCAACAAACTCAAGCCAGCGCTCTTGTCTGGGGTCAACAAGGATGGAGGGTAGGTAAAGCCAAAGGGAAGCGCAGTACAAACTGTGAGTGCTCACAACACAAGAGCTGCAAGGCCAAGAAGAAGAAGCCTCCATTCCCACAAACAACCCTCACCCACTCACCGAGGCTTATTCTTTTAAAGACCCTGGTTGTAACCAGCCCTTCGCTAACTCCACCAAACACCTGTGTTTGTCTTTGAAGCGTCTTCCTAACAACCACAGACCCATGGGATATTCCAGCAATGAGATGTTCAATAAAAGTCTCAGTAAAGTTATTTATTCCCCTTTGGAAAAAAAATGGGAGAAGGCAGACAGCACAGCTAACCTTTGAAGGGGGAAGCTGCTCGGATATCCAGCTAGGACATAAAAACCAAGGGAATGACAGGGACATCCTACCAGAAAACAATAAAGGGGGTGGAAGGGACTGTTTTTTATCTTTAACAGCAGCCGTAAAACACACACAAAGCTGGGGTCTGCAACAATGGCCTAGGGCAGGGGAGGGTGGCTAAAACAGAAGTGGCAGGAAGACCACCGCTTCCCAGACACAAGGGTCTTCCTGCTGGAAAGAAAGGAGACCGAAAAATGGAGGGGAGGAGAGAGAGGACAGCTTATGGAAAGGGAGGCAGAGGCGATGCAAAGGAAGGGGAGGCAGAGTGAGCGAGATGACACAAATATGACCTTTGATTACATGGGGTGTTTAGAGCAGAGCTCAGCCATGGACAGCCTCCGAACCCCTGCTGCTTTCACACAGCCACACCTCAGCCAGAGCACACTGATCAGAACAATATGGCTGAAAGATGAGACCCCAGCCATAAATGCCAGCAGTAAAGACAGCTCCACTGTGTCTCCTCCTTTGACACTATCCAACATCTGAATCCCAGCCTCACAGCCAAGGGAAGACTGTCTCCAACTCTACGCCGGAGCCAGCGAAAGATAAAATTACTATTTCAAAGTCCTTGTAAATGAACTGGCTGAATTAAACCGCATTAGATGAGTTTACAGATCTGTGTCTCACTGTATCAGCAGGCGCACGGAGAGAGAAGTTGCTCCAATGTCACATTCCCAGAACACAGTGCAAGTGCAAACTATAAATCGACCACCTGACATGCATTACAAATGACTTGCTTGTAGTAGGTGAAGATGGACAGAGGCAAATGCACACTGACAGAATCTCCACCCGTTTTAAGTGAACATGCTTCAGTGGGCAAAAAGGCAGGAGTGTGTGTGTCTGCGTCTGTTGTTACCTAATTGCAACCAAACACCAGTGTGTGCAAAAAAGAAAGAGAGGACATTTCTTTCCAAAAAATCTGTTGAAATTCGGTAACCCAGCAAGGAACAATGCCAAGGGAGGGTGTTGCAACCGCCGTCACTCTTTTCAGCGGTGAGGGTGAAGGAGGCGCGCACAATAAATACCTCTGCAAAGCCCTTTCAAGGAGCCACATCAGAAACCTGCCTCTGAATGCATTTTTACATCAACCCTGAAATATTCATGCTCTTTGTAAAGTATTCATGTGAACCAGTGTGCAAGTTAGTCCCAAGGGGGAAAGTGCAGAGAAACTGAAGGGATCCAACAAACTCAGCAAGCAACATTCTCAGTTGTGCTAATGTTGCTAGCATACAGGACACTTGAGGGGACACTAATGACCTGCCCTGTCTCAACAGACAATAGTCTGAGACCAGTTTGGTCAGAGTTCCTATATCAACATTTGACTGATTTAACTGTGACTGGCCTGCATTTATTTGGCTAAACTGACAAACAGGAAAATTAAAAATAGACAAAAGGAAAGATTTCAATATAAACTTGACAGTGTGATCAGATGCTTTTTCAGAAAATTAAAAAATAAAACTCTTAGCATATTTTTGCTTTTGTTATGGACATAATAAGTTAAAATGGCTTTGAAAATGTAAAGAATTGTTTTGTGTCACATTGATGATAAATTTGCATTGTGTGCTGTTTTGATGAATTACCAATCTTAAAAATATATGCCATGTTTAATTGTGAATTATGCTTCATGTCCCATCCACCTATTAGCATTATGACATGCTTGACATTTTCAAGTTTTATTAAAATAATGAATCAAATATTGCACATCAGCAAAGCACAATAACAAAATAATTCCAACAGAGCCTGGAGGGGATTTAGGTATAACTCATGTTAAATTATTCCCCATGTTAATACAATAAAACACCTAAAATGCAAAGAGTTAAGTCATGTTCCAGATCTTGAGGATATTAGATACACTTCTCTACCGTCACACCCATGTGTTACTGACGAGACAAGGGAGAACAATAAACCACCTGTGCTGCTCATTGAACAGTGATGACATTTGGAGGGTAGGTCTTCATGTTGGTGCTGCACAGAAATACAAAAGAAAACACTAAATCTGATTGGGGGAGCACCTGTACCCTGTAGCCAGCATTAGCCTTCATGCTCTCAACAAAACATCTAAGAGAAAATAAAAAAAACAAAAACATGCAGACCCAGGCACTGTGTGTGTGCGTGTGTGTGTGTGTGTGTGTGTGTGTGCGCTGTGTTTTAGTGTGTGAATACTGCCAAAAGCAAACATGAATGGTGAGAGATGAATGGCGAACGGCACCCATGAATCCTCCTGAATGCCTAATTATACCTCATGTTTAGCATGATTTTGCAAATGAATTCAGAATCTTTATAAACACAATGAATTTGAAAAATATGGTTGATGAGCCTACCACAACACTGCATACAGTTGAACAGTTTAATAAGACATTAAAAAATAAATAACATGTGATGCAGAATACAAAAAAAAAAAAAATTGTCAGGGGTTACTTTGATACTGTATTTAACCACCTACAACCACCACCTACACTGATAAATTTAGCTGATATACCTTACATAAAATGACTTTAAGGGCTAGATATTCCTCGCTTTCCAGTGACCAAACATTCCTCAGCGGCTGCACCATAAACATGTTTTTAGACAGCACATTTACATATTTTCAAAGGAAATTGTCTCACAAGTGTAACTGTTTGATGCAATCAACATACCACTGTTGTGTCTTATTTTAATCTCTTTAGTTTTACATAGATGGAGAAAATAAAAGCATTAACCTTATATTGTGATCTAGTTCATTTCAATGCTGTGTGTAAAAAATATTGTCTTTTTTTTGTTTTTCAAAATAAGGAAGACCAAATATTTAAATCAAATAAAATGTGTGTTAGCTCGTGCGTAAAATGATCATAACTCAGTAAAAGTCTTAACAAAAACAGGACATTATAAGCATCATCAAGCTGTATTTTAGAAGATTATGCATTTGACTGTACATGTGTTGTTTTCATTGTGCCCACTTCCTGTGTTTTAAAAAATTGTATCAGCTGTTCTGGCTGATTCTGTTCAGCAGTTTTTACTCAGTGCTGTAAATTCTGACTGTCCTGTGTGGACACAAATGTGTGTACTCAGGTTTGTAAACTTGGGTACACAAGAAACCCAAGTCACTTGTTAAACCTGATGCATGCACTGTGAACACATTTGCACCCCGACACTTTGAAGCCCAATATAGAAGGAGGATTTTCTGACTGCGACGTCCATCCGCACACTGTAACCCGTGCAGACCTGTTCATCCAGCTTCTCCCTCTGCATGCTCATTGGCTCTGGGTTTGACCCCGGCTTTCAGTCAAATGATGGCTCCGGTGTGACACTTATCAATGTAACGTGAAGTGACGAAATCTCATTTCAAATTCAGCTCCAGAGCCAATTGGAAACCGGTGCCAGTGTGGCCTGTCCATCCTTCATTGTGCAAGCTACAACAGATCTTAAATGCCATTTTTAAATACCATGGCATTTACCTAACTTATCAAATAGCTATTTGTTTAACTAAGATGCCTTTATTGGCCTGCCTTTGAGATTTTTTTTAAACTATAAATGTCGATTCAGCTTAATCAAAATTCCTGATTGCAATTCTTGATTTATACGCTGGTATTTGAATAGTGAAACTCTGTCAACAGCCACACCTGAGCATCCATTTATTTAAAACAGAAAACACCGTCTATTCTCCTCTTTTGTGCAAAAATAATCTGCTTTGTATCACACCTCACATGCAGGCCATAGCCTATTATTCACGCTGATAAATGAACAGGCTTCATGACGCAACATAATGAGAAGAACAGCCAGCTTTGAGATAGATGTATGTTGCCACTATGGGCACAAACAACATTTCAGGGGCAACATTCTTGTGGGAAAAAGCCCACGTAGGCTATATATTTGACTAACCTGAGTGGGGAGCCATTGGTATGTGCGAGGGGTAATATTTTCCCGGCGGGAAGTGACCGGCATGCTGTACAGAGCTGTGGCCTGAGGGAGCGATCCGAGAGGCGGCTCGGTGCACCAGGGCGCCCCGCTCTGATA
>JAPZDV010000009.1:9520366-9567184 GCA_029814665.1 Acanthurus lineatus | reverse complement strand
TTAACTTAAATATTAACATTAAAAAAAAATTAACAACAACAACAACATTTACATGTGTCATATTGACCCTGAGATTTAAGCCTGCTACAAATACTACTATAAAAGACTGAGCTTTTCAAAATAAAGCTACAGGAGAAAGTATAGCCTAGCTAAAAATTATATTTATACACTTATGTTTCAAAAACTCTGGTTTTAAGTTTTCCGAAGCAAAGTTTTCCGAACCTCACCCCTATTTTTAAAATACTGGCAAACAATTCAGGGTATTTATAGACTAAGCATCAAACGCTAGTTGTGTCTATTTTTTTTCCTTCTTTAGAGCCACTAGATGTTTTTTGACAAATGGTTTCAAAGCCAATTTCTTGAAACTCTACACTGAAACATGCAGACAGGCCAGTGATTCCAATAGACTACTCCCCTCATGTTATTACTATGGACTTTGGTTATTACATTAATGCTAAATGTTTACAAATGAACCCCCCCTGTATGTGAGGCTCTGATTGGCTGGCACGACGCCAGAGCATTGTCAGTCACAGAATGTAAACAAGACTCTGATTGGCTGCTGGCCAGTCCGCATTGGGCTGTCTGAAAAAAAGGCAATAACTGGCCCTGCGGTTTCAAGGCTTCCCGGGTTAGATGATGAAAGGGGATAAGAAGAGACGGTTTCAAGGCGCCCCAAAGGCGGACCCCTATTGGCCCTGAAGCCATATGAGTCAAGCGTGAATCAAAGGGAATACTGCAGAGAAAGGGGAAATTATATGTTGGATATTTAAAATAATCGAGGTTAGTTTTCGGATAAATGCGGACCGGCGACGCCACATCATTATAAAAAGTTATGAAAACAAGTAAAACTCGAAATAATTCAGGTTAAAGGCTGCAAGTGAGGGTGAAAGGAGAGGGGAAAAAAAGCTCCGGTTGTGGATCGCCCTGCCGAAGTCCGCTTTAATGGAGAAAATCTGCATGGAGTCTTTCACCATTTTAAAGTGTGGCTGCATGAGGTTTGTTGTAGTGGGGTTAGTGCGGTAAAAATAAAAATCAGTGTAATTTGTTTGATGTAAATTTGACGTTGGGTAAATCGTGTGATAGCGTTGCATGCTGCCTGTAATAGTTGCGGTTTGGCTTATGTCGGTAAATTCAGATTAGGGTGTAAAATGTTTACATGGAGCCAGGCGAGATAGGCCAAGTTGGTATGTAGAGACGGTCATTGATGTGGTACAGACAAAATATTTGACATTTTCGTACCAATAGTCCTTCACGTTGTCTATCAAGACGTTTGTTCATTCTAGTCATTTGACATTTTTTTTTCACTTTTTTTCTTCATTTGAAAATCCTTTTGGGAGGTCAGCTGATTTTTGGTGAATAAATAGCTGCCACTTTTTGTTAAATTTTACGTTTGCTTTGTGAAAAAAATATTAATAATAATAATAATAAAGAATAGAACTGTCATCAATTATTTTTCACCTATTTATTTCTCTACATAATTAACTGTGCATGAAAATTGGAATCCAACTTTTTTTTCGCCTTTTCCTTTGAGCAAATTTTTCATTTCACAGGGAAATAAAATAAACAGGGAACTTTTAATAGTAATGACAAACAATGATTTATGTTAAATTATTGCCACGTTTGTTTGTGTGTGTGTTGGTAACCTCTGACCCACGTGAGATTTTCTACATTTTACAATCAGTTTAAATGACCTGTCAAAAATACATTTCTGTATTTTTATTTTATTTTTTAAAATAATTTTGGGCGGATGATACTTCAAACTGGCTCAGTGTTTTTTTTCCATCACCAACGTTTGTAGCCCAGAAGCCTGTTCACCTAACGTCGACCTGCATAAATAAAAAAAACTAAAACTACAATTATCCTAAAACCACTTACACTTGCACAGATTAATGCCGAGCTGATTTTTTATATTTTTAAATTTTTTTTAAAGCCTACTCATTGTGACCATAATGTCACAGCGGACACTATTTTCACTGTGCACTGGCCTGTGTGTGTTTTGTTTGAGATTTGACAAAAGGTCGGCTGCTTTGCTTGAGCGCTAACTTGTATTTTAGCAGAGGGTGTTGGAATTTCATCTCATCATGGGCTCCTCTCAAGCGAGTGCATGCAATGTGAACACACAGTAGGGCTAATGTTACGTACACACACACACACACGTACACTCACACACACGCACACACACACACACGCACACACACACACACTCACACTCACACACACAACAGGCAGAGTGATAATTAATGCGGAGTGAGTGATTTCTTAAGAAAAAGACCAATTTTACGACGAGGATTGTCCTTGATCAATGAAGCGTTGATGATTGACAGTGTGTGCCTCCCACCCACGTCTACAGACGGTGAAAGGGCCTCTGGATATTAAGGATAGACAAATTCACTGTCTGTAGGCCTATGCTTTTATTTCCATACATAAAACTCTCACTTTAAGCATTGCTGGTCGTCTGCAGATTCATGCTCTGCAAATATTTGTTTGATTGTTTTAAGTTACAAACAAAAATGCGCTATTTTTCCTCGTGATTTATCTTGTGTGAGCAGCTTAAAATAGATTCTAGGCATTATTAAATAATGAAAATCTCACTGCAAGAACTTAAAAGAACTTGATTACCTATTTAAACTTAAAAATCTGCCCAAAAATGAATAAATGCGTGATTTGAGATTGGTTTTGTGCTTTTAGTTTGGGAAATGAAGTCTTGAAACCACAGTGAAAAAAAAAATCATTTGTGGCCTTTGACCTTTGTGTGTGTATGTTTGTGTGTGTTTGAGAGATCATCCATGCGTGCACACATGATCTGATAGAAAATCAGTCTGTGCTTGTTAAGCAGCATATGGACATGTCTATCTTTAAGCACAGGCTTATTTATAACACTTATGAAGAATTTGAACTGCTCACATTTAGCGTAGTCTTTAAAACAAAACATGAAATATTGTTTTCATGTTTATCATGAGTGGATTGCCATAACCCAGGGTAGAGATGGACCTTTGTGTATGCGCGCACATGAGTGTGTGTTGTGGGGGTGCAATACAAGAACTACTTGAATTGTAGTGGCATATGGCACAACCAGAAGTCTACTGAAGGCTGGCGCTGTTACACGGATCTGTCTTCACTTCAAGGATCTGATCACACATAAAACTGCTCGTTTTATTTTTAGATAGCTCTCGTCGAGCTATAACTCTAGCTAAAGGGCGGCTCAAACACATTTCAATTTTAGCAACAGTTCAAAGAAAAGTCTGTCTTAAACCAGGTGTTGTTAATTCACATCATACTTCCTCTGACTGAAAACAAAAGATCATTGGAAGCATGACTGCCTGCAGATGACATTGGACACAGACAATGCACAACACTGCACCAGAGCCCATGGTATAATGGAGCCCCAAAGAAGAATACACCAAATAAATAAAAACAGTTTGATCCCTCACGAATTAGTTTAATTAAATAGAGATAACTTTCTTAACCACAATATGCTCACTCATATCTGACACGTGCATGTGAGGCATTAGAAAAAGTATATTTGCACTCGCCAACAATCCCTTGACATCATCTGTCCTTCTTTACCTTTAAGCTCACCCTCTCAGGGAACCTGACATCATATTTTAACCCCCTCATTACCTCGCTAGGGATTACAGGAGGCCGGCACTGTTTGCAGTCCAGCAGGCCCACAATGGAAATGACAACATTTGCTAAATTCATCACAAGTTAGAGGCTGCTTGTATAATTCCACTGTTAACAGCAATGAGCAAAACAGTTTCAAAGATGAACTGCATGTATTTATGTGTATGTATCTTTTATTGAATCAAATTGTTGCAACTAATGAATTTAACTGATTCATCAGCTTTTTATTGAACCTAGTTTAACCCTTTTATACCATCTGTATAAGAAAGAATAAATCCGCATTTCTTTGATAGGGCATTTTAATACCTGCCCCCTCCTCCGCACTTGTACATATAAATTAATAAACAGCTTGATTTGACTTTCCATTGAAATAGCCTGATTGATCATCGCCCCAGACTGAATCACACATTAAATTAATATGTTCCCAGACAGAGTCTTGTGATCGTGGATGTTCAATACAACTGTTGAAGGCTCAACAGCACAAGAGCAACATTGTGCCTCCGTTATTAAAGACATCAGCCATTTTTTTACCCCAACATCTGCAGCAAGGGGTGCAGGGAGACCCTTGGGAGGGAGGGGGGTTACATGACGCTTCCATGGCCATGCTCATGTGACCATGTTGACTGCTGTGACCAAAAAGCTCTTGCTTGAGAGAAGACAAGGACGTTTGTGATGTGTTTAGCATCACATGGAAGTACCGGGCAGCAATCATGAAGAGGTCCGGGGGTCCCAGATTCAGCTCTCCATTTATTTTACACAACCCATATTTCATCCTCATCCTCTCTTAACATCCATAATTGTTTGTTAGTGTTAATTTATCAGTATAAATTAAATAAAATAATTTCCCTTGGTAGTTTTATAAAGAAAAAACATCAGAATTTCTGTTGGCAGTAAAAAGTTACAAAGAAGGTTATTGTGTTTGTCCAGCTAACACAGAAATATGAGCACGATTGTGTTTCTGCCTAAAGTTGACTGGTAACAGACTGTTAAAATCCCCAACATGCACTGGAGTTCATGAACAATGGAAACCAGATTATCATAAAATTTCACAATAAGGAAGTATGGAAAGTAAAACCTGTATGAGAAACAGTTGGGATTCCCTTTTAAACTACAAAGTCAGATTATTTCATATGAACATAATGACACTTATACACTCACAAATGTCCATGTTGCATTTGGGTTACATAGAGGAATGAACTTTAAATCAGCTATAAAAACTTTGTTTACGCATATAAAAAATGTTATAACTTCTGCTTGTCAACCTAACTTTTTTATTTGTATTTGACCTTCTGACCACCATAAAAAAAAATCTGACAATTACAAATGTGAGACAGCAGAGGAACCTTGACAGCCAAACATGTCTGAGGCCAGAAAATAAAACCAGAATATAACAATGACAACATTCTCTGCGATTAATTTTCTTTCTGCAAACTGTTGCTGAATCAAGAAGGCGCAGAAACCACCAGTTACTGAAAAATAATCAGGAGAGATTCGGTGATTCGGGCCTTGCGGCAGAGCAGACTGCAGCCCCAGCTATGTCTGGCTCACTTTAAAGGTATTTAAAAGCCTTATATGTTGATGCTTATCTACAGTTACAACAACAGCAACAAGCACGCACTGCAATCAGATCCTGTTTAAAGGCTCCTGGTAGCAAGCAACATTTGTACAATCTGATTAAAATTGACCATTCCTTAACAGTTATCTGATCTGCTGTATTGAATGTAAAGTTATAATTAAACTAACCTACTAATGCATTACTTTTCTTTCATTTCATTTCCCTCTAAACATGTCTCTCCCTACTCTAATGTCTCTTTGCCCACTGACATAAATCCAGCTCCGCCTGCAAATCAACGAATCATTTTATATGACATGTATATGCTTTTCACACGACGCATCCAATTAAATATGTCCTTTGCAAAGCCTAAAACAGTTTTCTTGGTTGCCATTGTCCCCTCCCCCCCATAGCAGACGGCCCCTCTGTCATATTAATTTCACATCCCAATAGGCGATTGGGGTTCCAACATAAAAGTGATGAGCTGTATTTCAGTGTCCCGGCTGATGCGACTCCAGAAGATGTAGGGGCCTTTTTATGGATCTTCAAATATGCAGTTATCACTTTTCTCTGCACACCTGACAAGCTGGCAACGTCTGCCAAAGATAAAAGTTTAACAATGCTAGATCATTGCAACGACGTCGAAGTAGAGAAAAAAAGAAGATACAGACATGGCTTTTCAACCCACCTCTTTTTTTTCTGGATAGTTTGAAGGTTGATTTCTGATTTTCTAAAACAAATAGACTCACACAAAGAGAGAAACAAAATGTGAGAAAATAAGAATGAAGAGAGATCCATACTTATTCAACACAGGCTCCGAACAAATTCATTGTCTACCACACACAGGTCAGTCATAGCAGTAGGTTTTCACATTTGATTACAACACAAGATATACATTGAGATGGTTTTGCAGGCGAACATAGACCTAACATGAAATGTAGTCCACATACAGCAAACTGTGTGATTATTAATCTCTTCCTCTGGTGCATGCAAAAATATTTTCTCTGTACTATCATTTCATTATGATTTTTTTTTCCAGAAATGTAATATCTTTTTCATTTGTTCAAAATGAAGCTGTATGCATGTTTCTGCATATGGCTGTGCACATACAATACAACACATGTGCCCCAGTGCATCACTTGCCCCTCTGACATAGATATTGCAAAAGATATACTGTAAGTTGATATTATTATTTAGCTCAATATGACCGGGGAGCCATGTTCTCTGCTCTGGGGAGGACATGACACATGGCCTAGGCCAGAGGATAGAATAATGTGTGGCAGAGTGAATGGCTGCACATGCTCATTAGTGTCATTAATCAGCAGGGACAGAGACGCCTAATGATAGAGGGAGGCGGGACTTCACAGAGGGAGAATATGACAGAGATGAAATATTCCTTAGGAATATTAACATTTGGAAAAATATAAGTCGCTTTCAGATTCATTTAGATTTATCTATCTTGGACGCTCCTGGGTTTGGCAACATTGCAGGAATTGCTTGAAACAAAAGGAAGAGTGTAATTAATACCAGGCTTAATTGTCACTCTAAATTGTCATATAATTCTAATTTAATGTGGCGTTCTCACTCAGACTGTGAAGGGAAATTGGGCTCAGCCAGTTCCCTTGTGGAAAAAAAGAAAAAAAAAGATCTCTGCAGGGGATCAAATGGGGTGTGTGACATTTTCTCACAAATGTTTGATTGTAAACTGAAGAATTCCTCTTACGGGGCTTCCGCTCATCGCCATAGTATGCAGATAATGGCAATAGCTGATCCTTGAACCAGATCTCAGGGTGGAGAGTGTCGGTTGTAGTTCTGCCGGCCTATTCGGTGGGAGCTAGAGGCCCTGAGCTTGGCCGTCCCTCTGCTGCAGCAGCAGCAGAGGCTCAGGGGATAGTCGTGCATGGTGAGGGCAGGCTGTTTGATCAGCACATATTTTTAATTGGCTCCAGGCACCCTGGAGTGTCAGCATTGCCACGGAGTAGACTCCTATTGCACCTTTCCTAATTAAAATCATTACAAATTCCAGGCGCATCATAAAGGATTAAATGAGACTCTGCAAGTGTGTGTGAGTGTGTGTGTGTGTGCATGGGTGCGTTGTCTCCTTGATAGCTAACATGTATAGCTTAATTGTTTTTCTCCTCAGTAATAGTAAATGAGGGAGGGCTGGCTGTAATCCTGGTCAACTAATCAAATTACATGAAAGAGAATCTCTCAACATATTCAGACTGAAATACTGTGGAGGATTTAAGAGTCTATATGTCTCTTCAAGGTAACTGAAATTTAAAATGAACACCAAAAACTTCTACTTTTGGGAAGTGTTTTAACAACTAGTGTTATGTCTCCTATTGAATATTCACATCTGTCCTGCTGTGTATAGCAGCTTTAACGAGAGCTGTTTGTCTTTTTCAAAATAATTGATGTCAGACAAACTGTGGATGTCCTCAGAGAATTTATTTTGAAGGGCTTGGGAAACAAATGGTCTCAAGAAAAGTTGCATTTAACTTCAGTGGATGTTTTATTCATCACATCTTTTGCGGAAACAAAACTCTTCACATGCAGTGTTAAATTAGATGTACAGATGATGAAGTTATTGTGTTGTTGAGGCTCCGTAATCTCGCTGCTATACTGTGCTTTAGGGGGCTGGGGAAGGAGTGGCTTCAGTCCCCTAAACAAAGGAGGCTTAAATCTCTTAAATATCTACCAGTGCCACTTTGCCCCAAGGGAACATAGAAACAAGGGAGTGTTTCTTCAGTCTGATATTGGAAGCTAGAGTTCATGAAGGCAAAACGCAAGTGATGACTATTGAAGGGCTTTAAAAGCCGGCTCTGTTCGAAAACATGCCCCTAAAGCCTTAACACACACCCTGACACAAACATTAAAATCATATGACATATGGCAGAGAAAATTACTACAATTTATAAAGGTAATAACCATGTCTGACCAAAGTTAGAGATGAATATCTCAGTCATGAGCCATTATGAGAACCTCTACAGCATTCAGGGACAATACATAAGTGTTGGACAGGAGCCTCAGAGCGCGAGTCGTAGCCAATAGTTATGGCGATGGAGAATGATAATGTCTCCAGTGGAACACAGTGGGACCTTCTGTTCAGATCAACAACCAATAAAACTACAGCAACTCATATAATGGTTAATGGACAGTATTGTCCAGCAGTGAATGGACATGTTATGGGTAGGCAGACACAACAATGGGAAGCCTAGTATACAGACGCCAACTCAAGGTTCACTGTAACTCTTGTGGTTGACTATGTGAGGACTAAACAAGTCGCAGATCAAGTTGTGTAAACAAGGAGAGAAATACAATGGTTTTGATTGTCAAAGCTAAAAAAAGGGGCATGCAGATGGATAAAATATAAGCAATACCAAGTGAATAACATGCATCTGATGAAATTAAAGTTTCCTTTATTCAAGGTTCTCGCTAAAAAAAATCCATTTGTATTTGGGAGTTCCCTCAGTCCGACAGGACTTATTACAGAAAAAAAGGTTGGTCATTCAAAGCCATTGTGGGGACTCAACTTTCTTGAGAAAATGGAAAAATGCAACCACACACTTTCGAGGGCTATATTTGTGGAACATGATCGCTTGGTTTCTATTGACTCAAGAGGGATAGACAACAGAGAGACGTGGCAGAGGAAAGAAAGTGAAAAATGGATCGGAAAGATGAGCGAGGGTGGGGTGTCTCTCAAACCATCGCTGCTTCCTGTCCGGAAAAGTCCATTCATCATTTTCACGTCTTCGTGTCATGGCTTACTTTGCCAATAGCCAGAAGTGTGGCAATGATGACACAGAGGATTGATGAGGTGTAGGCGGGGGTGGCTAGCAGGGGTTTGGGGTGGAGATGGTCAAACCAGATGTGGTGTGAGGTGGGGCTGGGATGGACTAGGAGGGGGACCCGGTGAAGGTCATGGTGTTACCCATTGCCTCCATTAACCATTTGGATTTGCAGACACACATGAATTCACAAAGCCTGGATTCTTTTGCATGATGAATAAATCCTTAAAAGCACAAGTCTCCACAAGTCAGCAACATACCAAAACACTTTACCCTTGATGAAGGCACTAATCTGCAAAAAAAAAATATCACACTGTGTCAATGAGAAAATTCACTTATTTATTTTCTTGCTGGGAGCTGTATGAGAAGATTGATACCTTTCTTATGTCTGTATCGAAACTATCGCTGGCAGCTGGTTATTTTAGCGCACAAATGAGACAAGATACAAGGGGAAAGCAATCTTAGCTTAAAAACCTGCCCACCAGCACCTGTCAATCTCACTAATTTACACGTTAGCCAGAAAGAGATATGTGTTTTTTCTCCCATTACAAAACCAAAATCAAATGCTGAAAATTGTATGCTGTGGATTTAACCGTGTTGACATCTTCAAGTTCAGTCTGTCAAAGATTAACAAGAAAAGCAATGTCTCCTCTGCTAGCTCTAAAATAAACAACTGAGACCATGGTATGCTGTTATCAGCAGATATTAGCTGGTTAACTGAAGTAACTAGTAGCTACCCAGGTGCAAGCCAACTAAGCATTAGTCTTTTGCTGAAGTCTGGAGACAGCAGCTCTGGTTCAAAAGCTTGCTACGTTGATAACCCTAAATTAAAACCTTACAATAAAAGCCTAATTTTACATTAAACATTTAAATGAAAAGAGCCCTCCCTTTTTCCTAATGTGAAATTACTCATCGAAAAAAGACTTTAGCTAACCAAATCACCATTGCAAAAAATGCTGGTGCATATACATGTTAATAATTAGCAATAATTGTCATTATATAGGCTATGTTATTGTTGTCCATACGGTAACGTTCAGGTTGAGTCCACAATTCATTTTTGCTTGGCAGTTTTAAAAGTGTCTTTCATACACCGCAGTAGTTTGAATATTCAGTATGTTCATTTAAAATTTTTTTTTGAACAATAGAGGCACAGCTTGGATCCAGATGACTCGGTCTCTTCAGAGCTCTGTTAGTTGTCAGTTGCATACATTCTTACATTGCTTTGAAAACTCAGTGTGTTGATTGTCAATTCTCAGTTACTGACAAATTCTGCTAATCAGCCTTCAAACTAATATTCCACACCTTTGTAGCAGTGTGTGAAACTCTAATTAAGGAATTAATTTGCTTGGTTATTTTATTAGTTTTACAGTATTACAGTATTTTATCAACTCCCTGCAAATGATTTTTGAGTCCAACATGCGGTATCAGAAATGCATTAATATTCTCATGTTAATAACAGTGCAGAGACCCGACCCAGAGGTCACAGCAAGGTCTTGCATTAATTCTAAAGCTTTAAAGCTGAACCCTTCTCCTCCCTGTTGCACAGTAGATGACTTCTCCCTGGTTCAAATCAGCAGACAGCGATACTGTACATGAGTAGTTATTGCTGGACTCCCCCTTGTGGTTAAAATATTACACAACTGTTAAAGACCACAGCATGCCGGACAGAGAGGAACACACGGAAATGTGAAGGGGTAACTGAACCCAAACTGAATTAAATTAGAGCCAAGAGTAATATCAAAAGGTGTTCTCTCTTCCCTCTCCCTCTTTTCACTGCGCTGTGTAGTGTATCCCCTGCTGGCACTGGGCGTACTCCGAAGAGTGTGGCTCTCCTAACTCAGTAGCTGATCAGAACCAGGTGGGAAGGCCTCCATGTGCTTTCCATTTGTGCAGGATGTAAATGGATTCAATTAGATCCAAATGCACAACCTGTCAGCCAGGGGGAAGTGGCAGACTTTCAAAGGCCATTAGATTATGGACAGGATTTGGAATAAAAACTTCACTGGCCGGGATTGTGCCATTAAATTGGTTGATGTGAAACTATTGAAGTGATTTGAGCTTGCATGCTGACTGTGCGCTATTCATGTGGGCGCAAATTCTGTCACAGACACACCCCCTCCAAAATTATCATCAGCAGCCCCCCTCCCTCTTCTTTCTTTTTCCATCTCTCTCCCCCCCTCCCTTCATGCACACACAAATGGCATACATGAAGCTGTAGTATATATCCTCAGACGTATTGCCAGTGGCCTTGCAAACTTGCTTGCATTACAAACAGTAGCTCTTACAGCCTTTAAGTCAAATGGCTCCATCAGTCATGGCTGTTAAGAAGTCCAGCCATAAAAATTAAAGACTTCCAGCAATCTGACCAACTGCAACACGTCTCCTTTGTTTTGATTGGCTGGAAAAATATGATGTCTACTGTTAACATTCGGTTTCGCTCACTGGTCTCTGTAAACATGTAAAAATGTGGCGGAATTCGAGCGTGTTGAAGGAAAAGCGCTGCAAAAGAGTCATTCATCCTCAAAGCAGTAATGCCTTTTCACACATTGTTAGAAAAATATTAGCCAGCCAAGCAGATGTTAACTACAAACCAGCTCTACTCATTGTGATTTGGACATGGGGGAGGGGTGGTTGAAAACAAAGGACTTGTCACCCAGACACAGGCGACGGATTGGAGACAGGGTTCAGTTGACCCGCTATTTCAATGCAGAGAGTCTTTACTTAACAGGCCTGATATAGAAGTGAATCAATGGGACATTTTTAAGCCATTATTATCAATCACCATTGCTTAAGACACTCTAATGAGCTCATTAGATAAGATGAACAGCAGATTGATTGCAAAATGGGGCAAGTAAAAAGTAAGATGTAGAGAAGAAGAAGGTGATGGAGGAGAAAGGAAATAGGTCTCATGGATCTCCAGAAAGAGGAATGGGAGGGTGGAATTAAATGTGTAATAGACAGGCCATGTGTCTTCAGCTTTATTTCAATTTCCAAATTTTTTTTTGCATCCTCTCAGTCCATTTTGCCACCTGTACAGATCAAACAAAGACAATACAGTTATATCTGTTATACTGAGGTGCAGAAGTGGTTTCTGATGGCAAAATGTCATTGAAATGGGACAACAAAATGACTACAAACCTTTGCAGCTATAGAAACTATAACTTAATGTGTGTCTCCCACACACAGCTGATGATTGCTGCTGTCTGTTCCCCACGGAGCTAAGAAGTTCAAAGCGATTCACCAGCTGCTATGATAATATGTGGACATAAAAAAGAGGGAGAGGAACCAGGCAGAAAAAAGTAGAGAGAAACAAGAAAGGTAAAAAAGGAAGAACAAAGGAAGATCACCAAAGAAAGTCAGCGAAGTCACACAGGAACACAAAGAAGGAGGGGAAACGACGTGTACGAGAGTGTAAACGATGTGATTTGGGCAGACATTTGTTCCCCTTGGGCGAGCTTGATGGGCCATTCTGTCTGAATCGGAGGGGGGAACGTAAGAGAACCCCGCTGGTGTTGGATTTTGGTTGATGTGGTACTACAGCGGATCAGAAAAGTAAAAAATATGAAGGGAAGGTCAGCATTAAAGCGGCAGCAGCCCTTTCTGTTTTCACCTAGGATAAAACAGATGTGCTCACAAGCCCAGCTGTTGCCAGATGTGGATGCAGGACCATCTGCATGAGCTGTTGCTGAGTGCGTCTGTGTAACTGTGAGTGTTTTAAAAAAAAAAAAAAATCAGGCTCTGAAAGCTGCAGCTTACATGAGTCAAAGTGAGTAATGTCACTATTTTTGATGATTTGATTCTGACACCTACTTCTCCAATTACCTCTCGTCAGGATTATTGTAGCTCCTGATAGCCTGAAGGTGAATGTTGGCTTTTTTATTGGAGGAAAAAACAGCTAAATGTGTAATTACTGGAACATAGTCTGGAGTGTGTACATACACTTTCAGCATCTTGTCACAGTTCTGCATTAAAAAGCAGACTGTAAAATGTTGCTGCACAAACACACTTTGATCTCATGTGTGGTCAATTATATCCTGAAGACTGCCTCTATTCATCAGTAGATCCAAACACACACACACACACACACACACACACACAGCATTCATACAAGGTGAACTCAGAAGGCTGACAATATGCATGCCTCTTACTTTTTACTCTTCTCAAGACCTTAGAAATCTAAGAACTACAAAATATTTCTACCAAACAAAAACCAAAAAGAGGACTGAGGGGAAAAAAAAGAGGGTCATTTTTGTGTGTGATCCTAGAATATAAAACCTGATGAGACATATAACACTATAAAGTGCTATGAGACTCCAGGGGATGGCAGATTAAAATGTGCAAGGGCGATTTCCACCAATAAAGGTGTAGACAGCGGCTGCTCCACCGCTGTGCTCGGCTCCACCAGGCAAAGAGAATGGTCTGAATAGATTTCAGCAACCTTCATAAAGGCAGGAATAAAGCCACTTCACAAAAGGGAATAGAAACCAAGCCAATCAATTAATGCCCCCCCCCCCAACAATGACAAGCATAGACAGGGAGAAATGCTTTCAGACCTGGTGTGCGTCTGAAACTTGCTGGGTTCCAACATCCTGTGGCATTGAGAAGAGGAGTCAGGGTCTACTCGCTGCATGTTAACCGCTGCTTTCTTTGTGTGTGTGCATGTGTGTGTGTTCTAATGTATTGGTGTGTGCATGTGTGTGCTGAAAAGCTGGCTATTCAATGAGTACGTTCAACAGAGCACCGAGCTCTTTAAATGCCAATGAAAATAAAGAGAGGGAAATTGTAGGCACTCTGAAGCAACAGGGAAAAAACCAACAGAGCGAGACAGAGAAAGCAAAACCTTCCAGTGCCAAGAGAGACTTCATAAGGTTTAGCAGCCCTCCACTCAAATATATAGCGGCCATAAATCTTCCACTTAATGTCCTTTGGGCTCCACTTTTTATGGTTAGTGACAATGACAGTGAGTGACTTCTTTTTTAAAGAAATGTTAATCAACACAACAAATTTTAACAAGGCTGTCTGGACAAACTCCAAGGTTTACTCTTCCAAAAACTCCCGTTCCAGTAATGAAAGCCGACATTACGCTCTGGTGCACTACACAGGACATGCAAAAGGGATGTAAAATATTATGTTTCCACTGAAGTTTGGAAGAAGTAAATCATTAAATAGAATGAAGACAGCCCAATACATGATACCGCACCGCTGAGGAGGCAGCACTCGAAATAAATTTGTGTTAGGTTTCTTTTTGTGAGTTGCTTCCAGGATCTGATTTGGTCCTAAAAACGTCATTTGCATTGACAATGCTGGGGCACGTAAAAAAAAGGAGTTGTGCTTAAGTATCAACAGTAAAACCTACAACTCGTTCATCAAAAGTAACAGCACTCTCTGTGAGACGGTTTCAGAGAGGTTAAGTATTTAAGCACAAACCTGTGGGAGTATTTGAATGTAAAATTAGTCATTCTTAGAGTCTAACAATGCATCCTTTTTTTTTACTGTATAACATAATATCTATTTAGGTAAAATAATTGTACAGTTGTTTGCAGTATTTTGACATTTTTAAAAAAACATGTATTTTCTTTCTGATAGAGCCTCAGATGAGGAGATCAATACCACTCTCATAATTATCGGTTACATATGAAACTACAGTCAGCAGCTGTTTAGCTTAACTGCATAAATACTGAAAACAGGAAAACAGCAAGCATGGCTCTGTCTAATAGTAACAAAATCTGCATACAAGCACCTCTATTAGGCAAAAAGCAGATACTCATAGGAAACGATCCAACACAGAAACACAAAAATATGTTTTTGCTTTTACTACAAGTTGATTGAAAAAACAAAATACAAAAATTCAATGTATGTATTAAGGGGATTAAAAGATTCCTGTTGCTCTAAAAACATGCTGTCTCCTCCTGTTTAAATTGCTTGCCAATGTTATAGGAATATTCTGTGACATCATTTTCTGAATGTTAGCAAATGTTATGAGAATGTTCCCTGAAAACATTTTCAGAATGTTACCCACTGTTGTGTGTATGTTCCCTTATAACATTTTCAGAATGTAAGCCAAGGTCATGGTATTGTTCCATGACATTATCTTCAAAATGTTAGCCTATGTAATCTGGAATGTTCCCTGAAGACATTGTCAGAATGCTAGACAATGTTATAGGAATGTTCTGTGGCTTCATTTTCTGAATGTTAGCTAATGTTATGAGAAGTTCTATGAAAACAATAGAGAATATTGAACCATGTTAAGAGAACTTACCCTGAAAACATTATCAGAATGTTTGCCATTAATATAGGATGTAAAGAGAATTTATTTTAAAAAACATTTTCAGAATGTTCTCAAATGTTATAAGAATGTTCTCTGAGAATATTATCAGATTGTTAGCCAATGTTATGGGAATGTTCCCTGAAAACATATTCGACTGTTTTCCAATGTTATCTGAATGTTGCATGACATTATTTTCAGAATGTTAGCCAAAGTCACTGCAATGTCGACAGAAGGTTCTCTGAAAACAATAGAGAATGTTAGCCAATGTTACGGGTATGTTCTTTGAAAGCATTTTCAGAATGTTAACCAATGTTATAGGTATGTTCCCTGAAAACATTGTCAGAACGTTCTCAAATGTTATCAGAGTGTTCTCTGAGATCAATATAGTATAGAGTTCAAACTCAGAGAAGTATGAACACTCTCTTAAAATTTCCTGAAAAAAAAATTGTTGTCATTTTTCCCCTTCCTTTTAGCTTTTAGATTATTTTGCAATGTGTTGTCTTTGTGATATGGTTGCTCTGTTATGATTTTTTTTTTTTTTTTTTTTTTTGCAAATCAATGTTCTGTATGCAAGCATACACCAGCAGAAAACAAAAAAGTGTTTCTCCCCAAATTTCAAACCCTTGTTTTAAGTGCACATCAGTTACACCAAGTGACTAAGAAAAAATGAATTTTACAACAATAATGGTCTAAACTGAAGCAGGAGAGGCCAAGATACCCTCACTGTTCTTCCCTAGTATTGGCCAAGCTACAAGAATTACATTGCCCATAATGTAACTCAATAGAAACTTTTACTACCCTTTTGAGCTTTCCAGAAGTTTTTTAAACTTTGTAAAGCTCCCTTAAGAGCCACAGATGACATTATACAACTGTTTTTGCAGACTGAGTAGGACTTCTCATGACGACATGACAACTTCATGTGCAAATGTGGTGGAGCGCTCCATTAAAGGCACAATATTTTCCTTTAAAGACCAAGTGAAATAAAGTCTCACCAAGTACTAATGTATTCAAGAGCAGAGGCAATAAAATTAAACACAAGTAAATGCACTTACACTTATAAATCCAAAGTAGCATCAGTCTTTATTGTGTCATATATGGTTCCTTAAGTGCCTGTGTGTGATATAATTGCTGCAAAGTTGTGGAAGAGATGAGAATCGTTCTTTAAAAATCTTTTCGATTTTTCTTCCTTTTTTTGTGTGTGCTTGTTATTAAAGCTCAAACATCAATGCCAGAGGGATGAAAAGGCTCGTCTTTGTGTATACTGTTCATGGGAACTTGTCTCCCTTCTGGTTTGATGATTACTCATGTTTTTACACCCCCCACTTTGTAACTGGCCCAACAGAGACAAGTGTGCACCATCATTCACTGTTGCATCGAGGTGTTTCAACAAAAGTGAGCATGCCCAAACAATACTCTGTCCAATAGGATTACTCACTGTTTTCTTTGGAGAGTCGGTTTGTTTTTCTGTTTTGTCCATATATCCATGACTCCATATAGCCAAGCTCTGTGATGTCAGCCTTTTCTCTCCATGTTTCTGGTTTGTTCACAGTCAGTCTTGATGGCTCATCAAGTTGTCATGGCCTTCCAGCTTTTACAGCATTCCTTTCTTTATGTCCTGAGAGGGTTTTTTTTATTATTATTTTTTACATCAGTCGCACTGACTGCGCTGTAAAATAAGCCAAATGCTTTGAGGTGCACTCAAGGCCAGGTACGTTGTGTTACTGTTGAAGGGGTCCTGTCTTCCTTCAGAAAGCGATGCCACTTTGGGCTCGGCCTTCCTTTTGGAGGAACTGCAGGGGGTCACGGTATGTGTGAAAACAAAGGGAGCTGTGCTACAAGAGAGAAGGCTGTGTGGGAGAGAAAAAGAGGAGAGACTTTGGTCACAACGGCCTTGGTTTCATGCTCAACAGAGGAGCAATCATCGCTGGGCAAGAGAAGGAGAGAAAGGAAAGGATGGGGACTAAGTGACGACTAGACCAACAGACATGATAGATGTCTTTAATAACCTCTGGCTGCTTTTTTAGTGTCCTCCAGGATTTGTTGTTATTAAGATCTAGGTCTTATTATGATGACCACCTCTTTTATCGTCTCCCACATCACGCTGGGCGTCAGACCTGACAGTCAAAATAAACACAAAGTCAAAAGCCCCCCTGTACTCGTGCTGATGTGGCACTTGTTGATGGTGCCAGCATGTCTCACTCCTGACCAAGGAACATGTGGCTTCGCTATAGTCAGCAGTGAGAAGACAAAACACCCAGCGTGGCGATCACCTGTTGAATCAGTTGGAATCCTGCTTTTTAAAGTGCCCTGCAGCTACTGATCTAACATCGCCACATTACGGTGTAGATTGCAAAAGCATGTTTAGATAAATGGCGTTGGATGGTTTTTAATAAGCATTTCCATTGCTGAAGAGGAAGGAGAAAGAGGAGGAGCTGGTTGGGAATACATACGGGACCACGGGAGTCGTAAGAACTCATGCTCATCACATCATGAGAATGATTTTATTGTACTTCTATTTCTTTTGAAAAAAAAATAAAAAACAATCACAAACACTCAGTCCTTTAGTGTGTCTAAGTAGCTTCAAGCTCTATCACAAGCATAGATTTGGTGAGGGCCCATGTTTTATTAATTTGCAGATGAGCTCAGCTATTGATGGCGTTGGCCGCCCATGGGTTCAATTAGGATAATACAGGGAGAGGGGCAGATTATGGGCGGCTATTTAAGTGAGGGTATATCTCTTCTTGACAGTTATAGTCCAAATGCAACAAATTGCACCTCTGTGGCTGTGAGCGGCGCCATATCAGTCCTCCGGTGATGAAACATGCCTGTGTGGCAGGTCAGCCGTGTGGAAACGACACCAGGCTGTGTGAGCCATGTAGCCTGTCCTCTCTGAGCTAACACACAGGCCTGAGTGCAGCCCGTTCCCATTCAGTTAATAGGGGCCATTTAGAAAACAGCGGTCTATATGGTGGTGGTTTTGAGTGCATGCTCTACCCAGCCAGCCCTAAACAGTCCCACTTAGCACGACTCTCTCTAAACTATTGCACTTCTTCTCTGGCACTCTCTGGGTTGAAAGCCTTTGAGTGTCGACAGCTGAATGGAGTAAAACTGCTGCACGTAAACATCTTGTTTTGCAAATACAAGTCAGGGTGTGTGAATAGACTCACAAGCGGCCACAAAAAGTTGTACGTTTGTGACCTGCATGTGGGACAAAAAAAAAAAAAACTGCAGCCTGTTTCTTCTGTATTCTAGGGTGAACATTTATTATGATTGATCAGGGCTTTCACTGTAACTTCGCCGTGCAATGAAAACCATCTACTGTACATTGTCTCTGGAGCGTATTGTGTGAAATTGAATGGGGAGGCCATTAAGTGGAAGTGGAGACACTGACCGAAACATGCCGGGCCTCTCCGTTATCTTACTTTTCTTCTCAGTCTGGTCAATGCATTAAAACAGCAGACAGCTCTTTAGAGAGTACCCGGCCTGTTTGCTTTCTTTCGCTCGGGGAAATGACGAGGGGTTTTCAGCTGAATTCGGGCAGCATGTTTAGGCTACAGTCAGTGAGATAACCCAGTCCCTCTCTCCACACCCTACAGCAACAACTTGGGAAAGAGGGAGCTTTTGCAGGAGCGCCGCGAGCTGGCATAAAGGATAAGGAAGAAGAACCTCCTCAGCTTTTGCTTTCCACTGAAAAGCGGGTTGTTTCAAAGTGAGTGCTGCACCGCAAGCTGGATGTTCTGCCACTGGGTGGAGTGTTAAAAAAAATCCAGGATATTTAACAAAATACTGTCTGAAACACACTCTTATTTAATCCAACAACATGGCTGTAAAGTTAATAATAAAGACATGCTGTGAGGTGAAAAAAAGAGCTTGCATAAATGCAGTAAACATCTTAATATCACCTGAACATCCATCTTAATTCCTGACCTGTGAAGTACTTTATCATTCTGACCCACTAATCCTTCCCTCTCCTTGTTCGCCTGCCATGGCTCTCCCTATTCCCTGCTCCAGCCAGGCCAGGGCAATAGGGCACCGCTAATGTGCTTGGTGGGTCATTAATTCTTCGGATGGCCGTTGGGGCAACAGAGCAGGTGAGCTTTGTTGTTTGATGTTGGGCGAAATGGTGGTGGGGAGGCAAAGCAGATGTTTGTGTTGGCTGGCGAGGGAAGGCAGTATATTTGATGCCAACCCAGTCACCATCTCACGCTAGGCAACAGCTGCCCAAATACATTTCAGCCAAAGTTTGGCAAAGAGAGTCAAGGGTGACTAGATCAGCTTTAGCTCACTTTTGTGTAAGTTCCTTTAGCCTTGACATAAACCAAAACCGCTCACTTGAAGCTCTGTCCTGTGGCAACTTGACTTTTTTGTCTGTCCACACATTTTAAGAAAACGTTTCTAGTTTGACTATTCAAGGAGATATTGTTTTAATTTGCAAGTCTTGCAGCGAAAGGTGAGCAGGACACCGAAGACATGCAGTAGTTTGTCTACATGTCTGTTTTTTTGTTGTTTAGCTGATGTTCAATGTGCTTTTGCCTTTGGGAAGAGATAGGAATCAGAGAGGACACAAAGAAAAGGAGCCGTAGACTAACCCAGATTTTTTCGCTGGCCGCGGTAAAAATATAACAATGTATGCGCATACATAGACCCCAGAACAAGGACAGTTCATTTAACTCTCTCCTGCCTCTCCACTCAGCTGATATGAGCCATTCATCACCGCACACCTTCATATCTGTGTGCTGCCCAGGAAGGACAGTGTGAGTATGTGTGTGTGTATTTGTGTTTGTGTAGGTGTGTGTGAGTGTGAAAATAGATAATAGATAAATATTGTCTATGAAGCCCACACTTTTTGGGCCCGTCGCAGAACTCCTCAACATTTATGAGATTCAGAGTGCGAGTAGTACAGTTTGTATCCGGCTATCATCCAGAGTGTGCTGCCCTCTACTGCTCTTTGCATGAACATCTGGATTCGAAACATCTGCTGTTTGGAGATAAACAAACCTAAGCATTAATGCTTGACAACACTGGGTGTGAATGACTAACACTTTATTCTTTTTTTCCTGTGTAACTACCAACCTTTTACTTAATATTGGTGTCCACGCATTAACCCTTTGGTTCTGAATAACATGTATTTAAATGCTGCATTGTGAATGCAAATATTCCCGAGCATATTGTTGATCTTTTAAACCTACCACCCACAATCTGACAATAGCATGTGCAGGTGTTTTGTTTTACATACACTTACCCTGTAATGTCTTGTCCAATATGTTTCCCCACCATTTTTAACCCAACATACAGAGCTTAAAAAGCCTAAAAGGCTGCTGTGAAGGTTTTATTTAATCATCCTTTTGAAGAAAATCTTATATGCAGTAAAAAAAAAATATTAACGAAATCCAATTCACCCGATTGCATTCTCACTACCTTAATTATGACATGGTGCTTGGCTGTCTGGGATGTTTTCTTCAGTATACCTAATGTCATTCAAAAGAGGCACACCTGACATGGTGCTGAGATGAAAGATTGACTTACGACTCACTAATTGTCCCTCTCTATGTTGCTGCACTTCATGTTCAGAAGCTACTTTTCCAAATAAAGTGAGCGAAGTTGCCATGATGCAGGAAAATTTCTATACCTGACTTCATATCGACTCATTCTTCATCTCTAACTTAGTAGAGGTGGAGAGAGGGAGTCAAGGGAGGCAAGTAATGAGGAGCCACAGTTGCCGGCAAGGTAACCGTGGTTACGTGTGGTGCATTAATGTATGTAATCTGTTACTGAGTCTGTGACAAGACAAGGACATGTAGTGTGCTAATTAAAGAAACCTTTCACTGCTCCTTGCTTAGACACAGGTCATATCTCATTAGTGATGGTCTCAATGCATGGGGAGTCATTCATTACTGGCCATTTGGAGGAAAAAAGAAGGGAGAATGTGGAGATGGAGGGAATTCCTGTTTGCACGTATGGAAAATAACATGCAGAACTGATAAGGCATTTCCTCACAGAAGAATGGACCCAGATCATCCTGCCACCACCATGTTAGAGATTCACTGTATGGTTTCAATGTGACTTCACAAAGACATAATTAAAATATTTCTTAACAAAAAAAAAATCAGTAAATATCATCTTTGATCAAAAAACAATTTTTATTTTTGAAATGAAGGGGTATTTACAAGGAAAAAAAAGTAAATGCAAGGTTAATGTCATGTACATTACTTAATACAAAAAATACATCATTGAAAAAAAAAATAAAAGACATCTCAAAATGTTTTTATTTTTGACACACCAGTCTGAAAAACATAAACAATTAAAACTAAACCGCTGAGCTTACTCCTGGGATGAGGGTTCAGCAATGAAACCAATCCTGCTCCATGAAAGAGGAGAGACGCACAGCCTTTCGGTCAGTGCTTGTACCTGGATGTTCAGTGCACAGGGACACACATACAGCAACAATCAAGTGGTAGTGCACAGTCAGACAGACTTGTCTGCCATTAAAACAGCATTTCAGTGCCTCCAGTACTATTGCAAAATCATTGTGGGAAACGTCCTTTAGACCCTAAAAGGTTTTACTGTAACAACCACTCTTAAAAGAAAAAGCTATGTCTTCCCACGTTTGGATTTCATATTGATAAAACAGATTGAGAAAGTCTTAGGAGTATAAAAGGTGGTGGGGTAGGTTTGTTTCCTCTTTGTGGTTACCTTATTAACTTATCTGACCTTATTACGTAATAATCTTGTAATTCTAAATGATTCTCTCATGATCTCGACGTTGTAAGCTTTGATATCTATTGGCCGTCTTTTGACAATTCATTCAATAGCACAGGCTGGCAGGCAGATCTTGTAATCATCTCTAATTCATACATGTAAGGCAACCTGTACTTGATATTTCTTTGTGTCGAAGGTCATTATTTTGAAAAATAACTGCCAATAACCACAAGAGCTCCATTATTACCAATAGGCTTATATCATACAAATATTATTATGGACTCTTCCTTTGGTTGTTGTTGCATTATGTCTAATAAGAATGATGTTGAATTCTGATGCCATTTGTGACATCAAAATTGACATTTGGCAATGCAATACGGAATATTACTTCAGTTTTACAATCTACAATGTAATTATTCTGTGACCATGAGAAGACAAGATAAGTTGTCGAGATCACAAAAACCCCCAAAAGATTCTTATGTCCAGCTCATGATATACTTTGAGTATTGATATTCATGATCATTTAACTGCGGTTCTGCACAATATTTTAATAAGAGACTATGTTTTTTAAATTTTAACCCACATCAGAAACAACACAAATAATTTACTCAAACACTGGATAATTGTGTGAGTCTTATCATCCAAGTAAGTGCAGTAATTGATGGAAAATTAGCATCCGTGTTCAAATTTTCCTGTCTTGCACTGTTATGATTTTTTAAAAAACTGCTATCTTCACTAAAACCAGATTCATGGCCAGACTCTCCACTACATCTAAATGAAATCTATGGGAAAGAATTTTAAAATACTCTATTAACTAACAGAAAACATAACCTCCTTGGCCGACTGAACTCACATGGCTCTTATATGTCCCTGTAAAGGAGTCCCTGTCTGAATATGAAAGCAAATAAGCAGTCCAAGACAAGTGCAAATCCTCCCTGAGACTGTCCATGTACTTACATAGACATCAGATTCAGCATTTTACAACCCAAGTACCCTACTAGGAGACTAAACAAGTCACACTGACCGGCCTAAAATTGTGTTTGGTGCCATTTCTGTAGCTACAGTAGCACTGTTTTCATACAACATTTAAGACAAAACACAGGGATTCATCATCATCATCATTATTATCACCAATCAGTCACAAAAAGGCTCCAAGAGGAGCATGTAAACTGGACCAGTCAGAAAAATCAAATGGATCACAATTATTTTTTTTTTTAATTGATCACACAGGTATTATTGCTCAAATGATTATCATTTTGATTTATTTGAATGATGAACCCCCTCCAGATACCTGACCAGGAGCTGGTCTCCATCCACAGATATGTAGGGCTGTGAGATATCATAGAAACTGGAGGTGGGTGGGAAGAGCTGAGTGAAGTGAACCAGCATGTGATGCTCGGATGTGCCTCAGGGACTCAGTCCTCTGGTGGCTGACAGTGAGACATCTCAGGTCGTCATGTGTCTCTGAGGTGGCCTCGGCTCTGCAGGCTCTGGAAGTGGGCCTGCTTCAGGATGCGATTTATCTGCAGGTAGGACACCAGGTTTGTGGGGCCGGCCAGTTCTGAGGAGTCGCCAGAGCTGAGAGGGCTGGAGGGCCCCACAGCACACTGACTGGTGCAGCTTCCAGTTGCATGTTCTGGACTGCTGATACTGCTGCTGCTCTCGCTGTTAGATGACTGAAAAACAGATATCAACATGAGTAGTATGCAAGCTAGATATTACCATCAACATCCACAATAATGAACATCTGATTTAAATGTTTAAGTAAGCTTCAATTGCATTTTTTGCAGAGAGAAACTGAAAGCCTCACAGCAGAAGTATTTTAGATTCATGCGTGGCTTTCAGCCAAAATTAGACATTACGAAATACATGAGGCAAACAATATGGGTATCATCCATGTATTGATGTGAATGAGGGGGGAATTTTATCTGATACATTAAGTCTTGACCCACTAAAAGTAAACTGTGGTTGATACATATAAGGTAAAATTGAGTCAAAAAAAACATCAATTTCAAGACTGTTTAAGACTTCATAAGATATCTGAAATCCAGCCCAATCACCCAGTTCTTTGTGAGTTCACTGTGACCAATGACAAGAACAAACAAACACATAATGCATAAAAAAATGTTGCAAGACTGGATGTGCTTCATCATATTTGATTTGTAAACACTATATTTGATCAGGGAAAGGGCTGTTATTAATACAGCAATGAAATGACTTTATTTGTATGTAGTGTGGACAAAGTTAAATGATCAACAGATGTCCATGTAACATCTACCAGAAACTCCTGACCCTAAGAAAAAAATGTAAGACAATTATTTGTCCAAATTATGTTACAGCTCTGTATTATGAATTGTTTTCTTGCATTTTTACCTCAGAGTCCCAGGCATCACGGCCTGGCTCTGGAGAGAGAGGATGACCCCTGCTCTGCCTTTTGGGTTGGGGCACCAGGTGGCCGATCTCCTCATCACCTCCACTGCGCTGCCGTTTCCTGTTTGGGTATAAGTACATACACAAAGACAATTAAAGAAAACCCCACATAAATCGTCGTCGTAACTCATACACAACCATCGCTTGCTCCTCGCATGTGTGACCCCGTCAAATTTGTTTGCATAATCCGCTAAACAATTATTTTTAATGGCTGCTGCACTTGGTTGATGAAGGCCAAAAGACGTTACTCCACTGACGTTATTTGTTACGTGAGATATATAATTGTCATTGTTACATATAGTAATGGAGGCCTCACTCACCTATTTTCTGTCAACATATGATGACAGTAAATCAGTCTCGACGACTTTCTTCTGTATTTTGTTCGGATTAGGCTGGATAAACCGGCAGGTTGGCGTTATCGACGAGTTAACGTAGCTTGTTCCCTGTCAGTCGATATTCTATCGCCAGAGTTAGCAAACTATCCTTGCCTGACTAGCAAATCATCTTCAATACTAGTGTGACTGTACTGGTCATTTTGACAACAGGAAAAGAATAATCTTAATAATTACACCAGAACTTAAGGTAAATGGCTGTTAAATTGTTTAAAGGTAGGGCGTTTACAAGCTAACGTTAAGCTAGCTACGTCAGTTACAAGCCAGTCGTCAACGTAAGTTGAAAGCAAACGTCACTGCTAGCTAACCTTCTAAACGGACACTCTTAATTAGCCTACCACGGCGCATACCGCAGAAAAAACGACTATTTTCTTCGGTAACAATCTTATAATATTGGTGCCAGAGCCCGTGTGAGATTGTAAAATTGAACACAGCTAACGCTAGCTGTAACAGTCATCACCACAATCGCGGCAGTTGTGTTTACATGCTACTGCGGCTGCGCAAGGACCACTGACGATGCTTTCACTGTAGTCGGAAAACCTATTACTAGTTGGAATTGGACAAAACGCTGAGTTCGGTCGCTTTAGCAATATGGTGTACTGGGCGCGATAGTCACAACCACAGCGATGGCAACAGAAGTGACATACTCCACTTCTTCTATGTAAGATACACGTATGTCGGACAAGTGAGCTAATTTCGGAGTAGGTGTAGAAGTTTACGAGCAGTAACTAAAGCCACCACATAATAACGCTGGCTCAATATGTACTTCGCAAATAGCCTACAAGAAAGCTGTTAAATAATTTATTGATTCATTCAACTTCGTCAGAGAATGTCATATTTATTATTTCGTTTCTGCTATAAAAGGTACCTGGTGTGAATCAAACACACTATTCGACTAATACTGGCCCTTGCTATGGCCACATTTAGCTCACTTTGCTAATTTTCTCATAAGATGTCGTTGTGTACATAAAGTAAAATTCGACACTCAAGATGACTTTTGTACCGTTGTGTCTAGAAAAAAAAGGTTTACAGTGTAATAGACAATGAGTGCAGCTCATTTGTCGCCGATGTCCTCATTTTATACCAAATAATGTAACAGTTTCCAGCCCAAGGAGGGACATAAAAATACTGTTTAGTGTATGTAATTTCCAGCCAAAATGCTGGTAACAAAGCATCCAATCTAATTGATTGCCTGACATCTTCACAACCCGGAAGTTACGCCCTATAGTGCAGCAGGTCCATCCAGCCAATAGTGTAAAAAAACACGCCTCCGCCAATGACTCAAGCGAAGGACGGGGGAGAGATTAACAGGGATTTTTTAGCAGCGGCGGTCCTGTTATTATAAAGGGAAATAATCGCAATGGGCAGCACCGACTCAAAACTGAACTTCAGGAAAGCAGTGATTCAGCTGACAACGAAAACACAGGTATATGCGCTTACATACAGCTCAGTTAAGGACTGACAGGGAATTAATGTGCTCGAGGAGCGCACCAGAGAGCATCACCAAGGAGATGAGATAAGGCGTATGATGCGTTAGAGAAAAAAAAAATACAATTTCCTTATCTTGCATGTCTGCCTTTCGTTATACAATCATTTATTTAGCATAATCGAAATGTTTATTAGGTCAGTGCAGAAAGGCTGCGTGCAAAGCACTCCATATTCGCGTATTTGTCATCAACCGTTGGATTAAATGACGGCCGATTCTGTGATGCAGATCCCCATGAATCTTTACTTGGACACTGCATGTTTACTCCTGACGACAACATAAACGATGGCGTAGTTGACCAAAAATGATGACGTAGGTCTGGAAATGACCACGTTTGTAGATGCGGCAGGTGGACTGTGCTCAGATCAGTACGCCAGATAATGTTTTTTCATTGTTGTTAGAATAGAGGCTGTGTTTACATTGCAATTACGGAAGGCCCTGGGTGAGCTATGTAGTGAATAGTGCATATGATAGAAAAGGCAATATAATAGGTGACTGCACTTAAGAATCAATCAGGGTTTTGTATTTTAAACCTAGCTGACATAAAATGCTCTGTTTGGATATGAGAATTGAAATGCAAACATCATTTTTACAGCCAGTGGAAGCCACAGACGATGCCTTCTGGGACCAGTTCTGGGCAGACACCACCACCACAGTCCAGGATGTTTTTGCACTGGTGCCAGCTGCAGAGATAAGAGCTGTTCGAGAGGAGTCTCCCTCGAATTTAGCTACCCTCTGCTATAAGGTACACAATATATAAACTGCTAATGAATCTCTAATGCAACCACGTTTATGTGATCAGATGAGTTTGCATGGTAACAATCCTTGCTTTGAGGCTTTATCATGGAATAATGTTTTGAAGCATTGCAGGGTTTTGTTTGTAAGAACCCAGCATAGTCTGTCAGCAAGCCACTGCCTCGTGCTCTCAAATATGGGAATAAGTGAGTCAACTCCCCTTCCTTTCCCTTCGCTTTCCGTCTGGTGGCTCCAGTTTCCGTTTGAAGCTGCCTATCAGAAACAAAACAGACGTAGGCCCACTGAGGTACTTACAGCCTAATTAAAAGAAAAGGAAAAGACGAGGGCCCTTGAAGCTGAGCTGATTCAAAGATGTTTGTTACTTATTTTAGACGCAGGCTGATGATGAATCAGCTTTTAAAGTAAATCTTTGTTAAAGGCCCAAAAAACAACATATGTCCCAAACTCACAAGCCAAATATTTTCATTGTCAGGTGAATCAAGCTGTAGATATCTTGAGCACTTAAGAGGGACTTTATTAAGACTTTATTGAGCAAAGCTGTAGGTGGTAAAGTGGTCATATTTTTGTTCTCCTGAAACGAAATCCTCAGTGTCCAGGTGATGGCATAGTAAAAGAAAAATGTTATATAAGCATGTACACACTGTTCAAGCTTTAACTCCACTGCCCATAAAATAATCAGATTATTTGTATCTAAAAAGAGTTCTGTTTTTAAAAGACATAATTGTAGCAAAACAACAAATCTAAGAAACTAAGATGTTTATTATGGGACTATGATGACTGAATCATGCCTAATTAGCAAACAAACACCAACAAAATAAGCACAAATGTGGTTGTATCTTATTGAATTGTCAAATTTCAATTAAATCAAGTCATATTAAACATTTTCTTCGGAAAGTAAAATTCTCAAACTGTAGAAGTTTCCATACTTCTCACATTGACTCTCTTGTGCACCCTGATTATGTTTCTCGTCTCCTCAGGCTGTGGAGAAGCTGGTGCAGGGTGCAGAGTCTGGTTGCCCCACAGAGAGGGAGAAGCAGGTGATCCTGAACTGCACCCGCATCCTGAGTCGCATCCTTCCCTACATCTTTGAGGACCAGGACTGGAGAGGGTTCTTCTGGTCCACCGTGCCGGGTGCTGGCCGGGCTGGGGTAAGTGGGAACAAGGAAGGAAAACCTTAAGCTGGTCCCTTAATCACTCTGAACCCTTTTCATAATTCATTGAGGTTTGGTCTCTGGGTCAAAGCCGTAGACCCAAGTTTCAGGTCCATGGTAAAATTGCAAATGTACACATACCAGAGGTCACCAAAACATGTGTAACTCAGGTGCTGATGATGATGATGTAATGATTAAACTTAAAGTACTTGCTCACTAGTTACTGCCTGTACCTACCACATGCACATTACTGTGCAGCGCTCTGTTCGTGCGTAACAGGAAGTGTCATTCAGTGGAACAACAAAGCATAATGAAAGCATTTAAGTTTTAAATGTCTGTTCATGAGCACTTATCCTTCTCTCTGATAGTTTCCTCATTCATTGTAAGGTATATTATCCCCTTTTCCTTGTAGAACAGGAAGTGTAATACTGCAAGGTTTTTTTCAGCTGTGCTGCACAATTTCTTCCAAGCCATGAAAACCCTTTTCAGTTTCCTATGTTCAGAATTCTTTCAGTGCATAGTAGAGAATAATGTTTATCATCTGACTCTAGTCTAATGCACATCATGTCCACTCATTTCAGACAGATGAGCTGGATGATGATGACGGAGCTCGACCACTCGCAGAGTCGCTGCTGCTGGCCATCGCTGACCTGCTCTTCTGCCCTGACTTCACTGTGCACAGCCATAAGAGAGGCCCAGTGAGTATCAATTCATCACTATCCAACAATTAATTAATGCTGTACACATCATAACAATAGCTGGAAGATGGTTAACATAATCTATCCTTTTAAAGGTTAAAAATATTTTTGTAGAGCACCATTTCCTCCTTCCTGGTCTAAAATTGTTCAGCAAACCTGTCTACCAAGTTTGTCTGCAGAAAAAAAGCACAGAAAGAGATCATGGTCGACAGAACACTATCAGCCTCACAAGGAAGAATTCCTCGTCCCTCATGAGCTAGAAAGGAATGTTGCATGTCAGATGTCACGATGATCTCTGTGGGGGTTTTAGGTTCCCTATTAAACTCTGAAATAACTGACTAATGAAAAATGTAATGAAAAACAACCTCAACAGATGTTTGAGTCACCCAGTCTTTATTAAACCCAAGCAACAGTTAAAGTTCTGTGACCATGATGATCTCCTTTTCTTAACAAAGTATCTGTAGTTGCCAAAACATAGCTATTTCTTAACTTTACTGGATAAACATGGCTTACATGTCAGGTTAGAATGCAGCATTGAACAGCCAAGTATTTCCTTTAGGTTTAAGAACTTGCTGGACAAATTATAGACTACGATTTGCGATTCTCTGAGTAAATATTGTGAGAATTTTAAATAGAGCACAGTGAATTAAATTATATTATTTGTGACTATATCCAGGACTCAGTTGAGAGCATGCAGTCTATAGACAGCTGTGAATACATCTGGGAGGCAGGTGTGGGCTTCGCACAGTCTCCGCCTCTCAACTACATCCACGACTTGAACAGGTGAGTCAGTCAGCTGTACTCAGCAACATCTATATCACACACTTTTCTTATTTCTAAGTGGGACCAAACTTTTTTTTTCTGTCCACTTCTGTGCTTTTATCGCTGATCCTCCTCAGAACTGAGTTGCTAAGGTTGTTGCTGACCTGCTTCTCAGAGGCCATGTACCTGCCTCCGTCAACGGACAACAACGTCCTCAACCCTTGGGTGACGTTCTTCTGCTCCACAGAAAATAGGTAATGGGCAACCACCAATGAAAGACAAGATCTGGTCAGAGCTTTCATGCACCTCTCATGGTCTTCATCACAAGTGGAGTTTGCTTAGTTACCTTGAGATTGGTGGTGTCTTCTTTGACACTGAGATGTGGATGAAATTTTCAGAATAAAAGCATATATGTGGCCTTTGATAGTTTTTAAGCTTATAAGCAAACAAACAAACAAGGCCTTTTTATTTCTCTTATGTATTTTGCGGCTTTATTTTTTAATTTACTAAATTGGAATAGTTCTTTAAAAAATATAGGATACTTTTATTTACATAAAAGGATAATAGTTAGAGACTTAAAGCATGGTCTAACATGGTCTTCATGTCTTTGTCCCTAGACATGCTCTGCCTCTGTTCACCTCTCTGCTGAATGTGGTGTGTGCCTACGATCCAGTGGGCTACGGCATCCCATACAACCATCTGCTCTTCTCGGACTACCGGGAGCAGCTGGTGGAGCAGGCTGTGCAGATCCTCATTGTGACGCTGGAGCATGACGGCGGGGTCCCCCACCGCCCGGCCTCCCCGTCCAGCATGGAGGAACAAGAGGTGGGACACAGAGGCAGCCGTAGAGAAATCAGTCTAATGAATATATGGCTTGTATTTAGTGTCATTCAAATAAATCTCTTTATCTTCACGCAGACTACAGGCCCTGAAAACTTGTTTGTGAATTATTTGTCAAGGATTCACAGAGAGGAGGTATGCCCATTAACATTTCTGCAAAATACATAGAGATGTTCCTTGTAAAGAGGGTTATAGCTCAACCTTCTGTCCTTCCATTGGCAGGATTTTGACTTTGTATTAAAAGGCCTCGCTCGTCTACTGACCAACCCTTTGACTCAGACTTACCTGCCCAACTCCACCAAGAAGATCCAGTTCCACCAGGAGCTGCTGGTGCTTTTCTGGAAACTCTGTGACTTCAACAAGGTTAGGATAAAAATAAACAAATAAATAAGTAAAGGTATTTTTGATGTAGCATTAAGATTGTGATTTTTATTCAACAAAATCCTTTTTTGTGTTCCCATATCAGAAGTTCCTGTTTTTTGTCCTGAAAAGCAGTGATGTGCTGGATATTCTGGTTCCTATACTTTACTTCCTGAATGACGCCAGAGCAGACCAATGTGAGTCTCATCCCAGAGTCACCCCTTTATTTAAAAAGCCTGAACTAATCATATATATCTAGTAACTCTTGATTTTTTTATCCTTGGCTGCAGCTCGTGTGGGACTCATGCACATTGGTGTGTTCATCTTACTGCTGCTGAGCGGTGAGAGAAACTTTGGCGTGCGCTTGAACAAACCCTACTCCATCCATGTGCCCATGGACATCCCAGTGTTTACAGGGACACATGCTGACCTGCTCATAGTGGTGAGATGTTTGCTATATTACGTCATCTGAAACAGTCATGTTCTTTATCTTTATTATCTTCTGTACAGTTCATGCTCACAGCTGTCACTGTGTTTGCTTTTAGGTCTTTCACAAGATTATCACCACAGGCCACCAGCGTCTCCAGCCTTTGTTTGACTGCCTTCTAACAATCGTTGTAAACGGTGAGATGCTTTGGCGCCATCTGCCTGTCAATGACTGATTTTATTTGCAACTACTTAAAAGTTGTATCATTCCATAAGAAACAGATGGGACTCAATCAAATAAAAATAAACTGGTGTAGTTTTCCTTGATAACACAATCATTTTCCTAAAATTTATTCCTCTTTTGCAGTTTCTCCCTACTTGAAGAGCCTGTCAATGGTTGCAGCTAATAAACTGCTCCACCTGCTGGAGGCCTTCTCCACCAGCTGGTTCCTTTTCTCTGCAGCTCAGAACCATCACCTTGTATTCTTCCTTCTCGAGGCTTTCAACAATATCATCCAGTACCAGTTTGATGGTAAAAAAAATCTGAAACGTCATAGAATTTTGGGCTTGTGGTTTTATTTTTGTTTTGTGCCCACAAACTAATCTGTCCTCCCTTTCTCACCTCAAGGAAACTGCAACCTGGTATACGCCATCATCCGCAAACGGAATGTGTTCCACCAGTTGGCCAACTTGCCCTCTGATCCTGCCTCCATTCAGAAAGCTTTGCAGAGGAAGAGGAAGTCTCCAGATGTGATTTCCCGCACCAGCTCCCAGGAGACTGTGTCCATGGAGGGCTCTCACCCTGCTGTGCCGGCAGAGCCTGGTACACTGAAGGCCAGCCTGGTCGCTATTCCAGGTACTGACTCTGTCATATTAATGTTGGTGATTATGTGTCAAACTTGCTCATAAGTAAACTCACACTGCTTTTCAGATCTTATTTTAAGTTCCTACTACATTTTGTCTGTGAGGAAGATGTCTGTCCTGTATACAAGCTTACATGTTAGCTTACAGTTTATGAGGGACCTGAACAGAGCTATGATTGTCTTACTAAGAGGACTGTTTAATAATTCAGAAATGGCATTTCAATTAATAATTAATACATTTAAGAATATAGGATTGGTTTACAGCAGTGAATCAGCAGGTCAGCTCTTCAGAAATTAAAAGTTTCACTTTGTGACATTAATTTCAAGGATAATACTTTTTATTTTCTTTCTATTTTCTTAATTTTTTTCAGAAACAGTCGAGAATCTCAGACAATGCATATGTACGCCGATATTTGTTTTCATTTACAATTTTTTTCTAAGACCACTGGCCCCCATGATAGACATAAAATCTAAAAACAATAACCTGCACATTCATGTAAAGAGTTGAACTGCACGTGCACGTCACAAGAACTGTGAAACTCATCTCCTTCTGCCTTTGGCTGTAAACTTATCATCCATCCTCTCACCAGACTTCTCCCTAAGGTCGTGATTACTTTCCTGTCTTCCTGCAGGCATCGATAAACTGACTGAGAAGTCTCAGGTGTCGGAGGACGGCACCATGGTGTCAGTTCCAAAGACAGACTCCCCACACACAGCTCACTCAGACCAAAGTGCAGTGGCCGGGACCAGTGACACAGAGTCAAACTCAGGCCGAGACAATGAAGTATGTTAGTGTATTGTGTGTATAATGTGTGTTTGTTGAAATGCATGCACAAGTTAGTAAATATAATTCTTTATATTTTCAGGATGTTTTCTACACTGAAGCAGAAATGGAAAGAAGGCGTTTGTCAAGTGCTTCTTCGACATCGTTTTGGGCTCCCACACCAGACTGGGTCAGTAATATCAATTTTTAATAACTAAGGTATATGACAGAATGTGTGGCTGAGCAGAATTGACCTTTTTTACATTCCAGGTCCTCTCCTGGAAGTGTAAACTACCCCTACAGACTATCATGCGACTCCTACAAGTGCTGGTTCCCCAGGTGGAGAAGATCTGCATCGACAAGTACGAGCATGTAAAAGTCAGATATTTGCTGAGATTCTTCTGAGATATAACCTCATTAAAGTGTCCTGGCACATTTCGCTGCAGGGGTCTGACAGATGAATCAGAGATCCTGAAGTTTCTCCAGCATGGCACGTTAGTGGGCCTGCTGCCAGTTCCTCACCCCATCCTCATCAGGAAGTATCAGGCCAACGCGGGCACTGCCATGTGGTTTCGCACCTACATGTGGGGTGTCGTCTATTTGCGGTGAGTCAGCCACAAGAGCTGAGATTTATGCAAACAGTCTTTTCCACACTTGACTAAAGACTAACATGTTATTCTGTTTCCCCAGCAATGTGGACCCTCCTATCTGGTATGACACAGACGTGCGACTTTTTGAGATCCAGAGGATGTAGACAGGAGACTTTAAATGGGACTTATCGGCTCCAGGATTCCTGTTTCTGTCAGTATTTGCTGGTTTCCCAGTAAACCTCACTGTGTTTAACTTGCCTCCGTAATCATCATCAATATACCCCTAACACCACCAACTTAAAGAGACATACAGATGATTAAGGTAGAGAAGGGAGATGATTAAACCATCAATATTGTCTATAAACAACTGTGTTTGTTCATTTCCAAAGACCAAAAGACCATAGAATGTCAGTCAAAGCTATGAGATGACAATAAGAAGGTTTTAACTCTTTTCTTGGCAGGAAAGATGTGAAAGAGGAAATATTTTCAGTCAGACTTTATGTAGAAGATGCGGTGCTTTCTAACAGAGGATGGCGACATATCTCTGACGGCACTCCATTGATGATGTTCCACGTTATTTGTCGTACTTGCCATGCTTTAAAGTGAATTTGCACTCTCTATGAGTTGTCTGTTATTATGGTTGTAGATTATGTGACGATGTAACTTAACAGGATTTTGACAATTAAATAGATTGTATGTTTTTATGTGTATGGCCAGGTTTATGTTTTGATCTGGCAGGCTATGCTTACAATGCTTGATGTTGAAAATTGTATTTTCCTTAAATTATCTTGAAAATATATATTAATATGCATCTGTGAATCCTGTGTCGGCCACATTATTGAACTCTGTGCTCTTTAAAGAGTCACTATTTATTCTCAAAACATGTAGATTTTCACCAAAGATGGATATCAAATTAAAACAACACTTCTAATCCAGATTAATTGCACAGTTACAATAAAGTTTGTACCCGTGTGTGCAGACTGACCCCAGTGTGCTGTAAAAAGCAAAAGCTGCCTGTTTACACTGTGGTCACTAGATGGCAGTATTTCTTTTTGAGCATGCACTCTGTAAGCGTTTGACTTTGGTGGAGCTGAACTGACCACCATTTTCCCCATAAATCTCTCTGCTGCCATTATTTAGTGTGTCAAACAAATACTACAATAGATTTTATTTTTTGCATAGGAACCCCACTAGTAAAGGATTTTAAATTAGAAAGTTACTGTTCTCAAGTATCTGATTATTGTGTTTCTGGATTAACCAAGTATTAGGATTTCCAATAAAATTTCATGTTCAAACTTAATTTCTAAATTAATTTCATGCTCAAAAACTTGTAATGGCCACAAGCTGCAGCTCATCCTAAAAACACAGGTTCCTCTTATGTTAATTTAAATAAGGGAATTTACAATGTAAATTCAGCAAACCAAAAACAAACAAACAGCCAATCAAAAGGCTATTTCTTTAGGTTCATTTATTTATTTACAAAAGTTAATTTAAACATTTAATAAATAATTTATGGTATCATAAAATTACTCTCCATGCTCATAAATAAGTAAAGTAAAAAAAAGCTCCATCTAAGTGATTAAATACACCTCAAAGAGACTCGCAACAGAGTGCATGCGGTAGAAGATCCCAAAGGGAAGTCCAATATTCACAATGGCAGCCCACATTGTGAATTTGTAGAATTTTATCTCCACGGGATGATCAAACTGAGGACGAGCTCCAAAGGCAGGCATGATCCACAGCTGTGGATGCAGATTGAATGAATAACATTAAAACATTTCAACAGCAAAAAACAAATGAGGTTAATTAAATTCAAGTAAATGAAACAACAAAAGCCTTAAAAACAACTTACAATGACGTTAGCGAGCAGCAGGAAGGCACAGACCTCCTTCAGCACTTTTCTCTTCCAACTTAACTTGTCTGGACTTGAAGTCAGGAAGTAGCTGGACTTGTTGGTCTCCATAGTAATGCTCATCTCTGCGTGCTCTTGGAGGACGTGAGCGTTCGTGTGCAGAGCTGCTTCCTGCATCACGTGGAAGGGCTCCCGGTGGAGGCCTTCGATGATGAAGTAGTTCTGCAGGCCAAGCTGGAGCACCATCAGCACAGCCCAGGACAGGTTGAGGGCGTTCAGATACCCTCTGGCTCCCGTCGCCACCACAGCCACAATGGTGAAATAGCTGATGATGAACTGTCCCATGGAGGCTCCCACCAGCAGCCCAACGTCCAGGCTGCGCGTGGGGTTTTTCTTTGACACGTGCTCTCTGTGGTCCAGCCTGTAGACAATGCAGCCAATCACTGTCGAGAGGGACATCAAGCTCACTATCACTATGTTCATAATAAAATAAATCAGCAAGGCCTTGTCTCTGTGCTCTTCGTCCTCTTTCAGTATGTCCACCTCGTACATTATGAAGGTCACCAGTCCAGCAACAACGAGGAGGGTTCCCATCACTGGTCCAAAACATATGTCCTTCGGGCGGAACTTCACACTGTGGTGGCTGTGATCCTCCGCTAGTCGACCAACATTTTTCCACATGACGTAGGCCATAGCTGAAGCAAAGAGGCTGTACTCTATGTTGAAGGGGTACAAGTAGTAAAAGGCCTCTTTGAAGGTGTCGCACGCTGAGTGACTGCATTTACACTTCTTATCTCCATAGCTGGCTGAAATTAAACAATTTTGAGTTCATTTTCTCTTATAGAATAAATAAATGATACTGATTTAAATTGAACACAAACTTTGTCTGTGTACCTCTGTACATCTTGTGTGAGACACTGATGTTTGGAGCAGGAATCTCTGTTTGGTGAATCGATTCCTCAGTCACAGCTGCCATCCACACCACCAGGTTAGTTGAAAGCGTCAGAGTAAGCCCACACCTACAAGAGTAAAGACATGAATGTCCTGCAAGATTGAAGGTTGACATTTTGGTGAAAAACAAAAAAGAATTTACCTTGTGAAATTTGTGTGTAGCTGCACACAGTCCTTTGCATGAATCCAAAGAAAGTACGTCTATAAACAAGACAGGATCTTTTAAGTTTTTCCAAATTAAATCAAAAGTGAAGGTGAGCTTGTTGTGTTCTTGCGGTGCACAAAGTGTGTGTTCCTAAAATGCAACCACCTGGACGAACAAAAACACAGCTTGCACAACAGGGAAGGCGACTTTAACGGCAGAATCACAGTGAAGGTAGCCAACATAGTTTGCAATCTTGAAGATGTCCATGAGGAGACTCAGAAGCCCGAACAGCAGAAGTCCAGCTGAAATATAAACATTTAAGTGATTAAACCTTGAATGACAGTCCTCTAAAAACACAGACCAAATAAAGTCAACGATCTCACCTCGCAGCCACACAGGCCCTGCATGGCTGTCTTTGAACATGTCTGCCTGATCCTTCCGAGAGGTGACGGCCGTGTAAAACAGCATCCACAGCATTGTGAGGAGGAGGAGAATGATGAGGAAGATTTGCCTGTGCACGGCAGTGATGGCCACGCTGTTGAAGGCGCTGCCGCTGACCAGGGCGCAGCCCAGGATCAGGACGTTGATACAGATGATGCCAGAAAGGAGCCATCCACCGCCATGGTGGGCCCTCTCCATGACTGCCTCCATGTGGTGAACGGTCTCTCTCACTGCCTCCACATGGGGAGTACAGGAAGGACTGGGCAGATGCTGGATGTTTTCCATCTGGGCTGCTGTCTCAATGTTGGATGGATGTGCCTCCACAACATCATTCAGCGTTTTCCTACAAATAGGCACAAATTGATAAAGTTCTGCCTTTGTCTTAGGAAAATGATCCCATTTTGACTTGGGAAGCCTATGGAATTCCCAAACTTTACTATGCCAATACCACAAAAATAAAATTAGCTAGGACCCTCTTCTTGCAAAAATCTTTCAGGGCCCACTGACAAAAACTAAAATGTCTAAAAAAATATACAAATGTTGTGTGTTTTAGCCTTATACACGTGACTTTTACTTGACAACAAATTTACCTCGCGAAAAGTTTGTTGCAGGTCCGGAACATTTGATGAGCTTTAGTTTTCATGATGTCCTTAAAAAAACACAATAACAGTCAGGAGTAAAGGGACACTTGGGCCTGTCAGGCTCGTATCAAAGATGAAACATACGGAGATGAAAGAACAGAAAGAACAGAGAGAAGCAGCAGCGCACCAGATTGCGCAGTAAGCTGACGCGCTGCGCAAGGTGTACCAAATAAAGACAAAACAGGGGTAATTAAATTCAGCTGAAGTTACGTGCGACGCCCCGCACTCACAGCATCCCCCCCCCCCCCCAAAAAAAAAAAAATTCAAAGGCAGTCACGGTCTTCAAGCATTTTTACCTTTATTCTATGTCAACAATACTAAAAAGCACTACAATCGTGGCACGGGTGAGACACCGCCTCGGGGCAGATTCAGGTTCATGAGGGCGTGCGTATAAAGTCTAAGTGTGTATTTGTTATGCAAATAAGAGGAGCTCGTTCCAAGAAACGGGATTGGCGTTATTAGATAAAATTTGCTGAGTAAAACCCCGATCCTCCGAACCTGACACGTGATAAAGCCCAATAAATGATGTACAAACACAACAAAGCAAGGAATTTGAATTCAAACAACGGTGTTTATTTGAATGCTTTTTACTTTACTTACTGCTTTTACGGTAAACTGTAGCTATATATGGTTTATAATCTTGATTGACAGCTTTCTGATTTTAATAGAAATTTTGAATTGTGAAATGTCATAAATTAATCAGATTTTACCTCTATAACTGAATAATATTTTTTTTTTCCCTTTTAATAAGTTGATTAATTTTCTTTCCGTAAGGCATCTGTGAATATAATCTTTGGTTTAATTTTTTGTTTAAGCATTCCTGATGCTTGTTATATATAATAGTTTATAGTGAAAACAGCAGTGAAATTTCCAGGCTGCAGGCAAAAGGAGCTCAGAACATCAAAAAAAAAAAAAATTCCCTGCACATTTCAATTTTAGATTAATTTATGATAATTTCAGCTGCACGTTATTAGAATTGTCTTAGTTTAGCACTTAGCTCATTTGAAAAATCATAGAACTGGATAATTAATGTCAAGATATTTTATTTCCTAGGTACACTAAAAAAATAGGAGCTGGACTGACACTAAAGCAGGTCAGTTACATCAGAAAATGTAAATCTTTTACAGGTCAGCTGTTTGAGTAGGCCGATGTGATTCACAGCTCATCAGTTCTACTGTGCGCTCTTGTTTGTCCCACAGTTGGATATAAAGTTCACCTGATGCTCTCTCAGTCATAAATATTCAGGATTCTGAAAACACCAGACATGCTTCTTTTCTGCTATCTTGTTGGACAAGTGAACGCCTCATACAAACGGTTGATTCCTGACACCAACTACAAGATTATAACCAACTGGGACTAAGTAGTTGTGGGAATGACATAGTTGAGTTTTTAGCCCTGAGAAAAGTTTCTGTGTTTGTGGAGAGTATGCATGCTGTGCTGACGAAGCTGTCAGAAGGTGGAGAGCTTGTACTGAATTCAGGAGCTGCTGGGACAAAAAATTTGATGAGAGATCTAAGTTGTCCCAGTGTCTCAGCTCACACATGGGTTAACTGCAGTTTCACAGATCTTTTGCTTTTTCTTGTCCTGGCACAACACAAACCATTCAATTGGTCATTTCTTGAGTCCTCAGGTCACAACGCTTGTTAGGGATCTTCCCTTTTGAAGGCTCATCTGAGATCCAGGTGGGTATCCTGGATGGAAAGATGGGAACACGGTCGGAGGCTTCAACCTGCACATCATGAGTGATGCCTGCTCTCATGCCTCCATCCTGGGGACTGCTAGGGCTGAATTTCAAGCCTCCTCCAGGGGCAGCGGTGAGGCAGGCTTGAGGCAGGGCTGGGATGGTGGTTGGAGTTGTGTTTGAAGTTTTAACTATGATAACACTTATTATAATCATGGTTCTCCTGATTGGTAAGGGGGTTGTTTAAATGCCATTACTGCCTCCACTACTGCTGTCTTTGAGCAGTTTGAGGAAAAGCTTTATGACAAGAATGAAACTAATTTTAATGCCATAAGTGGACTGCAGTGAAATGAATGATCTCTCAGTTATTTTTAAAATAAATAGATAATTTTATAGACCCATCATACACAACCATTTCACCATAAAGCTTTTAAATAGTTCAGCAACTTAAATAAACTTATAAAAATACTGAGACACTAAAGCTTTCAATACCAGACAAACAGACTCGTAAAACAAACAAAAAAATGTTAGCAGACTTTTGTGTACTTTGTCCACATTCCTTTCGCATCAAAGAGCAGTAAAGTGGCAATAAAACTGCAGTAAATTCCTCACACATCTGCTGTTGCATGAGTTTCTCACGTTTATGCTGCACAGCTACCACAAGGGGGCAGTAAATTTAACCCCAAACCAACCTGAATGTGAAAAAATCCTCTATGACTTTGTGCACCCTGTTATGTAACCTCAATAAATATTTATAATGCCCCTACATTTTCCTTTATCAGCTAACAGTGAAAGCAGATTTGTTGGTAAAACATAGAATGATGCATCATTTTTCATCAACCAGAGCAACAACATTTTCTTTTTTTGACAGCCAGGCTGTAACATATAAAGGCTCTATGAAGTCAGCCATGTACTTGTGGAGCAGCCTCATGGCACCTGTTACATCATAGAAGGACACAGAGCCTCGGTGAAAGTCGACATATAAGCCAACTCTTGTGATGTCGGTAACTTCCAAGGGCGTCTCCATGCCGGCGTGCCAGGCAAAGAAACCTCGGCTGTTTCTTCCCACACACCAGGAAAAGTCGTTCCCAGTGATGCAGCTGGTGCTCTGATCTCCCTTGCGATCGATGCTCTTGTACGTGAAACCGACATGCGCGCCCTCTCCCCTCAGCTCCGCTTCAATGTAGTGCCTCCCCTGGTAAACGCTCTCTGATGTCATTGCCTGACGCCAATATTCAAAGCGACTGGGGTGGTCTGGGTAGCTGTGCTGCCAGGGGCTGGTGTTGGTCAGCTTTCTGTTGTCCTCCCTCACACGCAGGAAAAGATGGGTGGTGTCTGGGTCAAAGGTCAAACTCCTTGAGTCTATAATACAAGGGAAATGCAAGTTGTCAATATTTTTTGGGCTAAATAAACAAATATGATTCAACAAAGATAAAAAAAATAAATAATACGTGAGCGTGGTATAATGAAAAGTATATTTACATTTCAAAAAGTCCTCCCGTGTCTCAGGATCAGGCAGGGATGACGGCTGAGATTCCGGCACTGAGGATTTAGTACCTAGTTTATCATGTTGCAGAGAGATTACTTAGTATTTTGTTAAATCATCAAAATTTCCACAACCTGCTGAATACAATACAGATGTTTAAAAAAACAAAGCTGAACAAATCATGCTGAAATAACATGACAGAGAGTCTACAGTCATATTAGCAGCTTTGCAAGACCATAAAACAACACTGCTAGTATGCTCACAATGACAGAGTTAACTTGCTAATGTTAAAATGGTTCACTCAAAGATATTGTTTTTTTAAGATAATACAATTGTGACTGATTAAAGTATTGTAGAAGTTATATAGTAGTAGTATTATGGGTAGGATGTCTTTGGTTACATTTCATGTAAAAACAATATAAGTTTCAGCTTAGCAAACCAATCACTCTCTTATTCTGCAGCTCCTCAAACTGGAGACATACAAGTTGACTTTTATTATGATGTATTTACAGGAAATGCAATGTTTATCATTGAGATTGTTGCTGACTTTTATCAAAATTAGCCTACAAAACAAGACAATGACCATATATTACATTTTTTTGCCCTCAATTCTGTGACCTGAAGTATCAAACTGCACTTGCTTTTACCACAAGTAACCACTGGTGTCGCCAAATCAACCAAATCTGAAATTTTGGACTGCATTTTGTATGTTGACTGTATTTCATATAGTATATAAAACTATCGATCACTGTAAGCTCCCCCACAGGACTAAGCTTACCTGCTCGCCAGAAACACATTAACACACACATGCAGACTAGAGGAGCCACTGACCCTCTGATGAGTGGATGAGCCACTTGTAAGCCACAGCCTCTCCAAATCTTGTATACAGACACTTTCAGTAAGTATATTATTACTTTGCTCACCATCTTAGGTTAGCATGGCAACATGCTAAAAGTTGCTAATTAGCGCAAAAAACAAAATACAGCTGAAGCTGGGAATGCTATTGGTTTTGAAGCCTGCTGGAGGAAGAGTCAGTAAGTCATATTGTCTGGAAAATATCCACATGCTTTTCATAGTAACCTGTCTAGTTGTTAAAATATTTCAGATTTTTTCTTCAGGAGGAGCCAGATGATACAAGTAAACATTAAGAAACACACTCACCATTTTTACAAATCACGCTCAGTTTTTCCTTGTAGGAGGAGATGATCAGGTCACATAGTTCCTGAGTGGCATCAGTTACGACCTGGACAAAAGAGGTCAGATGGTCCATGCGGTTGATGTAAGCAGTTGGCAGACAGAAATCTGTCAACCCTTTTTTCCACTCTGAGAACTCCTGAGACAAGCATAACAAGAGGATGCATGTATCAAGTAATGTGACGTGAAGAAAAAGCTGTTATATAACAAGCAGCTCATTTTCTCTGATCCAGAACTTTTCTCTGTGAAATTGCAAAAATTTCTTAGTGCTTGCTCTGTGTACACTATCAACACACCGGCGTCTTTGTCTCAGAGAACATCCTGTGCTAGATCACATAAGATCTCTGAACAAAATTGGGTCACACCCTCTGGATAATTTCATTGCTCATTTATCATTATTTTAAATATTTCATGTGTTTTATACCTGCAGGAAGTCAACATCAGACTTGTTCCTGGACAGCTTGTTCATTTGAGCTGAAGTTTTCATCAGTTCTGTTCTTCTCTGCTCCAGATGTGCCTGGATGCCCTCTGCCTGTTTAAGGGCCTGTCTCTGCTGCCCTTCCAGCACCGCCACTGCCCCTTTTCTGGCTTCCTCTATAGCTGTCTGCAGCCTGGCGAACTGCTGTTCCACAATAGTGCAAACCTCTTGAACTGATTCCTGAGGCGCCAGAGAGAAAAGAAAAAAACTAAGGAGTAATGAAATCAGAAAAGCATATTAAAACTAAACCATTATGATTTAAGTTCATGTACAAAAATGTATTACAGCTTAAAATGTGCCCATGTAACATACCTTAATTAAGCTTTTGTTGCTCTGCAGCTTGTTAATTGCCTTCTCAGCTTCTGAAGCTCTCAGACTGATCTCTTCTTGCTTCTTCTGCAGCTCAGCCTACAAACATTCACAAACACAACTGTGGCAAATGCTGCACCAGGCCATTACCAACATTTTCTGAATTAATATTTGGCCCTTTTGTGATGATAAATGAAACACGTAAAAAGCAACAATAATTAATTTCACATCTTTAAAGGCTCCATGTTGAATAAATTTTTCTGTGTGTTGTGTAAAGACCTCAATCTGTGAGCGTGCCTCTCTGACATATGCAGTCGCGTGCTCCTCATGTTCCTGGTTTTCGCAACCCAGACACACAAAGCAGCCATCCGTCAGACAGAAGCGCTCCAGAGGAAGCTGGTGAGCCTCACAGGTCCGACAGTCGATGTCGTGGAGGGGATCCACCAGACGGTGGTTTTGAAATTTGGCGTTCTCCAGATGGGGTCTGAGATGTGCCTCGCAGTAAGAAACGAGGCAGGTCAGGCAGGATTTTAGAGCCTTGCTGGGGCTGTCAATGCAGGAGTCACATAGTACGTCCTGTGGGTGCACTGTGTCTGACGTCTCGGTGGTAGGATCCCCTGGTTTGTCCTCTATGTTTTCTTGACTCTCCTTCAAATTGTCCTCACTGTTAGTGCTAAGAGTTGCCATGTTTGATTCCGTTCCTTTACTCACCGAAAACCTGCTTTGGTTAAGCATGCTCTGTACTTACAGCTGCTTTTCCTGCTTCTTCTGAGACCCTCAGAGTGCATAAGGAAAGAATTGAAAACCACGCCTAAGGAATTTTGACCTCAGCCAGCGAAAGAACTTTCATTTTACACCCCTCCCCTGTTTTACTCTCTGCTCTGCATCAAACTTCACTAAACCTAAGACAAAGCAGATTACAGAGATGAGGGAAGGAAATGACGAGCGTATTATAACTGAGCCAGGGAGCACAATGAACATCCTCTGTATCATTCTGTCAACGTAAACAGCCTGGCTTTTTTTTTTACTGATTTTACATTTACATTATTTGGGAAAGACGTTTTTCTTAACCATAATGGTGAAAATAAAATAAAAAGAATTAACAAAGAGTTAGAGATAAGTAAGGTCTGTGTATAGTATCATCTGGATAGTATGAGGATGGAAGCGTCTGCAGTGTTTCCGTCTGATAACAATGTTGCATAAGAGGCATGGAGCTTCCAGACAACACCACTTATCTATGGCACAACTTCCTGGCTTCATGTCATGCGGTTAAGAGGAAGGAATGAAGTTTGTGTTTTGTGTGTGAGAAGCCTGTGAGGATTAACGCACTGAATGAAGATGGCAAAACAAGGATTTTCCAGTCTTTTTGTCTCTCTCACACACACCAAAGTTTTGACAAAAATGATGTCTCTATAAACAAGTCACGACTGAGACAGAATGTTCATTGATCTGTAAAAAATGTTTAATACGTGATATGTGTCTAAATACACCAGTGCATTTTAGTTGGACATAAGTATGCATAAGTATGAGACAAATTAATTGACATGATTGGTAAGTGAGTGTTCATTTATGTTACACTGGGGTTTTAGGAACTTTTTAAATTTATTACTAGCTACCGAACAAACTCTACACACATTTTCTGAGAATTTAACATATTTTATTTCAGATTTAATTGTTAACTACGTATTTATGACACTATGTTCTAAATGTTGTTTTATAGGCTTCCTTACACAACTGAACATGTATGTGATTCTGGTGGAAATTACTAAATTTTATTTGATTTGTATATATTTTGTTTTAATTTGTGTTTTTGCCGAGAAAAAGTGAAACAATTTAAAAAAAACACTGAAATTTCAGAAAGAACAATAAAATTCCAATATGTGTAACTGTAGATATTAACACTTTGTTGCTGTCTTTAACAGTTCTCATTATTTCCAGAAATATGACTGAGAGCAGGACCTCAAAGTATATGGCCCTGTTTCATAAATGCACATATCTTCATCTGAGCTACTCTGCAGATACAGTACAGCAAATTACATGTTAAAGTGACTCATACCATGAAATTATTCATATTTTTATTTTAAACCTATTCAAAATAAAAAGTCTGAGTGTTAAAAATTAAAATACGCTCTTGCACAAAAGAGCATTATTTTCAAAAGTTGAGTTGGAAGACTGAGACTGAGAAATAGTGAGTGATATATGAAGACTCATAAATCTCCTACAGTATTTAGCTAAAGATACTGGGGTTTTACATTGCTTACAACACTACAGTAAATCATGATAGTATTCTAAATAAACAGTTGGACTTTATTGTCACTAAGCCCAACTTGTACTCACATGGCCTGCTGAGTGTAAAACATGCACAAAGATGAAATAAAAGTATGGAAACAGTTTAGTGGCTCTGTGTGAAAATGTTGTAATTGAAATGGTTAAAAATAAAGTTACATTTAAACTGATGTCAAAGGTATTCAAGACAAAATACACTTTAAGCAAATGCACAGGCACGAGCAATGCAGGCACATGAGTTGGTAGGAATTACCCCATGGGGGCAAACACATTTAGGGGACACAGGCCCCACAATCAGCTCCTCTGTTAACAATGCAACATGGCATGCAATTACTATGCAATACACACTGGCTTTCAGTTTGTTAAACCATGCAGTGCAGGAGCTCGAGCCAACCAATGTCCAGAGATATTTTTTAACAATCCTCCTGAGGTTAACAAGACACTGTAAAAGATTCCTGCTATGAATCTACCACATTCATCTCTTCCTGCTTGACAAATATATGCTGACAGTGTCCTTTCTGCTTTGTTACCACTGAGGTACCAGGAGAGGTAAATCATGGAGTCCTCCATATCCATGTGTGACATTCACTCCACAAAGCTCCACTGACCTTTAGGGCTGGATGAGCACACAGCAGGAGGGACATCTACAACAACCTTTATTATCTGCAGAACAAAATGGAGACAAGAGAAGACAGCGTGTTTGTGAGCAGCCCCCTCACTAGAATAAAATGTTGTCATTGTGAGTTTCTGCAAACTTTGAATATGTTGAGTTTTTACATTCTAGCTGTATCATATCAATGCTTCTACAATACTTATCAAAGTATATATGTGTAACGTCACTTAGAGGCCTTAGAATGCATCAGGGAAGAAAGAGATGTGTTGTAAAGGAAAGGCAGTGTGGCCGCATCAATCGATACTTTTTAAGAAGTCAACCGAATAAGTCGGATGAAGTCCAGTGACAGGTAGAAAACCACAGTTCGCAGAATATCAGTAACACAGCTACAGAGGGGGGAAGAGGAGGGTTCAGCTGATATTGAGGTGAACAGGCCAGTCAGAGAGAGAAATATGGAGCAGAAAGCTAGAGTTAAATGGCCGAGGGCACGTAGCAAGAAAGAATGGGAGTCAGTCAATAGAGATTTGTCAGTAATTTTAAGCAGACTAGGAGGAAATGCAAGCAATAGACTAGAGATGAGACTAGAGATGAGACTAAAGATGTTGTTGAGGGACTGGATAGAATAGATAAATCAGGGCTTCCAGGAAAGTTGAAGTTGTGGTGTCTGCAGTTCGGATTATTTCCCAGGTTGATGTGGCCAATGTCTGTATATGAGATTCCATTATCTGCTGCAGAGAAAATGGAAAGGTTAGTTAGCTTTTACGTTAGGAAGTGGCTAGGTGTTCCTAGATGTTTAAGTACTGTGGCGCTGTATGGGAAAGGCATACTCCAGCTCCCAGTATCTAGTCTAGTGGAGGAGTTTAAATGTACTAAGGTTAGGACAGAGCTCCTGTTAGCTGGGAGTAAAGATGTGGTGGTTAGTAAGGTGGTTCCAAACCCAACCAAGGGGAGAAAATGGAATCCAAGAATGGCAGTGCAGGAGGCAGAAGCAACGCTTAGGCATACAGAAATTGTGGGTAATGTCCAAATAGGCCGGGGAGGCTTGGGGCTTGGCCCAGGCAAACCGGTGTGGAGTAGAGCAGGCCCCAAAGAGAAGAGAAAACTAGTTGTGGAGCAGGTTCGTAGAAAGGAGGAAATATTAAGGGGTGCAAAAGCAGTGGCTCAGGCTAAGCAGGGACAGTGGTTGAATTGGGAAGGTGTAGACAAGAAAAAACTTAGCTGGAAAGAGCTGTGGAGTATGGAGGAAAGTAGTATTAGATTTTTGATAGGGGCAACATATGATGTATTGCC
>JAPZDV010000009.1:9504558-9520266 GCA_029814665.1 Acanthurus lineatus | reverse complement strand
TTAGGTGCAGAAGCAGAGCAGCGAGGATGGAAAGTTAGAATTTGTCCAGTGGAAGTAGGATGTAGAGGATTTGTAGCAAGGTCTGTTGTCTCTTTGTTGAGGGAGTTAGGAGGAAGTGGACAGAGTGTGAGGAAAATAGTTAAAAAAATGTCAGATTAGGCAGTAAGATTTAGTCAGTGGATTTGGATTAGAAGAAGTAATGGTAGCTGGGGGCCCAGCAGGGGGAGCAATTAGGATAGACAGACTCTTAGAAGAAACAAGGAAGAAATACAGGAAGAGGAAATGTATTTAAGTGGAGGGTGTGGCTTGTGTGAGCCTCTTTGAGACCATGCGATTAATCTAGGTGAGTTGGACTGTATTGTCTTGAATTGGCTTGTATTGTCTCTTTGTTTGTAATTATATGACTGTTTAGGTGAGTTTGTTTTAGGTGAGTTGGCCTGTATTGTCTTGAATTGGCTTGTCTCTTTTTTGTCTCTTTGTCTGTAATTATATGACTGTTTAGGCATCCACTCTTCTTCCTTGCCTCACCCATGAGAGTGGGGGAGTAGAGGGAGGTAGAGCACAGCCCCGTCTGGTGGGGGAGAGTTTAGCCCCACAAGGCATCTCTCCCTGACTCTGCCTTCCTCATTCTAACTGGCTGCCACTTTCTGGAAAAAAAAACATCTAGTCCTACACAACACAACAGAACTGTTTAGGTGAGTTTGTTTGCGGAATCTGCTAGTGTATTTTGTCCTAGTTGATGATAGTGTTGTTTGTGGTAGCATAGGCAAAGTAAACGAGATAATTGTCTTGGTGTGAGGAGCAGTGATGGCTGGCATTAGGGGAGTGACTCTGGGATGCCAGTGATCACTGTCTAGCCTCCTGGAGGTGTCGTGGGACCAACTAGACGAAACACTGGTGAAAGGAGGTTCCCACCTGATGACCCCAAAGACATATTGTTAGTTATCACTGCTGATTGGTCTGTATAGTTAAATTGATTTGTTGTAATTATATTTAGGTCTGTATAGTTAAATTGACTTGTCGTAAGTATATTTATATCAAGGTTATATAGGACAGGGTGCAAGGCAGTTGTTAAGCTCAGGGAGCTATGCACAGTCTGGTCCATTTTCTGTAGTACAAGTTTCTTGTGTTTACCTTAAAAAAAAAAAGGTGATGTAGCTCAGATGGCATGTAGAGGAGCTGACCTTCTCATTAGAATGAGGAGGGAATGGTGGTGGCATAGTCTTGCATAGCCAGTACAGTTTCCACTGCACTGTGTCAGTGCTGCAGAAAGGTCTTGCCGCAGCAATGATCATTTATTCTAATCATTTTGTGGGATTTATTTAAAGAAGAACAAACAAAAAAATTAATAAAATCCCAATTTCTAAGGCGGTGCCAAGTCTCGACACACCCAAAACAATGACCAGCATGTGGAAGTGAAAAAAAATCACAAAGCCAGGTTTATACCCACAGTCTTCTTACAGTGAGTCAGACTAGTGGTGTCATAGCAGCCAACACTTATTTTGGCAATTGAGCTGTTGTGACAGAAGATGACACAACAAATAACTAATATGTCCTTATACTTCTTTACTACACTATCTAACTGAAAATCTCATCACTCACAGTTCAGTGTCCTCGATACAGTCGGGGTCCTCCATGGTCTCTAGGCGTCTCTTACATGCATCTAAGATCTTTTTCCTTGGTCCTAAGGGGATATGGATGCTCTTAAGGTCATGGTCAGAGCACAGCAACAGTGCTTCAAGGTCAATCTTCTCCCTCTTAAAGATGGAAAAAAACTCGCTCATGCTCTGTGTGGCGAGGAAGACCTCCAGAGGGCTTGTGTTCGGCTCATCATCATCATCCAGCCCTAATTCCACTTCTTCCCAAGGGAGCTCCTCTAAGTTCCTCTCCTGCAGGCTGCGTGCACTTCCAATGCTGTCTTCATCTAGACTTGGATATTGCTGCAGCCGACTGCGTAAACGCACATTATTGTTTGACTGGTGCACACTGGCCTCATCCCGGCCACCAAGGTCAAACATCCCCCCACTCACATAGTTCCTCCTAAAGACCATGGTGCCCAGACCGGGCCGGTTAAACAGGGAATCGTGTCCCGAGTCAGTGCTGATCTCAGAATAGTCCACATCGGGCCCGTGCAGGTCGGGCTCACTCATGGCACGAGAAATGGCATCGTAATTGTCTCTGGGGAACATGTCTCGAATGTTGCGGCGGCCACGGTCCTTCGGGTTGACGTAGGTCCCCTGTTTGACAAACATGACATCATTACCCAGCTGAAGTCCAGAGAGGGAGCGCACACTCTTCCTCCCATCCTCATAGATTTTAAAGGTCCCATCGCCTTGTTTCCTCTTCTCCAGCTTCTTCTGAATCTTTGTCTTCCCTCGGTTTGTGGCATGGAGAGTAGCCTAACAGGACACAAATATTACAACAATTAGCTACAATCACAAATAAAAGATTTCAGTCCTTTCAGTCTAGTTAAAGAATTGTTTTCTCTTGAGCATTAGCATGTTAACACAAGATTGTGAAAATAGTTCCAGTTAAACATCCGTTTATTTGCACTTTCATTGTGACCCTGTTAGCATTTAGGTTAGTTTAGATAAGTTATGCAGTTTTGACCATGCAAAAATACATCAGAACAAACTACATTAAAGTAGACAAACAAACAAACAAACAAACAAACAAAAAAAGTCACCTGAGAATATGGCACACTGATGGTGGCTGCATTCAGGTTGCGCAGCTTGTGACTGAGAGAGCTGCTGGTGTAGCTGGAAAAGCTCATGACATCCGATGCAGAAGCCTCAGACGCATCCTTATGAAACTTCCGCTCCATGCGTTTGTGGTGTTTCTTCTGCATCTTCATGCACTCTTTGATTCGTCTCTCAGCATCGCGGAACGCCCGGTCCTTCAGCTTGCTGACCAGCTTGGTGTTGAGTGCTGTCTGCTTGGCGGCGATAGAATCCAGATAACGGACACAATCCATGTGATTCTTTGTGGCAGCCATGTCCAACGGGGTGTGGTAGTCGTTGTCCAGGCACCATATGTTGGCACCGAAAGACACCAGGAAAAAAAGGCAGTTGTGGTGACCATTGGCAGCCGCCAGGTGGAGCGGCGTGTTCCCCCATATGTCACACTTGTCAGGATCTCCTCTGTTGGCAAAAGAAAAGATGTCAGCTGCAACCTTTAGATTCAGAGAACTTGTATCATATTTACTAAATAAATATTTTAATTTCCACTTTTAGACTGCTGGAAAGGTTTTGGATACAGTTACCTCCTTGGTCTTGTGCTTAGATGACTCACTAATGAGTAGGCATATGATTTTCTAATATATTTAGCACTGACCTGAATATGCATGTGTTGTTTATGAGGGCTTATTTAATAATTTACAGTCTAAACACCATATTTCAACCACAGATCTTTTGTTGGTTAAATATTTTGAAAGCTTCGACCAATTAGCAAATATGAGGGTTTGGTTAAAAATATCCTTGATGAGGAATTTACAATTATGCAGGGGCTATAGCTAACAATTCCAAGCAACATTTACCCTTGGCTGACAGTCCACAACCTGAGGGTTGCCTTTGTGTGTGCAGCACTGTTGCTGTCGGCTTGTAATATGACCAGCACCACTGCTACATTACCTGTATCCTGTTTCAGTGAGGCCAATTGGGTAGCGCCTGACCCACAAAAGCACCACTGTCCATGTCTGGTAATTTCACACTGAATTCCTCAAGTCAAAACGTTCAACACTACAGCTGGTTGGAGGATGTGGATGACAGATGTGAAGGACAGATGTGTGTGAAGCCTATTACTTTCTCATCCCATCATAAGTCTGAAATGCAGATCTGGAAAAGCTCATTTTTTTGCATACTGTCAAAATTTTGTTCAAATTGGAACACAGTTAAGCATCTTTGTCATAAATGATAATGTTCAAAAAGAAAAGCAGGATTTTTTCATAATATACATTTTGTTTTTAGCCACCACGACTAAATATTGGAAAGAACTATTTTTAACTAAATATTTCTGCATTTACACCCTGCTGAAAAAAACCAGCTTGACCAGCCTGGTAAACCAGGTAAACTTGCCAAAAACCAGCTAAGACCAGCCTGGACCAGCTACCAGCTTTGGCTGGTTAAGCTGGTTTAAGCTGTTTTTTTTCAACAGGGCAGTTGTCTGATCGGGGTCACACCCCCTGAATTTGGTAAATCTACTGAACTTTCATGTGTCTTTTCCCTTTCAGTGTAGTCTTGTGCAAACTGCTGCATATTTAAAATGACAGACATGAAGCCAATGTCGAAGTGCAAATGTATTATTGATGGATTACGTTGTAAGGTTTTACATCAGACCTGCCAGGCCCAACCTGGGCAGCGATTAGCAAAGTCCCACTCTGATTTCAGCCCCCCTGTATCAAGAACTGAAAGAAAGAAAAAGCATGTTTAGCAGCTAAGGTTGCTTTAGGTCAAATGTAGGTGAACGGCTGCCATCAGTGTGCATGATGGAAAGTATGCTGCAAACAATGAAACTATTCAAATCAAACAAACAAAAGAATTGCACTGTCATTGTTATACAGAAACATAAAATGCTATAAAGTGACTTTTAAAGATAAACAGCAATTATCTTTCATGAAATTAAGGTTAAAATATATATCATCTTTAGATTATACAACATGCTAGTTTTATGGTAGATAGCTTTACGTGTGATAATTTATGTCTGTTCCAGTAAAATGTTGCCTGCAGGGCTGATATGTGTGCTAACTTTTCCCTCCCCTGTTCTTATCACATTATGGGCTGTTTGCGTCTTCGCTTGACAGCTTGATGTTACTGCAGGCCGTCTGGTGTAATATACTACCCAAATATAGCACTGTGAGGTGTTTTTCCCATGAAGTTTCCAACTTCTCTTCATTATCTCACAGGGTCTCACGTATTCAGTGCCTCTGTGAAACATTGCAGCTAATAATGTTTAGTTTAAGTACTTCATGTCAATCAGTTCTCTTATCAATAGAGGGATATGTTCCTGGCAGCTAAATGCCTCCAGAACCTTTTTTACACTCACCTTGTGGGAAATAGTGATTTTAGTATTATTATGTAAAACTAGAAGCCTTTCTTGCATTGCTGCATGTTTTTTAAAAAACTTGCTTCTCTTGAATTTTCACATTTTGCAGTAAACACTGATGAATGACGCCGTTTCGCTTTTAAAGGAACTTTCTCACAAACTTCCTTTAATTAAGCAGATTCACGAAAGGCCCATTTCCCAGTGACAAGCAAACCAGGTCAGCCAGAAAAGATGAGGAATGGGCTGTTCAGAGCTTCCTCATTCCAACGGTTCATGAATACATTCACATTTGCTCAATCTGCTGTAGAAGGATCAGTTTTAAAATCATAATTAAGCTTCCAAGATTTGTGTCCTTTTTTTTCTTAAAACATCTCCTCTTACTGTGATGACTGAAAGAAACTAATAATCACCATTATGTAATGTGATAATCGTCAAATGACAAGTTCTCTTTTACGTAACTGACTCATAATTTAGGAGTGAGTTATATTGTTTATACAGTAAGTCTTTAAAGTCCTTTTTATGGATCAACTCTCTGCTTTATAACTCTACAAAGACATAAAAAATGTGTTGGGTGTCAAACTAATCATATTAACAGCTTTAGTAATGAACTGAGCTTGAAAAAGTTTATTGTCATCAGATGACAAAAAGCTTTGAGTATCTTTAAAAACTGATCAGGTAGAGTTTCTGACCCTCCTCCCACAATGACTGCGCCATAAAAAAAGGGTGGATAAAAGCCTGCTGACATGTGGGTCTATTTTTCTCAGAAACATTTTAGTGTCAGCTCCACCAGAAGTTTCCTACCTGCGTAAGAGTACAACTAGATAGCTACCAAACAGGTTATGTGGTTAAAGGTGCTTTTCTTGGCCAGTTTGCAGGGCCTGTCCTCTCCTCTGGAGAGGTTAAAACTCAAGTGATGCCCTCAGCAACAGGGTAACCTTCACTGTAAGTGGTTAGTTACTTAAGTAACATGATTTTATGAAGTTCAACAGCCCAAATTACGCTAAAAAAGTTCATTATTTTATTTTCCTCCTAACTGTATCTTTTACAATTGTGTGTCTGCCTTATGTGACAGATTTTTTTTGAAAATTTTACTCTAAAATGTTTTCTAACCAACACGGACTGATGATTTATATATATTTAAGTGAAATGTATAGCCATTCATTCAGTAGTATATTGCGCACCCTCCCTGCGAGCATCCATCCAAGATTTTTTACCCACCCCCTCGCCACGATCAGCCGCAGAGCCTCCAGGTTGCCGTGATAAGCGGCCCATAACGTCGGGGTCATGCCATCCTCATCCGGTGCGTTGAGGTCCTTGCGAGTTGCCTCCTTCAGCAGGTCCAGGTAGCCGTCCCGGGCCGCCTTGTGGTACCTGTCATTCATGGTGCACAATCAATCCCACCGGCTCTACTCCATTGCGTTTCATCAACACCGCCACCACCATCGTCGTCGCGCAGCGTTGACGTGGGAGGAGAACGACCGGCTGAGGTGCCGGTTTGCGCCGCCGATCCCCCGCAGCCAGTCGTTCCCGGTCGGTGGAAGGGCTACACACACACCGCGTCGGTGGTATCCAGGGACGCCCAGATGCGTGTGTGGGTAACAGTGCTCCTGGTGGCTGAGGGGGTCCATCACACACTGGGGACCCTATTCTGGTCACCACACGACAAATCCACAAAAATAAGAAATACTGTCAGCCACCTCTGACTCAATCTACCCAACCGAGGTACTTTTCTTGAACAATGCCCCTCTCATTAAAACACAGAGTCATATGGGGTGTTTGAATTTGACTTTACTGGATAATTTTCAATCTCCCACCTGATGTTTGAGTCAGAACTTAAAAAGTATATGCTGATATACATTCATTTGCCAGTTTATTAAGTATGGGCCTTAACCCAGCTAAAACTAATGCAGTCGGGGCTGCAATAAAACCCCATAAAGTTGCACTAACACGGGACCGAACACTGTACCCTCCATGATTTCAGGATTTATTGCAGGACCTATTAGAGGGCATTAATTTTAGCTAGGTGTACCTTGTAAAACAGGCCACTGATTCATTCAATTCATTCATAAAAAAAGACAAATCATCCACTGTGGTAAAGTTGTTCAGTTATATAAACTTGTTGAAACAGGAAATGTCAAGCACAGACATTTGAGAATAGAAAAGTTTTCCTGGAGATGTCTCACTGTGACCGACACACGGGAAGAATGCTGCTCATAGTTACTGTTACAGCATCATTGTTTTTCCTCATTCATTATAATAAACTATTGTTCTCTTTCCTTTACTGATAGGAAGGAACATAATAGCAGATGAAGCATGATTCCGAGAGCACTATGGAGTTTTGCAATAAAGAAAAATACCTCTCTGCTCACTGCCGCACCTAAATCATCTGGGGTAAAGTTTAAAAAATCATCCTGGATTTAAAATACACACAGTCACACCAGAGACTGAAGTTCTCAGACATCCTACCCAGTTGAAACTTCCCTTACAAAAGGCAGATATTCCTACAATGGCCAGGCTTTTATGTTTTACACCTCAGGGCACTTTGCGGAGACAAGATACAGAAACGCAACTCTTTAATGAGCCATGAGAACAGAGAGCATTTTCCAAGCACTGTATCAGAAAGACAGGTGGGAAATGCATGCAATGCTTATTCAGAGATCTGACATGATGTTTAGATAGTGAGGCGCAGCTGCAGGTGGCCGGCTGCAGGTTAAAAAAAGAGATCAGGTTGAATTAGACAAAGACAAAACAACCCACAGAGCCTCCACTACATTTTTAGAAACGCAATAAGATCATGAGAAAAAAGCTTTTGATCAGAAATGTCACATGCTGTTTTGTTTTTCCTTTATTTTGACATTTATTTTGTGCATGGCGTTGAAACTTGTACAACAGATAAAATGTATTGTATAATAATCATGAAAATTTTTTTGCTGCTAATCAGAAAAGAAACCGGTTCCTTGTATTTTGGAGTTCGATAGAAAAAGTTTTTCCTGGAAACATCTTTTGAACTTTACCTGAATATTTTGTGCAAAACATGGTGTGTTTGGTGATAATATGGCGCTGTGCATAACAGATTTATTGACATTTATGACTCTTTGTACAGTAAACTACCGTGTTTTAGAAAGAGTATAAAAAGCCATGTCGGCTCAGACTGCTTTCAGAATCCCACTGCATCAGGTAGGTTTACAGCTATCCTGAAACCTTTTCTTTCTTTTCAGGTGGTCCCCAGCTTTGTGTAATTGTCATAAGAGCTTGATTTTAAGAACTGAAAAAAGCCATTCTGACATTATTTTGTGTTTGTTTCATCTGGCATGATGTTATTCGTAATTTTATCTGAGATGGAGATTTATAATGCAGCTTAACCTCCCTCAAGAAAAAAGCACAGCTAATCCATGTAAACATGTTTGTATATTATCACTCAATACAGCACTGTTAACATGCCAAAACTAGGAAATTAAATCCCATTTGTTGATTTGAAGCACTGCTTTTGTGTACCACCAAGGGTGACAATTATGCTGATCTTGTGCCCATGGAAAGGTTTCACTTGGGCGGGATCTGTCTTTAAAAGGAGTCAATGAGTGGGTGTAGCTGTTAAACCTGTAATGTCTCGTAGGGAGCCAGAAGCAGCGACCGAGTCATTGTGGATAGACCGTATAGAGGAGAACCATGTGTTTGAATGCTGGTAATCCGTGCAGCTGTCTGAGCGATGGAAATCCCTGTGAGCCATGCAGGATGACGGCTAAAGACACAGAGGCTGAGGAGGCCCACCTGTCCAACAACACCGGTGCAGCAGCGCAAGCAGAGAGCCCATATGAGCCCAACCAGAACGTCTCCCCAAGCACAGTTGTCAGGGAACAGGGTCGAAACTGGGGATGGATGCTGTCTGGGATCATTTGTGTCAACATTTTGATCCTTGGCTGTGCCTTGGCCAGCAGCACTGCCTACAAGAATGTAAACATCAGCGGCCCTGACCTTCAGATTTTCCTCATCATCCTTCTCCTCCTCACCTCCATCTGGATGATTTATTATATTGTCTACATGGCGAGGAAAGAAAATGCTGTTGTTTACAAGGACGGCCATGCTGGACCTGTATGGCTTAGGAGTGAGTAAATATACTATTGCTTTAGAATTAAAATTGTCTGATATCATAAAGCGATTCTGATTGGCTTTAATGATTTTTTTTTCTGTTATTTTATTCCTCGTTCCTTCAGGTGGGCTTGTGTTATTTGGACTTTTGAGCATTATCATGGATATTTTCAAGATAGCCAGCTATGGGGGCTACCTCCACTGCGAGTCTGCTGTTAAGGTTGCATTCCCTGTGGTGCAGCTTGTTTTCATTATTGTGCAGGTGAAAAAGCTTAAAAATGCTAATTACAAAAATTTGCAAGTATCAAATGTGTCAGGTCATTATAATTAAATGTAATAAAAATGTGCCATTTTCTTGCAGACATACTTTTTCTGGGTCCACTCCAAGGACTGTGTGCAGATACAAAAGAACATCACACGGTGAGCGATCAATGGATTCCTACTATTGTTCTTTCATTGTTAACATGCTCTCCTTAAAGGTATCTGCTACCAAGTTGCTGGCACAACACTGATGTTGTCTCACTGCCAAAATCAAAAATTTCCTTTACATTTTCAGACCTTAAATTAGGGTTTTTCATTGACTCATTTATGGGACTGAAACAAATTTTTTCCTTATTAATTAATCTGCCTATTATTTGATAAATAGGTCGCCTTAATGTTTGGTTGACAAAATGTCAATAAATAATGAAAAGAGCTCAGGCTAATGTTTTTAAAATTCTGTAATAGAGAATGAAGAGAATCAGCTGATGTTCACAGACGCTGAAGCAGAAACCAGTACATTTTTGTCGTTTCGTCGTTTCGCTTGAAATTTCATAGATTGATTATGGAAATTGTTGTAGATTAGTTTCTGTTGATTTACTACTCTGTTCATTGAAAAGTAATTCACTTTTTTGTCTGAAAATCAAGATTAATGAAAAGTGTGACTACTTGGTGGATACTTATTTGACATGTACCTATTTATCCTATTTATGGCCTAACTCTTTAAAACTGCTAATGCTGCCGCCTTTGCCAGGACTACCTGAAACAATCCTAACCCTTAATACCGGATTAAATTTAATTAAAAAAAAAATACTCATATTCTAAATATGGCATACGAATATGACATTAAATTAGTTTACTCTAATTTTTTTGAAACTATATTTTTCTCTAATCATTTTTACTGTTGCTTTCCTCTCATTGTTTTATGCAGCTGTGGGATGATGCTCACCCTCTCTACAAATCTAGTTGTGTGGATGACCGCCGTCACTGAGGAGTCCGTTCACCAAACAACAGTCCCTGACTATTCGAGCAATACCACCAAACACGCTGGACGAGGCCTGTACATCAACAAAGGTATTTAAAGCAGAAAAAAATTTAACCGAAGGTAGTCATAGCAACCAATAAAATACACTAATGTAAGACTTTTCTCCACCTGTTCCTGTCATGTCTTACAGCTGGTTATGGAGATGATAAGTGCAAGTGCAGCCACACTTCATGTAGCATCTTCAAGGAGGCCTACTACTACTTGTACCCTTTCAACATCGAGTATAGTCTGTTTGCCTCTGCCATGGCCTACGTCATGTGGAAAAATGTTGGTAGAGTAGTAGACGAGCACAACCACCACCATGTCAAATTCAGCCTGAAGTATATATTTGTTGGCCCTTTGGCAGGAGTTCTCTTAGTGGTGGCAGGTTTGGCAACCTTCATCGTTTATGAGATGGAAATGCAAAAGTATAAGAGCTATGAGGACAAAAAAGACAGAGCAGTGATGATGCACTTTGTCATGAATATAGTGATTCTGATCCTGATGTCTGTGTCCACTGTGATTGGCTGTGCCATCTACAAGGTGGATCAAAGGGATCACAACTCAGATAAAAACCCCACACGCAGCCTGGATGTGGGGCTGCTGGTTGGAGCCTCACTGGGGCAGTTCATCATCAGCTATTTCAGTATTGTAGCCATGGTGGCAACTGGAGCCAAAGGGCACCTAAACAGGCTAAATTTGACCGGGGCTCTGCTGATGGTGATCCAACTAGGCCTGCAAAACTTTTTCATCATCGAAGGTTTGCACAGAGAGCCCTTCCATGAGGTGCACCCAGTGATCTCTGTGGTTGCAAATCCATATGTGCTGCAGCCCGGCAAAGATCTGGGCGACATTAAGGAATCTGTAAAGGACACAAAGCCCAGCCCAGTATTTCCAGCAAACAGCCTGCACGGCCACACAGCTGAGCACCGACACAAGTTGTCGTGGAAGAGACGTGTGTTAAAGGAGGTCAGCGCCTTTCTGCTGCTGGGCAACATCATAGTGAGTACCATTTTCCTCTCACTCTCAAATTCAGTTTTGTAAAATTCAACCAAATACTCAAGCTTTTTTCTTGCTTATTTCTTGACAGCTGTGGATCATGCCCGCATTCGGTGCCCGTCCCCAGTTTGACCATGACTCTGAAACTGAATTCTTCCAATTCACCATGTGGGCTGCTGTTGTGAATATCGGACTTCCATTTGCCATTTTTTACCGCATGCATTCAGTCGCCAGTCTCTTTGAGGTTTTTCTAAACTCATAACAATGCAGAAGAATATGATGTGTACAGCCAATTGTTTTGACATTATTAATCTGTTTTGTATAAATTGTAGTTTGTTTTGATGATGCTTTGTTACTACTCTGAAAATTTATGAAGAAAATAATGACTGATATATCACCTTGTTGATGTCTCTCATATGAGCCTGTATATATGATCATGTTTATGTAATAAAAGTGTTATTTTCTAAATTAAAGATATTGATTTTGAAGTTAATCTTGTTTGGCTGATTTTATGTTTTATCCACTGAATGCACAAAATAAAATCAAATAATGCAATAAGCTGGGTAAAACAGAATTATTTGTTTCTCTTAAATTTTATTATCATTATTATTAATGATACCCGTAGTAAGTGCATTGAGTAGCTCCCATATGCAAAAACTTTAATTAAAATCACCTGTTTTGAGATACCTAAGCTAGTCTGACAGCAGCTAAAGCTTGCTTGTCAATATTTTATCAATACTAGCAGCAAGTGAAAATTTTGTTTTTCATAAGCAAATTCATTAAAACCTCGAACATAAAGTCAATTGATTGATGAGTCAGCCGACATAAACAGAATTCATATTTTGATAAAAGATTAATTTATTAATTAATAATTTAAAAAAGTAATTTTCAAGCAGAAATAACAAAATTTTATTTCTTTTTTCTGTTAATTTTTTTTTCAGTTTGAGGATGCCAGCCTCGATTTAAAGAAATAATAATGGGTATAAATAAGAGTTTTCTAGACATGTTGAAGACTAATTGCTTTAATTTTAATTAATTTAATCGAGAAAAAAATCGGTAGCGAACTGATTATTTGAATTATCTGTGGATGTAACTCTTACTGTTTGCCATGCAATAGCTTTGCAAAAGTCGATTAATCAAACGCAATAAATATGTCTTCTTAAAGGCTTTAGGAGATATTAAAAGCTTACTCAAGTATGGTAAAATTATTAGCCTTACCTTTGAGCAGGTTTGCTTTAAAATCAGGCAAATTCAGCGCCACTCTTTCGTGGGGTCCTTAGCACACTATCTTGTTTACAACCACGTCACCAGGAAATACATCCCGAAGTGTCAAAATGCAGAGACAGGTGATATATCCTGAGTTTCGTTTTTGTTTTTTATTTGAATTTTTTTTATTGTTATATGATTAAGAATTAGTTTTGTTGTCAAGTTAGATATAATTTGTCGAAAGTTTTGATATTAATGCGTTTTCGGGTTTAAATCACAAATTTAGGCGTCGAAACTCTTTTTACTGTGTCTGCGCGCTTTAAGCTGCTAATGTGTTTTTTAATGTTTCCAGGATTCACAAGACGCTCCTCTTTTTGGTGAAGATGACGATAACATCGGACTTAGAAAGTCTAAAATCAGGCAAGACGTGATACTTTGTTGTTAGAGCAAAGTACCTACCTGCTGGATGTAACTAAGTACATTTATTCATGTACAAATTTGAGGTACTTGTACTCGTGTATTTTCTTTTCATGCATCAAAATATTGGATAATCAGCAGACCTTATACAAAATAGTTAAAAATGAGCTCCCCTAAATCCAGCTGCAACTGTAAAATTCTGCCTTCACCTTAATACTTTAGTAATAATTATCGAATTTTCTAATATGTAAAAGATAGTAATAGGTGACAAGTTTCTGCATTAAGTGTTTTGTTTTAATACTATAAGTACTTTGTCCATGATACTTACATACTTTTACTTGGACAGTGTCGTGAAATATCAGTTATTAAGGGGTTTAAGTACTTTCTTCTCCTGTCTTCTTCTCTTCTGACTAAAAAAATTTACAAAGATTACAATATGTAATGTACAATTTGTTTTTCAGACATCCTCTGGCCTCATTTTTCCATCTCTTCTTCCGAACAAGTGCCATCTTGGTCTACTTACTGTGTGATATCTTCAGCAGTCGTTTCATCGCCTGCATGGTCACCATCATCCTCCTGCTGTCATGTGACTTCTGGACTGTCAAGGTAAGCAGGTCAGGTTGTAGTTTTATGTGCAAAATATTGTTTGTTTCACCTGTGGCACTACAACTACTGATTATTTTAATTTAAGTGTAAACTTCAATTTATTCTCTTAGCTAGCTAATAAATAATTCAGTTCACAAAATCGAATCCTCACATTAAAGAAGCTGTTACTGAAAAATGCTTTAGCTTTAAAAATAACTAAAACCAATGACATTGTTGATTGTAACTATAGATGCATGCTATTTATTTTTGCTTTGTTTCATGTTATGTTCTTTTGTCATTGCATGTCCACGCCACTTGGTAACCTGAATTTGGAGTTTGTTTGTTTGTCATGAGAATGCTGTTTATGATGCAGTCATATCAAAGTACCAGGCTTTTATTAACAGATTCCTTTTATTTCTTCCTCAAGAATGTATCTGGCAGGTTGTTGGTGGGCCTTCGGTGGTGGAATCAAGTGGATGAAGACGGAAAGAGTCACTGGGTGTTTGAATCAAGAAAGGTAGGAAGACGCTCCTCTTGAACATTCTCAGAATTTTTCTTAACAAAGCAGATCTGTCACGTGGAAGATGCTCATATGGAAAAACACGATAGAGAAGAATGAGAGGATATCGAATAAAACATGTTTTCTGAGCAAAACAGCCTCATCAAGTTTCCATTTTTCAACTAAACGTGGCCGCTGCTTTATGGAAAGTGATAAAGATCTCAGTAAAACCAGGGGTATTCAGAGTAACACATAAAATATGGTGCATCTTCGATTTCACAGTACACCTTGAAGCGATTTTTAAGTGCCAGTGTAACATTTGCTGAGCCCTTTTACTGTGTAATGTAGCCACATGACCTTATTGGACAATTGGAGATAGTGTAACATAGAGCAGCTGCATTGTCCTATCTTAGAAATCCCACAACGCAAGAGGAGACCAGACGTTCATTTCCTATTTCTATTTACAGCTTTTTACTTGTATGAAATCTTGTTAATGTTTCTCAACAGTCAAACAGTCTGAACATGACATCCAGTGCCGAGTCCCGGATCTTCTGGCTCGGGCTAATTGTCTGCCCCTTCTTCTGGGCCATTTTTGTTTTCAGCACCATCATCTCTCTGAAGATTAAATGGCTGGTCAGTTTTCAATGTTTGTAAGGTCGACTGTCAATTTAATTTCTTTGTAATTAGCTGCCAGTGGCTGGTACTTGTCTCATGCCTGTATTTATTTATCCCCTGCAGGCTGTAGTAATCATGGGCTTGGTTTTACAATGGGCCAACCTGTATGGCTATGTCAGATGCAAGGTGGGTGGAAAGTCCAACCTGAGAAACATGGCAAAGAACTATTTCAGCACCCAGATTTTTAAACAGGTATGTGTAAAGTTATCATACTTGTCTTCTTGCAGTTTTTGTCTATATTACATTAAAGTGCACTAACCTCTTTATTAGGCAATGAAGCAAACTGAGAGAGCTTGAAGCTGAAGAAGATGAGAGACAAGCGTCCACAGTGTGGTGCAGTGCAACTATGTCGACACATTACTTTATACTTACTTGATTCCTGTTAAAAAAAAGCCAGTCTTTTCTGAGGGTTTGTGTAATTACTGTTAAGTTTTGGGATAAAATGGTTTTGTATAACTTGTGTTCTCAAAGTTAATTTAAAAACAAATTCCAAATTTTTTGTAATTTAATTAAAATACTTTATTTTTTCTTTTGAGAGTATGTTACATGCAGGAGTTTTGGTCTGCAAGGAAAAATGTATTTTAACTGCAGTAAAATAAAAGTGAAATATAAATAACTATAAAAACCCTTATTGGTAGGCTGAGTTTTTCACAACACTGTCACAGCTCCAAAAGTCTCTTTTTATTTTATCTTAAGCAGGAGTTAAAGAGGGTAACTTCTGATTCTTGGGTAGGTTTGGATCAGGACAGTGCCCTAAACTCAGGGCAAATTTGATGGAAAAATAAAAGCATTAAATGTGTTTTACATGTAACTCGAGTTTGAGGTTTGAGCAACTTTTGTGACTTTGGACAGCTCAGCCCTGCAGACAAGATCTACAAATATGAAAGGACACACACACATATATGTGTGTGTGTGTATA
>JAPZDV010000009.1:9476533-9502182 GCA_029814665.1 Acanthurus lineatus | reverse complement strand
TATATATTTTTTTTTTTTTTGACAGATTTGTAACCATATTGTGCCAAATATTTAAACCTGGATTGTGGACATTAAAGTTATACTGTTACTTTATGCGTGTTTTTGTTTTCAAACTGGATTTTTTTTATAAATGGCATTGTGGGGGAGAGTGGGGAGAAGTTTTAGTTTCTAAAGTTTAAGTGCTTTAAAAAAGTGCCACCTGGGGGTCATTTTTTATACTAAACTACTAATTTTCTCAGGAATTCTTGAGAATTATTGTGGATTTACGAAAAGATCATATACAACAATAAATTGATATCAATCATTTCTGTCTAAAGACATGTCTAATTAAGCAACCCATAAAGCACACTGTATTTATTGACCTGTTAACAAGAAAAGGCTGTCCTCCACACTTTATTTTAGTGGTTGTCAAAAACAGAATTATGAAATATTTGGTTTCAGTTTAAGTCCTGCTGGGTAATATTCAGAGTACCTATGCAGAAACTGACCAAGTGAGGGTGAGCAGTTTTTCTGCAGTCTATAATTCAACCACTGGGTGGCAACAAAGGAACATCAAACTATGTGTCTCATATGTCTTTTCATTAGTCTTTTCCTTTCAATATTTTTACATCTGCATGGACATTCTGTAATATAGGCAACATTTTCCATGTGGTTAAAATTACCCCTAAAAAACTTGAGTTCTGACGAGATTTAAATAGTACTGGAAAAATCCTTTCAATTTAGCTTTTTCATGTGCATATTGAGTAATCATTTTATATGCTCACATATATCATGTGATGCAGTTGGAGAAAAATTATACCAAAAGTGAAGAATGAAATGATTTTATTAGTTTGATTTTCATAAATATGAACTGCACACGCAATTCAGCACCTCAATATGTAACATAGATAATATGGCATATGTGGTATAATGAATGAAAAGTTAAGCACAAGCAACAGTATAACAAACATGTCCTTTGAATTACATTTTTTTTAAATCATTGCATTTAAATGTTGATTACATGACATCCTGTGTAAGTATCTTGATGTATAATATGATTTTAAGTTGTTTTATAAAGTAATGTCATGCATTAATACATAGATATCCCAGTGATCTTGTACCAGAAATCAAAGTGGTTAACTGAACATTTATACTTTACCATGACACAAGTCATGGAGATAAAGTATGCAATGGCAGCAATGAAATAGATCCAGAAAAATATCTTGTCCACCTTGTTGGCATATGCCTGATATTTCTCACTTTCCATTTCTTTTGCATCAAGGCCTTCCAGGAAGTTGACCACCGTTCTGAGCATTTGATTGTTCTCTTCTGTGGCACTCAGCTGGATGACACTAATGTCAACTTTGGCTTCTGCAGAGATTAAAGTAGCAATAAATGCAGGCCACACATATTTATTGTTGCTAAAAATCAACTGCAAACATAAAAAAATCAAGCTCAGTGTAAAGGACAGCAGCGCAGACTCAACACATGCAGAATTTGTTCAAGAATTCAGCCATCCTCACCCTCATCCTCGTCCTCCTTCTTGTTTCCTTTGTTTTTTAGGAATGACCCTCTCTTACAGCAGCAGAAAATCAGGCTGCCCTCTTTGGCCACTCGTGTTAGAACCAGGGATACCAACATGCTCAACACCAACAAGATCAGACAAACACAGAAGTGGGTTCCTGCAGCACAGACAGAATGTCAGTGATTCAAACTGTTATACACATACTTGGTTTGTGCACGAGTGTGTATGTTTGTGTCTGCGTGCAAGCTGACTGACGAATGATCGGGCTGCACTGGCTGTCTCCTGGAAGCTTCTCGTTGAGGATGATGAGGAACATGGTGAAGCTGAGCACCAAAGTGACTTTGAAAGCGTTGCGTTCACCACCTCCAAGCGGCAGAGCGAAGCTGGCAGCGTCAGCCAAGACGAGCAGAACACTTGGCAGCATCAAAGTTATGAAGGGGTTGAGATATTTGATACTGAGCGAAACCTGAGGGGTATAACCGACAGAAAATTTATAAAACAATAGAGAAACTGCTTTTTCTAAAAATGAAACAATTTTCTACTAGTATCACATGCAAAGTGAGAGAAAGAATCTCAAGTGAAGGCACAATGTTTATGTAGGCAATTTTGTGTTCATGTCAAGTCAACAGTTCATCTAAGGCTGCAGCTGATGATTACTTTCCTTAAGATTATTTTCTCAATTTTCAGGTGCTTTTTCTCAATGAAATGATAGAAAATAGTAAAGAATGGCTCTTGTGAGTCCCCTGAGCCATGTGTTATGTAGTCAAATTGCTTAAATAGAACTAAAATGATATTAAGTTTACAATCATACAGAATATTACGTACATAGAAAAGCAACACATCTTCACATCTGAGAAGCTGGAAGCAGGGAAGGTTTCATAAAGCCACAATATGACTTAAACAATTGATAAAATCAAAAAAAGTTGCAGATCAATTTTCTACTGATCAGTTTATTTTTAAAAAACCACATAGACATGTCAGTAGCTACCATGACCTATAGAAAATGTATATTATTATACTAGTTCATAGACTTACCATGATGTAATTTTGGCCATAAGAGTATTCAACAATGCGCGCAGAGTCAGTTGTCCAGTCTCCATGGTTACCATCAAGCATATGCAAATATCCTAGCCTGAGCCCTGTACCGCATCCTGACGAGAATAAATATTTTTTTAAATAGCGCTCCATCAACTTGATATTGCAGTTCCGTAATATAACAGGCTCATGGTGGGCAGTAAAACCAGGGATGTGGTGTTTTTTTTTCCTGACATAAAAAAAGTAAATTTATCTGTTCTCAGTCAACACAAATGTAAAATTGAGGGCTTTAAATGCACCAGACTAAAACTTAAGGTTTTTTTCTTAATTCTAATGATGTCTGACACTTGATGCAGACTTCTGGAATCAAATAGGATAGGAAAATCAAAATAAATAAAGAAGAGTCAGATGGTCCAAAAATTGTTTCAGGTCTTCAAAGCAAAACAACTTATTTATTATGTCTCTCTCTGCTGTCATTTCAGTCCTGATCACTTCACCCCTCCACTAATAAGGGCTCTGTCATTACATATATATGCCATACGTAACTCTCTAAGGCTTTCTGCATTCCTGTTAACTTGTGTCTTTTATTTGCAGCAGTACTCCCTCCGAACCTTAAACTGATCTTGATTTGTGAAATCAGTGGACTTAAATGTAGTTTTTTGAATTCATGTCAGTTACACACAAAGTATTTTATGAACTGGCAATCTGGCAGCAAATGAATAGCCAACATGTGTTTCCATGAGCAACATTTAGGCTTCATGCACTACAACACATGATCATGGCTAGACTTAAATAACTGGGAATTCATCCTGGGAAAGCTTAAGAAGATGAGCCAAAACTTCTTCGGGGTTAACACAGGTATCTAAAAATGATCAAATTAAATAGAGTACTGTGTAATATTTGTAACAGATGAATCAATGAACTCACCACCACCAGACCAGGTTTCGATTGCGACGGGGCACTCATCAGCAGCGAAGGGATAGTTGAACAGGTTGACGTCACAGTTCACCTCTGTATTTATGGTCATATAGTGATACACTGTGCCATATGCAGAAACCACTAAGTCTTTAGATCTGTGCTTCACGGTCGTTACTATTCTGCGCAGGTGAGACACACAGTGAGGCAATCCACGTGTCAAATAAAGTGAATGAATTGAGTTTCTAGTTAATAGGTTAAATGGATTATATGGTCGTATGCTAGTATGTTACTGACTTACCCATTCGTCACACGGAGCTCTGGGGTCCAGATTTTATCTACAGGCAGTGTCACTTCCTCAAAAGGATAAACTGATGTGTCCCATGCAATGTCCGGATCTGTCCACATCTGTAGTTTAAAGTAAAAAATAATGTGATGTAATCATACCCTCTATTTCTTTTTGTCCTTTTATAAAAATCTTGAAGCTTACAACAAGGGCTTGCAGGCGACAATGTAGACGGAGATTCTTTGTGTCCTGTTAAAGAAACAGAGAAAAAGGGCAATAAATGTATGAGGGCTAAATATCAACTTGGTGGAAATCTTATGACAGTTAATTTTTTGGTTTTGTGTCTCAAAATATCACTCTGATGAATAAAGTGTAACATGTTCAGGATTGATTAAAATACATTCTGGGCACTTCACAGTGGGTTTAACCAAGTGTAGATATAACATCAAGTACAATATATGTTGTACTTTTCACTGCGTTACATTTATCTGACAGCCTGTTTTACTTTTTATTTTTTCAGATTACAATTTTTCATACCCGTCTTGTCCAGTGAAAACAACGAATCTTTAAATTTTGTGAATTAAATATGAATATTTCTTATGAACTTTGTATTTTATGGGTTGAGAAAATACTCCTTCTTCCTTAGCTACATTAAGTATTTGAATGCAGAAGTTGAGTAATTTACTTCAGATCTGAATACCTCATTCATCACCACAAAGACAAACTGTAATGTTAGTTATTTTTTTAACTGGAGAAACAAAAATGAATTCTCAGTAAACCTCACTGCAGCATACTCGCATGTGTCTTGCAACATCATACTTACAACGGACAGAGTTTGGTACTCAATTAGTGGCACGTCAATGGTGCTAGAGCAGTTTTCACCCTGTGGCTGGGATAAATACTCTTTATTGATCAACATTTGAGCCAGACACCGGCGACTTCTGCATTCAGGGTCAGTTTTTCCATGTCCTGAAATCAGAGATAAATGAGAATCAGTGCTTTGGAAACTTTTCTAATAAAAAAAATTAAAAAAATCTCCTTAAAACAAAATTTCATGAGATGAAAGTTGCACTTACCAACTGGAAGTAGACTCAGAAAGACGACTGCCTTCCACAGACCGAGAGCGTGAAATCTCATCATTTCTGACTGCCTCATTGCAGGAATGAGCCTTTATGAGATCAATGAAACATACATCTAAAACCTGCAGAGTGACTGACAGCCGCGTGTCAGTTTTTTACCATCCCTGTCCCAACATGACACTTAAATAGGCCCAAGTGTGACGTCGAACCACACATTTAGCATGAAGGCACGCTACAACACACAGGGCTGATGAACTCAACCACATCAGTGTGTGAGAATACCATTGCGTGATTACATATATTGCAAGCTCAGAGCTTTCATCAGTGATCCTGTGTAAACAAACTCAAATCATAAATGTAATTACTCCCGCTGTCTGTTTTCCTGCCAGCCTTCAGGTAGCTCCAGCTGCTGTTTTTCATTATAGCTGGCTATGCTGCTCTGCATCACAATGGCTCTGTGGCTGTCAGACAGGAGATACGACAGCCACAGAGTCGTATCTCCCCTGCAGACAATGACAGAGGCAAGAGTTTACCTGAAAGAGTCTGGCACCCAGTTTTGGATGCAGGATTGAGACTTGATACTGCTGTGGTTTCAGTGCCACGGAGGGAAGATGTGTCTGCTCACAGAAGGCCATTAAAACCCTTTGTTTTGACAGCTGGATGATGAATTCAGTCTTTGTCATCTTTTAATTATAATTGACAATATGGCTGACAAGCTTATGAGGTTATATAAGTCTAATCAGGATCTTTATACAAATAACTTTGCATGAACAAAACATTAGTACATGTGTAATATGAGGGGATGAAGAGGGGAGAACATCATGTCATGTCTATTAAACAGAGTAGGATGAGCGCCATTGGCTAAAATGTCAGAGATTAAAGTTATATTTTAACAGTAAAGAGAATTAGTAATAATAATAAAATACAGATAACAGGTGTTTTTTGTTATACAGTTGTTTTTTTTCCTATAGACCATAAAATATCTTTTAAAACACTGAATTATTAACATTTCTGGACTTTTAATGGAAAGAAAAAGGCATTTTTTTTTACATATAAATAAACTGTTATAGATTCATAGCTTGCTTTTTCTACCGTATTTATGCATATAGATATTCAAATAATCTGTTTTTACAACCTTGAAGTGCTCTACAGTAGTATTTTTGATAATTATTATCTAGATATTTGTACGTTTGTACAGGTTTCTGTGCTTGTTTTTTAAAATGTTGAAATCAGCAGAGCGACGAAGGCCTGATTCTTCATCCTGAACGCTGAAGTGTTAAATGACCTTCCTACTTCAGTTCCAACCACACATGCTGACAACCTACTGACCCTTAACCCCTTGACCCACCTGCAAGACCCAGCCCACACAACCCTGAACATACACACACACACAAACACACACACAGAGTCCTACTTAGACACACACTTGCAACATGCCTTGCAGTATTACAGTGTTGTTTTTCTGCTGACAGCAGAGGTGTTTTTACTTTCATGGTCTTGACAAATGTTGTAGAACTTTTATTGTTTTTACTGCTAACACATGCCTGTTATCTGAGCATATTTTACAGCGTCTCCTTACTTTTTCTCCATAGCATTTATTTGTCAGGTGAGGATTTTCTGCAGAATACATTTTCCGTTTTGACTCATGACCTAAATCACATGTCATTAAATGTGACCTATTTATCTCCCTGGTCCTGTTTGCTTCACATTTCTGTCATATAAATTGGATTTCTTGTTTTCCTTATATCACAGTTTGTTAAATATCAGATGTAATTGTAGCACCATTCGGTTCAGAACACATTAATCAATAAAGAAATAGATCTACTGTCCTACACCTTCACATTTTATTATGCAAAGGAGTGACACTTTTTTCTGTCTCTCATTGTTTTTTTTTAGTCATTATACAGTTGCTTCCTGTAAGTGATGGACTGATAAACTGTCCTTTCCAGGTTATCTTTTAGAGGAATGTCTCTTATCTCTGTCCTCACACTCTTCCTCTTCTAAAAAAAAAAAACAGTATGTGATGAAACATGTAGGTGTCAGAGGAGACCAGAGGCCGTGTTCTATTTTTGAAAACACAACAAGGTTGTTTTGTTGTTGACCTCTTTGTAACAGCTCTAGATGTTCTTATGACTGCAGTAAATGTGGTTTTAAAGTCAACGTTTCTTGGCGGTTCAGCTGTGATCTCTCTCGTCTTATCAGAACCAAATTGAGGAAAGAAAATCCTTGTGCCAATGGCAGCGTCTCCACCTGATGGAGCAAAGGTTAACTTTCTGTCTAATGAATCACGGAAATTTGAAAGGAATTGACTCCAATATACAATGCTGCAAGGTCACCTGCTATGAATCATCAATATTTCTCTTCTTTTATCATTTCTTGGTGGACAATTAAGGTTGCACAATTTCTATTTCGTCATCTATAAACGAACAGTGAAAAGGGCGTTTGGTGTTTTTTGTCTGCAGGAAGTTCTAAAAATATTCCACAGGTCATAAATTCTTCCAGGTTGTCCAATGGGGTTTCAGAGGGACGTGATTGCTGCGATATCAGAACAAAATGGGACTTTGCCTCAGGACCAGGACGGCCCCCAACCAACTTACCTCAGAGGTTACCTCCATTGTGGCAACACATCGATTAATGCTTGGCAGAACTGATGGGCTTATGTGACTCCTGACAAGGTCTCATTTCTACTCTGCAAGTAAGTTAAATATTTGAATACATTACCAGTAAAAGTGTTTTTTAAAAGATCTGTAGGTATACTGAAGATTTTTTTAATGTAGCTGACAAGAATTCTGACATAAATGGAGTTTTCAGTTTTGTATTCTGGGGGAAAACTATATTAAATTTATTTTTATGCAAAAACTTGCTTAAGTTTGGAAAAAAGACTGATGTGTCGAAGATTTTATTTGTAAGAAACAGTTACTGAATAATTTCAAATGCAGCTAAATATGTGCAAAATTTTATACTTGAACATATAAATGGTGGGGAAAAATGATCACAAGTTGTAAATTAAAAATTATAAATGAACTAATATAGAAAAAGAAGATGACGAAACATCATGCAAAATGTCGTGCAATGGGAACAAAATGCTTTTTCCCATGTAATGTTTTGCAATTTATGTTGAATATGGGGTTATGCCAACATGTTTTAGCACACCAATTGCATTGTTTGGAAATGGAAAAAAAAACAAAACAAAAACAAAACATAAAGGCATACAAGCATTAGACCCTCATATGAGAAAGTATATAACAAAATAAGTCTCAAAACTTGTGAAATAACAAGAAGAAACATGTGAGTAAAGATCATGCGGTTCTGTGGAAATCATGACTTTTAGTTTAGAAACTAGACTCTAGCTTTTTAGTCAAATATGCTGTCACACAGAAAACAAAGCAGCATCAGCATCTCTCAATGTACCCACATAATAGGAAAGAACAAAAAGGAAAGTCATAACTAAAATAAAAAGAAAGTACAGGTGTATGTAAAAAGGTAAAGAAAAAGGGACAAAGAACAAACATGCAGGTAAAGGTGATATACATAAGCAGAATGATACTGGGATCACTGTGGATTCACCACACAGACTGGTCTCGACAGTTTTCCCTGCTCATTTTGTGACCCTTTGTTAAACAAGATCTGAATGGTGGGAAGATCAGCTCCACTGACCTTTTCCTGCCTGATTGTCCTGTAACATGTTCTCGTCCTCGGATTCTGTGATTGCTGTGCAGAAATCAGGCTGCAGCTGTCTGAAAAACTGTGACACGGCTGTTTGCGAGTCAAGTATTCTTGACCTGCTTACGAATGAAATGTTCACTTGTTAACTTGCCCTGTATGTAACTTTTTTAACTTCTATTGAAACACACAACTTATGCAGATAGAATTTGGCCGAGGTTTCATGCATGACTGGCCATATTTCCACTACTGACTACTTTAGAGTCTGAGCATTTTTGTGTCCCTCAACTCTGTTACTGTATACGTGCAGGAGCCCATTAAAACCCCACTGAAATCTTGTATCGATTGACATTTATCTGATTGACAGGAACACTGCATTGTAAAGGCTACTCTCATTGCACAACAGTTAAACCGAGACAACCATAATTGTTTGGCACACAATTAAGCTGCAGAGGTGTAAAATTAGAAGTCCTTTATCGCAAACTGAGATAAACATCAGTCATGTTCTCAGGCGGCTCAATTAAGCAATAAAACCTTAGATAAAAGTCTGAGAGACATCTTAAAAGGAATGAACTGGCTTTTAAAAAATGTATTGAGCGATAAGTAACTTAACTCAGCATTATGGACTAAGATAAAGTTGATAGCTTCCCTTTCATCAGTGACAACTTAAGCAGCTGTCAGATTACTTAGGTACAGTATAAGAAAGTGATTAACACTTTAACACATCCTGACTTTGCCGCATTTTATTTGCCACCAAATAGAAGCTGCTGTGGTTAAAGTTTGACATTTGAGAAGGTGAAAACTGTTAGTGTCGATTGCAGGATAATTATTTACCCTCATGAGGACAAAAAGAGATTAATAACTGCACCACACTGAGGTCGAGGTTTTGCTTAATTAACCGAGACAGACTTTTTTCAGGACTTGTGGAGCAAAGACGCAGATTATATAAACACTTTCATGACAACCATGCTTGTTTTTTTTTCTTTTGGTTTTGCAGTTTTGGCCTTATAGCTATTTAAACATTTAGATTTCTTATGGATATTGAGACAAAGTACAATACATTTAATGTATCAGTTTCTCTAAAATAAATCAGTTTAGGACTGTTGTCAAAACCCTGCGACTGTTTCCTATTGGTCAGTGTTCTGGGTCACATCTGGAAGGCAACAGACTTTGCCAAAACTCAAAACTAAAGAGATAAGCCAAACTGATTAAAAAAGAGGTTTCTCCCTGTGGGGAAAGAGTTTTGCCTGACCCAAAGCCATGGTTAATCTTGTCAGATGGCTAAGGCTAAATCAATGGGCTGAAATCAATTCCTGAACAGGGTCAAGACTGAAGGACTTTTTTCTTTGAACAGTCAGTGCATGAAGGACAGAAATATAAGGTGACACATGTCAATAAAGCTTGTATGAGAAAATTAAAAAAATAAAACATGACGTGTGAGAAAAGCATCCATATGCATGAACTTTTTCCTTTGACATATTGCGTCAAAGTCAAGGGTTTAATACACTGTAATCTTCAGCTTTAGCCAAAAAGGAGCAGTAAAGAGCAAAAAGGCTGCTCTAATTAAAATGAGTATTAAATGATTCAATTAAACAGACAACAAACACAATAAGGCTTTGAGAGAAGTTTCCTCAAATCCTGAGAACACATTTGGGGATAAAAGCTCACAAAAATTAGTGTAAGATAATGTGATATGCACATTAACTAAATTTTGAATGTGAAAAACAATATGCTTGTCAGTGATAAGGGTTCACTGAAACCCAGGAAAACGCTTTGCAAAGAGTGCAACTAGTTTGTAGTTAATGAGAAAACAATAAACATGGTTTGTTCTGAGTCCCCTTTTCTAAATATCTAAGCAACTTACAAATACAAATCCTGCAAATTAAAACATCACAAATTATGTTTTTGTATGTTAATACCTGGTTCTTACCAATTGATCATAACTGAAACTTTTATGCATTAGCTTAAAAGCATCGCCTCTGAAAGTCCAACTTTTCAGTATTTCTCATTAAATGTCAGAGTATTTTCAATAAAACAAGCTGACTAAAGTAAAAAAAAAAGAAATCCCCTACATAATTACATTTGTTATATATTGTTATATTGCAGACCTTAAAGTGTTTATAGAGAGCTTTTAGCACAAGTGATTTGGACAGTGTCCAGACTGTAATGGATCTGCTGGTAAATAATCAAACTCTGAGCCGAGCCCTGCTCAAATCATCTGCTGCTGATAGCCCGAGGCTCAGGCCGACCTCAGCTGCTTGCTCAAACATGAAGGGTTCAGCTCAACAAACAAGTCCGAGAGCCTTTTACATTTTAGTTACATGTAATAAGTAAAATGCTGTCCCTCCTGCCCATGAGTCTACCTATTTTTTTTTTAATTTAACGTGAAAACATCATCCTAACACACATTTCTCATCACATCTCTGTCCCTACAGGAGACAGCATGGTAGCTTTGGCCACAATGAGTGAAGAGAGGAGTGAGCAGGTTATCATTGATACCCACTGCACTACCGTCCACACACTGGGCAAGAAGAATGAGTCCAAGCCACTGCGCTACATGCAGAAAGATGGCAGGTTTCCTGTGGTTTTCCAGAAGGCCCCTAAAGACTGGAGCCCATACCTGATGGACATTTTCACCACTCTTGTGGAGATCCGTTGGAGGGTGATGTTCCTCGTCTTTTCCCTTTCTTACATCCTCTCTTGGCTCCTTTTCGGCCTCTGTTATTGGCTCATTGCATTTGTAAACAGAGACATTGACAATGTAGATAACGAACCCTGTGTGTACCAAGTGCGTGGTTTTACTGGTGCCTTCATGTTCTCAATGGAAACTCAGGCAACCATCGGCTACGGCTTCAGGGGGATGAGCGAGAACTGTATTGTGGCCATTATAGTGGTGACGATTCAAGATATATTCAGCTGCCTCCTTGACACTATTGTCATTGGTATTGTCGTTGCTAAAATGGCATCTGCTCGTAAGAGAGCTCAGACGGTGGGATTTAGCAGCTGTGCCGTGGTCAACCTGCGAGACGGGGTTATGTGTCTGTCATGCCGACTTGGGGACTTGAGAGGTAACCACATCCTGGAGGGTGTTGTCAGGGCCTTGTTAGTCCGATCTGTAAAACAGCCACAGGGGTCGGTTGTGATGTCATACCAGGACCTGGAAGTCGAGAATAGAGACATTGTCCTCGCCACACCAGCCACCATTATTCACAAGCTGGTGCCTGGCAGTCCCCTATACAGTCTGGGCCCTGAAGACCTGCTGGAGGACAACTTTGAGCTTGTGTTGTCTTTCACCTACACGGGTGACTCTACAGGTATGCTCCACCAGACACGAACCTCTTACATGCCAAAGGACATTCGATGGGGTCAGCGCTTTCAGGACATGCTGAAAGTGGGCAAGAAGCACTACAAGGTGAACTACGCTTTGTTCAACGAGACCACGTGGGTCCCCGTGCCTCTGGTTAGTGCAGAGGAGTTTGACAGGGGAAGACGCCTTGTAGAGGGAAGTCAGTCCCGCAGTCCACTCCATCCATCTGTCAAGAGAAATGGACACACACGCCAGGTGAACCCTGACGTCAGTGAAGAGGTGATGCATCAAACCTGCTTGTAGCTTAAAAATCCAGAAAAATGAACATGACAATATATTGTTGACTTATGACTTTATTCTAGGTTTTGGGGATGAAACAGTGTAATAGGGTGTACTCTTGTAAATATATTTATATGTGATTTTATATAGAGTTTTTGTTTTTTTATGCCTTCAGTGAATAAATATACATAAATATACATTTTCCCTGTAAAGCTCTGAAACATGAATTACAGCAATAATAATAACAGTGATCACATACTTGTGTTTGAGTGTCCTATCTTCTTTGTAGCTCTACACCGCCACCCTGTGGTAATTCAGAACACTCACCATCAGTCCAGCACTGGTGATGTATTTTGGAAAATCACAGATTTCTTAAGTGGGTCTACTACACACTACCAAGCATGTTTGCCTGACTGTGATTGGCTGCCTCGTCTCATGACGTATAAACTCCAATTGTAGTTTATTAATTATGACAGTTTCGGTAAATTCACATCATGACGTTTTGCAGGGACTCAAGAGACGTTTTGAACTCAAACTGCTGTTTCTGGTTTCAAACATCAAATTTTAACATTCCTTTCAGAAAAGGGTGTTTGACTCCATTCAGACAGACGATATAAATCCTGTGTGAGTTTGTGGGCTCAGAGCCTCAAACAAGCGCTGCAGCTTTCCATTGGCCGACGCTGTTACGGGGGCGGGGTTAAGCACACGTGTTTTTAAAGTCCGTCTTTGCAACGAGAAACATCTTCTTCAGTATTGCTGGAGAGGGTTATGGCAGAATTTGCGGCGCCAGATGGGAAACTAAGTGAACACAATAAAAGAGCAGCAGGAAGGGGACGGAGTGTGCATATCTGGCGCATGTGGGAGTTATTACAACGACAGCACGGCAGATTTGCGCCGCAAAGACCAACAGGTAGGTGCAATAAGCGCGAAAGATTTATTACTATTTATCGTGAGAGTGATGCGGAGTTTAAAATATGTGGCTGTTCTCTGCAGTAGCCTAACTGATGCATGATGAAAAATGTTAAGACTTATTTCCTCGTTTCATTTCCGAGAAAAGCGACTTAAAGTAATTTTATTATTATTATTATTATTATTATTATTATTATTATTATTATTATTATTATTATTATTATTATTATGATTTATATACTCTGAGACTGTAGGATGTACTTGCTGCAAAAATTTTAATAGACTTACATTATCAAATAAACAAGTGTTGTAAAAGCTTATAACCAAAGATACCGTCTGCTAAATGATCGGCCATCCTTATTGATTTGTGTAATAATAAATAGAGCAGCTTTATGTAACCAGTTTCCATCTGCCTCAGCAGTTGCCTCTAATTGAGACCACATGCAAAACAAACAATCACAGGTTGCGCAGCCAATGAAAACTTTGGTCTGTCACCGTGTACCAACCTGCGGTAATAAGTGATGCGATATGGTGAGCAAATGAAAGAACCCAATAAACGGTCACAGAGGAGAGAGAGAGAGAGAGAGAGATACCTTAGTGCCAGGGCATCAAAGCTATAAAAGTTGGAGATCTGATTTGTACTAATATGTACGCTGTGCTAACTGCAGGCCACTTTAGGTAAAAATATTGAAGTATCACACAGATGTCCTCTCAGCCATTCTGTTTATCTTTTTCTCCTCTCTGGTCATGTAGATGCCCCTGTGCAGCTAAAATAACTCGGTTAAACAAATAGATGAGTGAAAGACCAGCATGCACATGAGGTAAACTGGATATTGCGCTTGCTGCAAGAAGTTTTACATGGTCAAAGCTTCCTGTGACAACTTTTTCTCGCTCGAAGTATATGATTAATAAGGAAGTTGCACCTAAGAAATGAATGCAACATTTTCATCTCTCATAAAAAAGCACAAGAATCCAATAAACAAAATTCTTGGCAGGCTCTGAACTGTGAATGAATGGAGCCCCATATTCCCAATAGTGTGCGTGACAGGTTGCTATTTCTAGTCGACCCAACAGTGACATCATTAGTTGAGAAAAACAAAGATGATGCGGGGGGATTTAGGACCACGTCCTGCCCGTCTCCTCCCACATGACTGTTGATCACTTTCAGAACAGTTAAATACTCACAAAGAGGCCACAAGTGACCGTTGTCAACATTTTGGACAACTACACCGTGTTTTAACAGCTAAATCAGAGAAGTTTATTTAAAATGTTTGAGAAAATGGCCAATAGATCTTAATTCGAAATTTGTCCATCTCTATTTTGAATCTTTCCTCTTTTACACAACAATAACTCTTGCATGAGATACAGACAGAAGTGGAGGTGGGGGGTTATTTTGGCACTAACAGTGAACGTCTGGTTGACCGTGGCTTTTGTAGCCTGTGGTGTTGCATTTTAATGGACCTTTCAGGACACACACGCCGAGTCAATAGCTTTTCTAATTTAGCTGTCCTTGTTGTTCTGTTACATATGATGCAAGGTTACTGTTGCTTTCAGAGAAAGAGGCTCATCCTCTCTGAAAAGCCACAAGGTTCATTACTTCTGTTACACGATGTAGAAGTGAAAAGTGTAGTTGTAAAGTAGTTTTGATTATGCATATGCACACGTGTGTGAAGCTGTGGACTAACTGAGATCAAGGCCTTATCCCATGGCATTTAATAACTAGCATTGTTAAATACTGCAACATGTGATAACTTTATGCATTGCTTACTCACTTGTAACCGTGCAGAGTTTAGATATGCACCTGCAAAGAACGGACACTTGTGTCTTTGTTCCGGTGGCTTTGCTGGATTCACATGAACTTGATCTGTAATTTGACTCAGCTCCCTATGGACTGACCTGCCTAATTAATACTTACATTAAGCAGGGTAAACATCCTTTCCCCGCTTTGTCAGTCACCTAAAGGCTTGAATAATAATTTTAATCCACTACTAGTAATGCATGCACAATGCAATCCCTGCTGTCTGCTGGCACGGTATATAGGGTTTCAATTTTGTCTGTTTATGCAAGGATACCGCCACTAACTTTGCATAAACAATGCATAATTTAGATAGCAGGTAACCACACACCCACACACAGTGATCTTTGCTCTGTTTCCTGCCAATTACTTTAAAACTGTTATTCTCTCTGTCTGTAATTTCCACAGCTCACTTCACTGATGAGGTCCAAAGCAGCCGTCAGAGAGGAGTGACCTGCCCTCACCAAAGGTGCACAGTACGCCTGCAGAAGCACAGGCCCCCTGTTCCCTGCAGGATCTAGTCCTGTTGGCCACTTTTTCTACTCAAGTTTGTCCCCAGGATCATTCAAAACTGTTTCTCCAACGCTTCTACCAAAAACTGAGACTGTTTTCCAAAGCAGAATCGGCCCAGCCCTCCCAGGCGGAAGTGATGGGGAGTGTGCGAAGCCACCGTTACAGCATAGTGTCCTCTGAGGAAGACGGCATGAAACTGGCCACCATTGCTGTCCCAAATGGCTATGGAAACGGCAATATGAACAAGGTGCACAATGAGCACCAACATCAGAGCCGCTTCGTCAGGAAGGATGGCCACTGCAATGTGCAGTTTATCAATATGAGCGAGAAGGGCCAGCGATACCTAGCAGATATCTTCACCACCTGCGTGGACATCCGCTGGCGCTGGATGCTGCTCATATTCTGCCTTTCTTTCCTGCTGTCGTGGTTATTTTTTGGCTTAGTCTTCTGGTTGGTGGCCCTCTCTTATGGGGACTTAGAGAATGAGACTCAGATGTGTGTTTCCAATGTGGACAGCTTCACCGCTGCCTTCTTGTTCTCAGTGGAGACCCAAACCACTATTGGCTATGGTTATCGCTATGTGACAGAGGAGTGCCCAGTTGCTGTCTTTATGGTCGTCTTCCAAAGCATTGTGGGCTGCATCATCGATGCTTTCATCATCGGTGCTGTCATGGCCAAGATGGCCAAGCCCAAAAAGAGGAACGAGACACTGGTGTTCAGCCATTATGCAACAGTAGCCATGAGGGACGGTAAACTTTGCCTGATGTGGCGTGTGGGAAATCTGAGGAAGAGTCACCTAGTGGAGGCCCACGTCAGGGCCCAGCTACTAAAGTCCCGCACCACCGCTGAGGGTGAGTTCATCCCTCTGGATCAGGTAGACATTGACGTAGGCTTCGATAGCGGCATTGACAGAATCTTCCTGGTATCTCCAATAACCATTGTGCATGAGATTGATGAGGACAGCCCGTTCTATGAGATGAGCAAACAGGAGTTAGAAAGGGCAGAATTTGAGATTGTCGTGATTCTGGAGGGCATGGTCGAGGCAACAGCCATGACCACTCAGTGTCGGAGCTCCTACGTGGCCAGCGAGATCCTCTGGGGCCACCGCTTTGAGCCGGTGCTCTTTGAGGAAAAGAACTACTACAAAGTGGACTACTCTCGCTTCGACAACACGTACGAGGTGCCCAGCACGCCGGAATGTAGTGCTAGAGAACTTGCTGAGAAGAAGTCCAACGCCTCCAGCTCGAGGAACTCCTTTTGTTACGAGAACGAGGTGGCTCTCGAAAAAGTAGAAATGGAGGAGGAGGAGTTTGAGGAAGAAGAAAACAGGGACATGAGAGGTGTTGACATTAGTGCACTTGAGGACATAAACACAGATGTGGTGTCAGACTCTGAATGCAATCTGGACTCTTTGCCTTTAGAATCAAGGCCTTTGACAGCAGAATCAGAAATATGACCACAGAGATGAAGAGGGGTTCAACACTACCATGGAGTATGTTAAAACTAGCTTGAATTTGATCTTGACTGCTGTTGTTGATAATGCATGACAGTTTGTAATAGACTGTGATTTGAGTATGAATTTCTCTATCTCACGCACAAGACACCACAGAAATCCAGACATGTTACATTGTTTGTGGCGGAAGAGGTGGTAAATAAGCTGGCAGAATGGAGCTAGAGGGATAAAATAGTTTAAAAAGCCTTCACTTACACACTGTGCAGTCTTCCCCTCCTAAAATATTGTAAAAGATTAGCCAATTTGTTTCAGAAAAATTGCTACTTTTTCTAGAAAAATGCAATTTCTAATTTATTCAAATGCATAATACCAGTTTGCACATTTTGCATTTAGCATCCTGGGTATAATATGTCTATTTGTGGCCTGACTATCACAAAATGTTGTGACGTAAACAAAATAAATATATTTAGTTTCCATTAATAATAGATTTTTAAAAAATGTAACCTAAAATTTTGATATTTGTTGTCAATTGCCAACCTAAATTTATATATTTTTGATCATTATAAGTTTAAGAAAGTTTGTTTGAATGCAACTTAAATCTTTTTAAGCCCATTATCCACCTGCACAAAGGCTACTATTTGTTAATGAGCTGGTCTCTTAGCAAAGCATAATGAAGTCTTCTTTATTGTTATGGGCTTGATATTGCTGTCATGGCATGAGCCAGGAAAGAGATTCTGCACAGATTATGAGCACACGTACACTCTGCTCTTTAACCTATCATTTTGTCTAAATGTAGCATCTTTTTCAGTGTGTATCTTAACAAAAGTCTCAGTTCTGGCGGAGGCACTCAGAAGAAGGTTTGACTTAAACTGAGCACACACTGCAATAGATAGCACAAGAAGACGAAGCAGCATTTAGAGGCAATGCACTGTGCAGTGTACTGCCACTCCTCGCAGGTCTTTATGTTCTAATGTGCAATACAGGTCAGGGGCAGAACATGGCGGGAGGCTCAACCCTGAGCCGAGGCGATGAATGTTGATGATAAGTGCTGCTAAGTTACATATTATGTGTTTAGAGAGAAATCTAGGAGCCAAAATGTATTATTGTCTTTTAAAGTATCCATTTTGAAGATTGCAGATGCAGCCTATAATGTTATTTCTAGATGTAGAAAAGCATGATTCTGTCATTGTGTTTTCCAAAGCGTTAGTGCACTCCCACCCCCCACTTTAACAGCAGAAACTGTTTTATTACCCCAAGCCAAATGTGTAAATATATAAAAGACAACCATAACTCATCTGTTAGTTGATGTTGATTTTAAACCTGAACTTTTCCTCATCTAACAGCGGTTGGCTGTCAAAGCATTAAATTATTTGAGTTGCTTTCGGTGCAGTCTGCTTTATATTTCCGTCAGTGTTTTTGACATGGCAGACGTACAAATTTTGGACACATCCTAGCTGACCCCCTCATTTCACCACTGCGGGTCTTGTGAAGTTATTTGTCATTTCTGAATGGGCCCTTGCTGTAAAGATCAGGTCTGCTGATTAGCATATTAGTTTCCATTACAAATCCTCAATGAAAATAGCACATTTGACTCCAGTCTTACAAAAGATTGAGCTTTAATGGTTTTTAACTACTACTGTAGGTGTTTTTGTGACATTTTGATGCTTTGATAATGTCAGTAGAAGCCAGAACACTGTACTGCTTCTCTGGTAGGGAAATCTACTTCAACATTTGGTCTGTTCTCACATTGACACTTCTCCTGTCTTAGGTCTTTATTTTTCTACCAGGGTCTTCCCATCTTCCTGCACAAACCAGAGACTGTACAGATTTTTTAATCTTTTGTAAATTATAAGGGAAAAACTGTATATTGATATTGCAGTTGTTGAAAACTGTTCATGTCCCTTTTTTTAAATAAAAGTGTAAAAAAAAATCATCAAGTTGATGCTTTGATTGTACACAACAAATCGGTTGCAATAGACGATACTGTGCTTGTGTGACTTTTGAACTTATGAATAATTTTTAGCCATGCTTTTAATGTTTCCAGCTGCAGTCTACTGTGCTATAATTTTCCAAAGATTTGTTTTTTGACCCAAATGTGTGACATCTGGAGCTGGTGAGCAGAGGCCTGCTGCACTCTTTTAGCCGTTGATACATATGCTGCCTCTCTAATTTGGAGCTGTGGCCCAAATTCCAAGCTGCTGGCTGTCAGAGCTCACACCATCATTTACTATTATTCACCAAACTGACTCACTCCACGTCTGTGAAAGTCCACAGAGACCCCGTGCTATATCAGTCAGCTCCACTGGAAGTAATTTTCACTGTCGATGGAAAGAACGCCTCATTTGCCTTTCCCGATCTAATTCAGCAAACCATGGAAAATCAGTGTATTCTGGCATATGAGGTGTCTGTCAGGATGTGTTTAATTAGCAGGAGAATATTTTTGTTAAAGCCTCAAAGTTTTAGTAAACAAAATATAATATTTTCTATAGTTTGTTTAAGATTATTGGTGTACAAAACCACATGGTTACACAGATTACATAACACATCAATACTGCAGAGAGGATCCCACCACCCAGCAGCTCCTCTGATCCACCACAAACATGCACCAAACACCATTGAGAAATAGACAAGGTCAATATTGTTGTATCAGAGATGAATGTGGGTTTACGGTTTGACACATCGGTGTGCAAATTTTAGTTGGTTTCCACACACAGCCGCATTCTGCCAGCATGAGACGTTGTCGGGGAATCTATTGATCAGACACGTCCACAGGAAGGCAGCGAGCCGATGTGATTTGGTTCTACATATAGGAAGTGGGCGCTGCCTGAGGGCTTTTTCCACATTAGCCAATGAAACTGTCACAAAGCTCCAGCTTGGAGTGTAAACGTGGGCTGTCCTTTTTCCTTTCAGAAAATAAATTTTAGCTTATTCTCACTATGTCAATCTCTCATTGGCTTAATTGTTAAAGCTGATTGGTTTTGCTTTTAGGTGGCTCTCACCTTTCAATCTCTGTATGTCTGTCTGTAACTGCAGGTTTGGTAAATTACAGAAAAGGTTAGTTGCGACTTTCTTTCAAAATGTCAGTCACACACAAACTCTTGACACCTCTCTGATGACATTTAACTGAACAACATGGTGACTGCTGTCTGTGCTGGGTGCAACGTTTCAAAGAAATTGACAGTCATTGTTGGCAAGTGAGCTCCTGTCGATGACGCTGATGACGTCTCTCTGGCGGATTCCCCTGACTGGCTTATTAAACAGACTGATTAGCTTGACCTTCTGATTAGATGGGTGGATACAAATGTAAACAATTCATCAGCAGGATAAAGTCATGACACACAGTATTTAATTTATCTGCTTAATGTTAAATAAGCTAACAGCTTTTGGAAGGGTAAACACTCATAGATTATGCTCCAACATGAACTGATAAAACATAGAGATATGACCTGTGAAAATGTTGTATTAGTTACCCCCTAAAAACACCCCTGCTTTATCTCAGTGACTGACACCTGGAGACAGTTTATATACATGATTTTAAAGAGTGTTAAAATCCCAGGGATATTTATTGCAGGAGGAAATGTGTGCAGTCTGGACAAAGTCTATCCTGAACATATTTAGAAAAAGGTATTATATCAGAGGAAATATCTGACTCTGATCTTATGTGGGACATCTACAGTCTGCAGCTTCATGAAAAACTGTAACCATGTGTGTCTGGCCTAAATTTATTTCTTGAATGTGCTGCTGAGGTCAACAGGCGTCACTGACATTCATGACGTTGATTCCGCAAATCAGATTTTAAAAAAAGAATAAGACAACGAGTAAGAAAAGAAAACAAAAAGGCGAGTTTCTTCTGAATTATGATGAAGAGTTGGGTAATAAAAGAAACAATCTAGATATCTCTGTCTGCAAGAGGTTCTTAGTCGATAAGAGCCAATAGAAGCAGCTGGACCTGGAATGCTGTCTTAAAGACGTGGTTTGGAGCTCCAGGTTTTGGGAATAGATGAGAAAAGTGTTCAGCGATGACGATGCTCTATCTGCTGTGCCAAACATAAAAAGAGGTAATCAACCTTCAGTACATGACTGAAGCGAACACACGCACATTTATTTTATAGTGGCTTAGTTTCCTGAGATCTGACAGATTTGATGAGTCTGTTACCCTCAGCTGCTCCATTTTGTGATACTTCCGAGAAAGTGGTGCAATAACATTGACAGTAAAGCAAGGATGTAGTATAACAGTGACGTTCGCAAGTTGTAACCATTCAGTCAAAATGACTTATTGCCTCAGCAAGTCTGGAAGTGGGACAGAACCTGCAGCTGGCAAACTTTTCTCAGAGAATGAAAGCTAATACAAGTCTGGGGGATTTGCTTGAGGGCCTTTGACCTGAAAAAGTATAAAACTCATGCAACATGTTCCCTCATAGCAAAGCAGTCATTAACAACCTGCTGAACCCTGTTAGACTCCAAATGCTATTGTTATAACTTGTCATATACTTCTAACTCACTATAAATGATTTTCAGCTTTGCCATTTGCAGCCTTATTTACCACCTTGTCCCTTAACTGGCGTGAAATAAACAACAAAACATCATGACGCATCTTCCTAGAGTGCAATGTGATTAATTTAGGTAATTATATAATTCTGATTACATAGCAGTTGCATAAGGCCTTTGATGATTCTGAGCACTGCAAAGATCTGCTGCCTCATGCAGCCAGCAAACAAGTGGACGACAGCAGCGGGTTGACTGATGAGGAGTCGTGGCATAGGAGGTTAAAACACTCTTAAATTTAAACTTTAGAGGTGTTGCAGTTCATCCTATGTGACATGTCACAGTTGTGTGTCAATCAGCTTGCTCCAAGTAGTGGTTATGGCTGCAAACACACAAAGGTGGTGTGTACTTTGATTAATGTGGTCAAAAGATATTAAAATACCTGATATACATTTTGGAGCTTTAAACCAGTTCTTGCAATTAAAAAGATATTTTTTTTTCTTGCAGCCAAAATCCTCCATTCAAGTTGCTGAAAAAGTTTCAAACTCCTTTTTAATTGCATAAATGCAAAACTCTGTGCGGCTGATGCATTCAGCTATTTGTAAAGAGCTGATTAGATCTGATTTGACAGGACATTAAAATACACTGGTACACCAAGGCCCATATAAAGGTTTACAGTTAACTTTAAACAGGACAGGAGTGTCAGATCACAGATAAATGTGTTTCACCAAACAGCCAACAGCTGACACACTTGCCAGAACGTTCTGCTGTGTGTGTATGTGTGTGTCTGCGTATGTGTAAAGGGGATTCCTGGCTAGCGACAGTGAAACCCCTGTCTCCTCTCAACATACCGGGGTATTCCAACTCTTTTTAATGTCATGTGGAGTTTTAATATTGAAGTTTATATTCCTTTTATATGACACATATCTTTACTTTTTATATTGGACTAAAAAAGGTTTGTCAGCGAAAAGTAACATATTTTTTTTTCTCAGAAATAAAACTTAGCCGCTTTATAAACAGTCTAGTATTTCTCTCTTAGATTTACTTACTTGTTTTCACCAGCATACATTCTATTAAAATTTAAGTATTTCTTGAACTAAAATAACCTTACAAGTGCACACAAATGCACTCTCGTTCCCTCTCTCTCTCTCTCTCTCTCTCTCACAAACACACACACACGCACAAACACGCATGCACGCACACACCCACACACACACGAACACACACACACCTGCTGACACTTATTTTGGTGCTATCTTTGACAGCTGAGTGTCTCATGACACTCAGGGGAGGAATAGGAGAATCAAGCAGGTACAATATGTTGGACCAGATTCAGGCTTTTTCCATTCCGCAAGTCTGCTGTAAGACAATATGTATATTCGTTCACGGTGGGAGTGTCTGGTCACACAAGGAAATATAAAAAGACATTGGAGGAATAGAAACTCAGAATGCAGTTGTGTATGTTTGGGTCAGGTTGTTGCTTTATTTGATTGTTCATTCAATGATTTTAATTTTTTGCGTAAATATATCTGTTTGTGTGTGTCGTTGTCTGTCTGTTTCTTCGTCTGTAACTGTTGACCTTTATGCTCTTGGCTGGGGTTCCCGTGACCTTGACAAATGCATCCAGAGCCAGGAAACAAATGCGATACCTACACTATGTTCATTGTTGGCTGTTGAACACTAGCACCTTGTGCTGAGAGGACTTGGCACTGTTTGGTGTAGTCCTTTGTTGGCTATTATGGAGGTTCGTCAGTGAAAGAGCCAAAACATTGAACACAAAGCCTCCCCTCCATGAGGTGCCCTCTGGAGCACCCTTCTAATTGAGAAATCACTAGGAAGTCCCCTCTAGGGTGCCCTTTTAGTGGAGAAAAATGCAATAAGGTTTCCTGTAAGGTGTTATATTAGTAGGCTGGCCTTCGAGGGAAGAAAACATAACAAAATGGCCTCAGGCTACCCTGTAGTGGAGAAAATATGAGTAAGTGCTGATTTAAGTGAATTTCATGGGAAGAATATGTTAAAATATGTCATGTAAGGTGCCAGTAAAGAGAAAACATGATAATTTGGGTGCCCTCCTAGTGAAGAAAACATGAAGATGTGCTCTCTGGATTGAAATTTGATGAAGTTCCCTCTAAGATGCTTTCGTAGTGGAGAAAACTTGAAGTGACCTCTGAGTTGTCATCTGGTGGAGAAAACATTATGCCATTTGGGGTGTCCTTTATTTATCTATTTATTTTTTGCCCATATCCCTCAGAGAGCCCCAGTCTGCCACTGCCAAGCCCTGCTGGCTTGTAGGCTGCAGAAAAAAAGGGACCCATCCATCAGTTTTACTCTTTCATTTTCTCTGATTTTTCTCCTTTATACTTGTTCTGTCTGTTGTTATCCCTCCATGATCTTTGCATGTCTCTCCTCATAATAACAAATACACTTAAGGAAGACTAGAAAATATAAATGAAATAAAATATGAGGAGAAAAAAAACACAGGCAATTTCAAGGATGGAGAATTTAAAGGACAGAGGACACTTGAGAGGGGCTTGTTTATGAGGACAGCTGAGGAGAGATGGATACCTCTGAACTGTGTCCAGCCCTTCAGTGATAAAGGTTACTACCAAAGTAGTCCAGCCAGACAGCCAGTATGTTCATACACTGACGACCAACACGCTACCACTGTAAGTTCCAGACAGGTCACCGCCTATTTATTTCCGTTGATGTCTGCCAGACATCTCATTGTTGGCTGTAACATATCAAAGTGTATTTATCTAAGGATAACATATTTTTTAAAGCGTATATATTAATGCAAGGTCAAAATGACTATACATGCTGTTCTACCATGCTTCACATTCACACAGTTAAACACATTCACACCTGGCCGTTCGAACTCTGGTGTGATAATAATCAGGTGAGACAGATACTCATTCACTCTTCCTACCCTCGTATTCACAGCCTTCCCTGGAGGATTGACCACAAGCCTGTTTCTGTAACCTGCTCTGCCGCTGGCTGCGTGTTCAAAGAATCAACCGCCCTCTTAATGTTGTTAACCATTTTTTTTTTTTTGTGAATGGCGCTGATGTCTTTCCACGAATGCGTGGCATATCAGCCCCCTCAGGGCAAAGCAGCTTCCGTACCTAAAAGAGCCGAGAAAGGCCTACAGCCAGGGTTACCATGGCGATGTGTCCGGGCAACCGACAACATGAGCTCAAGTGTGGATCCCTGTGGAGGATAGACAGCGGCGAAAAGGAAGAAACTTGGAATCAATCTCTAGTTGTTTGTCCGGTGTCCGGTGCAGATAGATGAGGATGATGGTTTTATGATGCGTTTGATTATTTTTAGGACTCATATTGAAATGCAAAACCTTTATGACTACAACTTTGCTCCCTCTGTTACTTAACCATGGCTGCTTTTGTTTTGTTATAAGACATAAATGTTGTTGTTGTTGTTGGAAACTATATGAGAACTGGGTACAAGAGTTGAAAATAAGCAATAGTTATTAACTCTTTGTGCAGCACAACAGTTTCATCTTTGTAATGGAACTCTGTTTAACTCCGTCATCCCTATTACATTTAAAACTCAAATAAAAAAGTTAGTAGAAAACTGTTTTTTTATCTACAGGTAAGTCAAATTTAACTTCTGATAATGCGATGGCACAAGAGTTTCTTTAGCTTGTGACTACTTTTTTTAACATTGAGCCTGAGAGACAAAGATAGAAACTGAAGGTGTAAAACCTGAGAGACTCACAAGGCATTTTGAGAGGCCATCTGAGAAAAAGTGCTACTGTGGGAATAGCTGAATTAGAAGCTTGTGCCAAAAAAGAGACAACAAATCTGGATATCTCAAACTGCTGCTTTGATTTTGTTTTTTTAACCACATGCTCTTAGCCTCTTGAAATATCTCAACAACTGTCAGATGTAGTGCCAAGAAATTCTGTACAGACGTTTATGATTACCAAAGAATAAAGCCCAACCTTTCAGAATTCATTGTCTCAAAATTATTTTGCTTAAGCTTTGTTTTATGTCCAACTACCTGCAAAATGACACTTCCATCGGTCTTGGTTGAGCCCTGTTACGCTAATAGCTAATAGATAATAGCGTATATTAGCAAATGTTAGCAATGATAACATGCTAAACTTAGATGAAAACATTATACCTTCTGTAGTGGGTAGTTAATTTGTTAAATAATTTAGCTGAGGTCAATTTGGGCAAAGGTTTAGCAATATAACTCCTGTATGTAACTTTGTTTTTAGCCAATCTAGCCAGTGGCTTTTCTTTCAAGGGACAGAGATGTTGATCTTTTGTTACTTGTTTCGTCCATCACTTTGGCTCTAACTGAAAAAAAATCATCTAAATATTAATAGTGTTAACATAGAGAAAGAAAATACTGCCCTGAGCCCCCGATTCCTGTTCCTGGAGCTTTTGATGCAGGTTGTAAACTG
>JAPZDV010000009.1:9463282-9476433 GCA_029814665.1 Acanthurus lineatus | reverse complement strand
ATTCCTGTTCCTGGAGCTTTGATGCAGGTTGTAAACTGCATTTGCCTCAAGTCAGAAGTTTTTCTAAAAATTAAAACCCCTGTCCAGAGGCAGGAAAAACTGTCCCATAATGTATCTGTCAATCGCAAAGAAAAGAAGTTAGTTACGGCACAAAACACACACACTCAAGCACAGAGAATTGGAGCACAAGGCAAACGATCATTCTCCTCCCCACTTTAGATTTAATTCACACAGAACAAGATTAGAGGATCCAATCAGTGGTGACATTGAGCCAGGCACCCAGTGGAAAGGGACACCAGGGAGGCCTAATCATCCCCACCCCTCTGCTCTGCTGCGGCAGGCCAATCAAATCCCCTCCAGACGAAGCAGATGGTCGATATCATCTTCTCCCTTTTCTAGGTGAGATTATCTCCTCAGCTTCAGACCTTATGGGTGGATGTTTACTGCGGCTGTGGCATTTCTCTCATCCGGCGGCAGGATGCTGATGCTGAGTTTCCTGTGGTGTCAAGCTACCCAAGACCCACAATACACTGGCTGAGAAGGGACATACAGTGTCCCTGGAGTGATGCGGTGAACATTGCATCCTGTGCTGTAAATAGAATGGCAATGTTTAAAGTTAAAAAAAAAAAAATAATAATTTATGTTTTTTCTGTGTCAAGATAACACATAAAAGTTTGGCTATTAAATCACTTTTGATTGTTAAAAAATGAGCAGCTACTTCATTTTAAAAATGAGAGGTTACTTCTTCATTTTGCTCAGGATGCAATTTCTCCCAACAAGAAGATTATTCCTTACGTCACAACACAATTTTCTTTCCTGTCCTGCCCTGCCTGAGATTATGGAGGTAGCTTATGCTTGGTTTAAGCAGGTCTGTCATAAGGCAAACAATGCAGCAGAATCTCTGCAGGATATGACATGTGACTACTGATTAGAAAATCCTCGGGGGAAAGAGACCGGAGAGGTACGAGTGGGCAAAGGTTGACATGATGGGCAATTTACCTCCATGGGCAGTGGTCAAAACCAAACATGCAGGTTTATGTTACACAACGTTATTGTTATCAGCATTATCTGCTTAAAGGCAATCCAATGGCTCTGCAATATACAACCATATCTGTGCCTAAAATAGCAACTATTGTAAAACAAATGTAATATTATAACACTCATTCATGTTTGTGCACTTCTGGAACAGCAAACACATACAATATCTCTCCAGGCACGGTGCCAAAGAAGGGACCTCTTCCTCACGCAGTCTAATTAATGCTATGTACAAGAACCACAGGTGTAATTGAAGCCAACCTCGGCTCTGTTAGATCACAGAATACAGAGCAAGTTTTCCATGTCCACCAAGGGGTAACAGGTAACAGGAGAGGAGCAGCTCACCACTTAAGGATGTCTTTGCGCCAGAGATAAAGAGAGCTCAGTGTTACACCTGTGGGCTCAGGTAATCAATGTTGTGCTCTGATCTCTTGACTTTCCTCATCACTTACAATGCCAAACGAGTAGTACGAGGACCTGCCGATTAAAAGTCAAACTGCTGATATCAAGAAAGGGAGAATTAAACAAGGTTACAGTTGAAAAAAAGCTGTGGTTGTGTGTGTGCATGCTGTGCAGTGTTTCAACAATTTTAAGATTTCTTTGAAAAGGAGATGTAGCACCTACAACATCATCCTTTTTTCCCAGAAGCAAGGATTATTTGTGTCATTTAAATATTGGCAGACTTGGCAATAATCTGGACAAGAGTCAAACGCATTGGCAAGTCAGTCACAACACATTGTCCCATTCATAAGGGACGATTACTTTCCATTACTAATAAAAAAAAAAAAGAAAATGAATGGGGCATGTTGGAGGATACACGCACTAATTACTTCCCAGCGGATCTTGTAAGGCCTTGGGAATAGGACTTGGCTGACTGGCTTTATTCCTGCAAGTAAATCACATGATTGACCTTACACATTTACACTGTGGAACTTAATCCTTAACATACACACTCGCCTCCAGCACTGCAACACTGAAACGCACTTTAGACACATTAATACATCCTCCGTTTTCTCCGTGTTCCTCACCTTAGTGCTGAGGTCTGTATCTCAACAGGTCGATTTATAAGTGTCAAAGTTTTAAATAAGAACTACCACATCTTGCCTACAAACTAAAGTTGGGACCATTTGACCTGACTGCACTTTTCAGCATCTCTTGCAGCAGTGTGATTCATAGGTGAGGTATGACTGAGAGTATATAAAGATACAACCTTCAGTCTTATGATCAGATAAGGCATCATCACATTGAGGAGACCAGAGGAGGTTTATATATAAAATTAAGTCTCAGTGGCCTGGTTCTTTTTTAGTCCTGGTTTACGTTAACAGGCACAGACTTGCAGCGAGGCAGCCTTGATGAGAAGCATCTCTCTACACTTAGTCTCACTGGGGACGAGCATGTTTCCATTAGACCAGCTGGGCTCTAAGCACATCGCCTTCAGGAAAACAGCCCGAGTCAGAGGACAGTGCTCTTTGCATCTCCTGTCCCCTGCTGCTGACTTCACTCTCCACTATGAGAAACAAGAAGCCGTGTGATGGCAACACAGGAAACAGTTATTTGTTGACCCAACTCCAGTGTTATTAGTTAAAGGTGTTAAAAGGCTAAAGAAATACTTTTCTTTTGTAATCTGTCCTGGGCTCTAATGTTGAATCTGAAGAAAGCCAACTGCAAGAAACCATCTCAGATCCATTACTGTAATCTTTGGCTGAAACCCATTTTGAGAAATTTTCGCACTTCATGTTTTTGATTTTAGCACAAACAGTTTTACTTTTGTTTTAATTTGGTGAAATTTGGTTTTGGTATCATTGGTAAATTTCTAATCTCAGCTTGAGGTAAAGTGTCTTTTCCTTACAAAGGCCCACACCTTCTTGCATAAGACAACTCACAAGATGAAAGTCTGCGAGGCTACTTAGTGCTTGAGCTAACTGATGCTAACTGCTCACTATTGCAGTGCTAACAAACTGATGCTTTAGTTTAAGGTAGAATGATAATGCTTACCATTAATAAATTCATTCATAAATTTGGTTTTAGAATATTAGCATGCTAATGTGCATCTGTTGGCAATGCTAGCATGCTGAAATTTGGCATGTATAGTGATTATCATGTTCACTATCTTGGTTTAGCATGTTTGCATGCTAAAATTTGCTGATTAACAGTAAACACTTAATCTAAGGCTTACAGGATTTTCAGGTATTTACAATGCATGTATTTGGTCTCAACCAAAAAGAAGTGGACAAATTAAATGTCAGGGGATCACAAATTATTCAACATTAATCCTAAGGTAGCACAAATTTAAAACTGGACATCCAATAGTTGCCGAGATATTTGATAGATATCACTGACAGACAATCCCACCCTTTGGGCACCACTAACGTGTCTAAAATATAAAAGGTTTTGTTTCTATGTGCAGACTTTTTCCTTTGTGCAGACTGCAGTTTTGAAAAATCTTTCACATTTGTTCATGTTGTTCTTCAATATTCTAGTAGTTGGAGTAGATGCCTGGTCTGAGTGGTGTTAGCAGCCTCTCTGCTCATTTGCCAAGCTGTGCACCACAACATAACTGGTAGATCAATAGGTGCTTGTCAGTAATGCTGGAGGTCATTAATGGAAACACGGAAACACATTTATGTAATCAGGCAAATGGGAGACGTGAGGTCAAACGAGAAAAAAAAAATCCTTTTCTCCTTCTTTAGACATGGCTGAAAACTGTACCCTGGAGCATAATATAGGTGTGAATCAAATTGCAGTGTGTGAGCAACTGATTTGTCCTGAGTAAATATTCACCCATGACAATGTTTGGCCGGATCTGGATGACGAGGGCTCTGCATTCAGCTGTGGTTTGACAGGAGAGGGGGCCTTTCCTCGCTGCAGCTGTTCCACTCGTTGACATCAGCCCACAGCATTTCTCCTCCAGTAGTGAGTGAGGCGATATTACATTTCACCTTCTTTGGCTGTCCCATGTTTTAAAATAGTCCAAATGTTCCGTATCATGCAGTAAACAACACACACCCACCTTGTTCAATCTGCAGTATCGTCCAAATGTTGTAACTGTAATCCTTCATAACAGCAATCATCATGCAATTGCTGATAGCTATTTAGAGACTATATTAATATTTCACACTCTATTTTTATGGCATGATAGCGTGTATGTCCTGTAGGGATCATTATTTGATCACCTTACTATGAAATAACTAATATCAGGAGGGTTTTTTAAAAGTGCGGATTGCTCTCACTCAGCTGTTTTGATCTTTGGAATCAGTTAATTTATTGAAGCCATTAACTGACACAATAAATCAAACAGGCTGTAGAAATCTGTGGCCGGAAAGGTCATGCAGAAAATCTCTCACATTTGCCACTTTGAATAAATACGCTGTCACCTGTTTTGAATGAGGAGCACTGATCACAAATATTTGCTTTGAAAAGGTGACATCTGCTTATTTACACACATGCACTCTTCATCAGTCTGCACATGCGAAACAGCATGGGTGGCAGACAGATCTCTCAGGCTTTGCCCCGGTGATTTGTGATGGATGCTTGCCACCGGTGCTTCAGGGGTTTAATTACGACATGGTCTAATCCTGGCTCGACTATCAAATCTGGTCAGATATCACCTTCAACACAAGAGAGAAGAGCCTCTGCAGAAGGATTGTTTCAGCACAAACTAGTCAAGCTAAGCTGCTGTACTTGATTGTAATGGTGTAATACTAGAGAGCTGCATTTCCAGTGAGTTCAGACTACTTTAAACTCTGTTTACAGAAGGCAGTTTGAGGTTGGGGATATCAGTTTGAAGCATATCTTCCTCTTAAGTTGCAGAGGTTAAGAAATATCTCTCAAGCAGGTTCTATTTATAATCCTTTACGTTCTTTACTGCATCTGTCGGATGCGTAATCCAGCTTTGGCCCTATACTTGATATGTTGCTCTGTGACCTCTTATCCGACGTCATTTAAGAGCAGTTCATAACTGTAATCCTTGCTGCCAACTGGGTTAAGAAGTCTGAGAGGCTTGAAATATAGCAGTAGATATTTCCCAAGTCACCAAAATGTAATTATGTAATTGCCTCTTCCTGTACTTGTTCCCTCAGAGACATTTCTTTTCTGCAGGTTTTTCATGGTCTAGCATTTGCTTTGTCGCCTGTTCCTTTGAATCCAGAGAGCACATCACTGCCCTGGAGGCTTTTGATTGAAAGAGGGAAGTTTATGTCTAACATTGCTGTCTTACACGTTAGGTTTAACATTACCATTTCATCACCAGTATTGCATTAAATTTTGTAATATTCAAATTGCAGCACTTTTAAAATTTTAGCCCAAACTTTAGAGGAATAATTTATATTACTCAAAGGACTCACTACTCTCATGCTGATGCTTTGTGGTAAATGTGTATATTTTCATTTTAAAAATTTTCCGTTCATTGATATACATTTCTATATATTTAAGCTAAATTTTCTATATCACATCTTGAAAATCTTGTTTATTGTTGCAGCAATTAAAACTTTAACACACCAAATTGTGAATCGGTGGTGTGATTACACTTAAGTCATTGCTTAACTTACCAGATAAAAATGATGTGTTTTGTCAGTGTTATAATGATTTTTAACCTGTTCCCATGGGTAGAAAATGACCAAGCATAGGGTTGTTTTAATCTGCAGTATTATAGAAATAACATCAACATTGGGTTAATTTTTTAAACCATTCGAAATTTGGTGTGAAGTTCTAGGGAAACTTTTCAAACATGTCCGCCTCACCAAGTCCAATTTCAAATCAAAATGCACATGATGCTCTCAATGGCAAAAGTATAAGTTAAATTTCTTTAAAAAAAAAGGGATACATCAAACATTTGACATAGTAAGCTGAATCTTAAGGCAACTTGCATGAAAATTTCATCCTTTACCCATCTGTCAAAATGACATTAAGACTTAAATGACATAACATTTCCTCTTGTGTAGGTTACACAGTATGTGCATGTTTGCATGTACTGTATCTATAGAGATCAGACACACTCTAATTTCAGCAGTAATGAGTTTACTCAAGGTTGCTCAACCTGTCACGTCTGTCTGAGTCCATGTCAGTGCTCATCACTCCACCCCTCTCTGATCTAGACCCACAGTGCAATAGGAGCTCAACATGTTGCATAAGGTTGCGCTGTGTCAGCCCACGGCCTAGGAAGATCTGGTTCCATAAAGGCTCTTTCACCCTCCTCAGAAAAGGGGACCTCATTTTAACTTTCCACCACAGGCCACTCAGTATCTCGCCTGCAGAGGAGAAACTTATGCAACATCATCTGCTGAAGTCTGCCGTCTAAGGGCACGATGACAACCACGTTTTCCACTGGAAGGAACAGAGAGAGAGAGGTTTGATGGGGGATGACGTCCGAAGGTTCCCCACAACTCCCATTTGTCCATTAAAAAATCTCAATGCATAATCATTATAACTGGCACATCACAGTCATGAACATGATTGTATGTAACGTTGTCTGAGTGTGTGTGTGTAGCAGTTTAATTTAGTTGTTGGGTGGTGCGCAAATGCTGCCTCTGGATATCCATCTCCAGGACGGAGGCAGGTCAGGAGATCGTGAGATCTGGCGTAAGATTAAGGAAACAATTCCAAAACGGAGTGCACATACGTACCATGTCTTGTCCATCTGTTTGTCCCCTGGGGCAACAGCAAACAACGTTCCCAAACTTCAGCAGGCAAAAAATAAGCCCAAATCAATCACTTGTTCTTCTTGGTCAGATCTGACCTGCCTGAGAAAAGGAGGCCGTAAAGGCCGATCAGAAAGTATGAAAGTTTGAATAGTACAGATACCCAGTAGCTTCTTTAGCCTCTTGAATCATGGGAGCTGCTGAGAGAGAAATGTGTAAGCAGCATTTCTCTACCTTTGACACGTCTGCTTAAGACTGGAATAAGAGCAGAAAGATCTGCCCTGCACTAGACTTGTGGAATCAATGTGTGCTGTGGTTTGACCTATGAAATTTAGATTTGACTGTTAAAAAGGTGTAGGATATCACTGAAACATCGATCATTAAAATAGAACCTGTCCTCAAAAAATCCATTAGTATTTCAAGTATAAAATCTAGGTGTAAAACTGTTTGGTTTCAGGTAAAGTGTTGGGAAAAATATTTTTTTATTGTATTATAGCACATGTTCTGCCACTAAACGCACAGATTTTAACAGAGATATCTTGAAGTGAGACCTCACAGTTCTTAAATACTGGATTTAGAAGTTTTTTTAAGGTTTTTTATGAGTTGCTGAGCAAAGCGCTTGTCCCTGGTGGTGATAAGCTGTCAGTGCTGACCACAGCAGTGAATCCTTAAAAGAGAAAAACAACATGCACACAACAGCCACACACTTTTAAATTTATTTTCTACAGTAAAAGCAGTCCAGCATTGAAAATGTCACTAAATTTAAATAGGCAAATATAAAGCAAAATATTCCTCAAGTATCAAAAGTAATAGTGCTCACTGTGCACAAAAATAGCCCATGTGAATACCATGATATTAATTTTATTTGACTGTTATGGCTGATGCATTAAAGTTTACTGTAAGAATCATTTTATTATGTCTTTGAAACTAGGTTAGTAAAAAATGGTACATTGTATTATATAACCCCAAAATGAATGAATTCAAATAGCTACATTCCACAACTTTTCTAATGTCTTGCATTTATGACATGCATTTGTTATTATGCACAAAACATGTCACAATTGCCCAACCATTTACTTTCACTGCTCCCCTGCAGAGTTCCTAAAATGCACATTTGCAGTCCAGAGAGGTTTTTGGATTCACTTCTGCATCACAGTCCACATTGAATTGAGTCGGGACAGTAATTGAACTGGATGCTGCCTATTTTCTTCCTCACACGACAATCTTTTGAGCGGCATTATGTAAGTTCACATCAAAGGCTTCTCTCCTAAAATGAGGGTCTTTGGTTTGGCTGGCAAATCACTCTCCCTGCACAACACTGGACGATTGCCTGCAGTCCACTAGCATTGAGTTTCCTAATCCTGGCATGAAGTCATCAGTCTTTGACTGACACACTCGGAGCAGAGTAGCCTGCTCAAAGTGAGCCTTTTGTTGATCTCCGTTGTTGACACTCACAGCGAAAAAAGCACTCAGAAAGAGCCATCAAAATGAGACTCTTCTTTCCATTCATCACACATTCTGAAGAATCTCGACTTGCCAAGAAGCGTGTGTGCACTTACATAAGGATGTTTACACAAACACAAACTGTAATGTTACTCATAACACGCATACTGTAATAAAAAAGACATGTAATCGTAATAATTGAATTTGCAAACAGACTGCACTGGAAATTGTTGGATCTCTAAACCTTGTTAATGGTAATTCGTAAATAACTATCCAGGTAAAAGCTTGTATCCACCCAGCAAGTGGAATTAAGTTTCTGTGCTCATGTGCTGAGACCAGGTTTGCCATTACCATCCCTTGCTTCAATTACATTTTCATCACATCGTACCTTCTTTACAGTATCACATGCAGGAGAAGAGTAAGAGAGTTGGGGACAGCTGCCGCTGGAAACCCAACGACTGTGCTTCCTTTAATCAGCTGGATCGGTCACCTACGGTATCTCTTGTCAGGATCAGAGTGTGCGGTTGCAGGAATAAGAGTCTTAAGTGGAACTGTTAGTGACACTGAAGTAGGAATTAAGTGGATTGATGAGCGGCCTAAATTGCAAAAAGATCCATGGCTGGTGGTACACTGCAGAAAACCTGCTCTTAAATTTGAATGAAAACATTTTAAATGAGAGCTTTCTTTTGCATGAAACAAGCAAATTTGGCTTCCAGTACAAATATTGACTTTCACTTCATGAGTTTTCTTCAAATAAATCATCATGTCCAGCTACAAGTCTTATAAAAATCTTTTTTTTGTAAGACTTTTTTGAAGTCCTATGACATATTTCTGGTTTAAGTATTTATGCTTATTTTATTCTAATTTTTTTTTTTCCAACAATTTACTCTTTTTACAATAGGTAGTTTGTTTATGCAATACTTTATAATTGTTTCAGTTTTTTATATACCTGTTTTCTATTGCTGTCTTATTTTAGTTTTTTGTTTGTGTTTTTTTTGGTTGCTTTGGTGTGCATTGGTCTCTGAATTCTAACGTTTTGTCTGCTTGTAAAGCACTTTGGATTGCTTTCACTCTGAATGAAAGGTGCTATATTCATAAAGTTTTTTGTTTGATCTGTGATAGTGTTCATGGTAATAAAGGAATGCGTCAGCCAACAGAACAATGTGGATCTGATTTTTTTATAGTTTTTGGACAACAATAAGCTAGTTACACTTTAGCTAAACACGCAAAACTTGTAAGTTGATTCAACTGAATATTGGCTTTGGTATTTTCAAGCAGGAAGAATTTAAAATACTGCCAGCTTTGCCCTTTAAACTTGAGCGGTGCTGTAATTTCTGCATCACATATCAACAGGACCTACTTATGTAATTGCAAAAACTTTGAGCAGTCATAAAAGGCAAGCGACATACTGAACAATAAAGCCTTTATTTTTTTGTCTTTCCATAGTTCAAGTTTGTCAGTCCCACCCAATGAAAAGGTGGCAAATAGAGTGAAGGAGTAAGAGGTAGAGCAAGTGTTCCATTCTCATTGTGATCAGCGTAAAAACTCACTTTTACACACCAAGGGAATGGCCATTCAAAGAAGGCCGACTAAAGAAAAAGAAAAAAAAAACTACAAAAAAAGGAAAAAAAAACAAAACAGCAGCTTCTTTGTGGTGTTGCTAGCTTTCCCTTATTATTCACAATCATAAATACTCCTAACTCACTGACTTTTGATAAAGGTTGCACTACAGTGTAAACCAGAGAGGTGATGAGTGCACGCCATGAACAGAGGCATGGCAATCATCATCGCTATCGTCACCATCATCACCATCACAGTCTCTGAACACTTGGGAGTGGGGAAACTGCCACATGGCAGGGGCCTCTTGCTCAAGATCCAAGGCTAAGGGGCTCTGCATAGTATGGTCAGACAGAAGAGATAATGGCAGCCCACCATGGACTGAAAAGAGGCTCTCGGTCCAGCACTCAAGGAGAGTACGACCTCGCGATAAACAAACGGGGTCGTCTCCTCGTGAAGGAGAGCCCAGAAACCTGAGCGGTGGAGCCTGACAGCACATCAGTCCAAAACAGGTGTACAATAGTCAGCTGGCCCTGTGAGTACAAGTGTTTGTGTATGTGTCACACTGCATTAAAACTAACTAATACCAACCACTCTACCACTCATCAGCACTGCCAGGCTGGGACAGTGCCGTGTTACATTTAAAAAGGAGATAGTATTTACATCTTCAACACATAAATTATTTCCCTAACATACTGTCTGTGTAATGCATAATAAGGACTCTGGGAAGGAAAAAACAAACAAACAAACAAAAAAAATAAACATAAGTGCCTCATATGAAAAGACCATGCCGACTCCAGAATTTAGAAAGGTAGACCAAGTGAGATAAAATGAGTTTAAATGCTGCTGAAATAAACATCAAAATGCAGGCAAAACAAGTCCAAAAAGAGAAATTACACAATTAATGCAGTAATTCATGAGAACGATTTGCAAAAATGGCACACAGGAAGAGATAAAGCTGTGTCTGATTAGGCAACACCTGAATACTTCCAGGTAGTAACAATGGCAGCACCGAAGCCAACTCGTTAATACCCGAGAGAGAAGAAGAATACAGAGGGGTCACAGCATGAGGGGTCTCAGCTCTGATCGATATCAGTTCAGATTATACTGGACTCTTTACATTCCCACCTCACACACCGCCGAGAGATCTAGGAATGACTTGCAACTCCTCCCATCCAGAATATGACCCTCAGTTTTTTTTTAGATGTTTTTTCTCAGCTCTGGAGCCCCAAACAAACCGGCCCCGCAACAACTGCAGCCCCTGCACTGACCAATCACGTCAGGCCAGAAGCAGGTCGAACTGTTCACCTGATGTGATCTGCCAAATAAGGCCCTACTCCGGTAAAATTCACACATGTCGTCGATATACAGTATCAAAACTCTGTATAATGAGAAAACATACAAAAGCATATGCAAACATAGCTTTCAATACAGAACAACATACACATTAACTGTTGGTTTTGCAGATGAAATTCAAAGTATTCATACAATATGTGTCACAAAGAAATAATGGCTGGCTCTGTCAGTTCTGATGAGAGAAATAAAAGGGGCAGTGGGGGGAAAAAAAAATGAAAGAACAAGACCAAAAACGACAAATTGGATTCAGTTCATATTTGTCATGTTGAATAACTGCACACACAGGAAGCTTGGAGGAGTGAATTAAACCTCTCCAGTTGGGTTTTTTTTTTTTGACCGTACAAGTTCATAATACCACCAATCTCCCACTCCAGTGCTGCTAGGCTGCTGTCAGTCTTTGGGTCATCCCCTCCTGTTGTGTGTGGGTGCATGAGAGTCCGTCATTCCAGTGAGTTTAAAAAATAAAGGTAGGCCATTGGTTCATTTTGCTGAGAGGTCCCCGCCTACCCTGATGGGGTGGAGCCTGGAGGGAGCCCATCAGTCATCCAGGATGACCTTGACAAAACTGGCAACGTCTGTCTCTTTGGAGTCATGCAGGGTGAAAAACGGATGTTTCTGCATCAAAAGAAGGAAAAAAATGTTAGGAACAGCTCTTGAACGACAAGAAATATTTAAAAAAAACTATGCCTGTGTTTTTGGTTTTTTTTACACATCAAACACATATGCATCACAGTCTTGGAGAGTAAATTAGTTAAGCCTGGCCTCTTGTGGACAAAAGCAAGAACAAGATCACACACCGAACATTACAGTATGGAGGTTAACAGGGGACAAAGGAGCATAAAGCACAATATGTGTTGGTTTTTGCAGTAAGAGGAAAAAAATTAAAAACTACAAACCATTAATTCTGTATACGCTGGTCTTTCATTTGGTTTCTTTCTTAAGCTGTAAACACAAAGGTGAATGCATAAGTGAGAAAAACAGCACACAAAAAAAATTAAATGTATTATAACTTGAAATAAAACACATCTTAAAATAGCTGAATGACATGAACATCATCCAACATCACACTGGAGCTGCTCAGGTTTTCTACATTACACCACCACCTCACAGTAAATAGAGCAAACACTGACCCCTGCTGGACCCGTGGGTCTTTTTTTTTTTTTAACAGCAAGGTAAGTGAGAAGAATAAGTCTGAGGAAAGTCTACAGATTTGTCATCGAATGCGAGGCTCACCACTGGGAGATGAAGTCTACAAACTCTGGGGAGAAGCGGTCGGCGGGCAGCTGTGGAGACGGCTCGTCCACCACCTGTTTGAGCTGCTGGAACGGGGTGCCCCATGAGTCGTAGGGGAATTTCAAAATTGCCAACTCGATCTAGGAGACAGTGGAAGGCAAATTTATAAGCTTGGGCTCAGTGTTTTGTATTATTGTTCATTTTATGCTTATTTCATGGCATAATTTCCTGGTAAATCAGAGGTTCCCAGTGTTTTCTATACATCCTTCATGTGGGAGCAAATAGAGATATATGGGACATATCAGTTTGCTTTTTTGTCCTTAAGGCAAAATGTATTAATTTCGGTTCTGTCCATCTATAGGTTACGGCAGCACGTACTACTGATGATATGGCTTCAACATGGCAGCAAAGAGTCAAAACTGTAATTTTAAGTGTCTGAAACATTATTGAAAGGAACTCTGCAGAAATAAATCTTTTTATTAAGGAGTAAAATCCTTTTTGTTGTACCAAAAATCCCAGATAGTTTAACCTGCAAGACTTTGCCTTGTGCCTCACGAAATGCATTTTCAGGTTTAGTGGGACTGTTGCTAGTGCAACACAGTGATTACATTGCATCCATATAGCAACTCCCACCTTTAAACCCGCCCCCTAAATGCAATTTTTTGTAAGTACTTTTTTTTTTTTTAAGTACTAGTAATTTAAACACCAAAATATCAAAAACTGGTTTTATACATACTGGAAAACTCCTCTTGGCTGTGTTTAGAATTAGAGGATACCTGTTACCTGAAATCTCTTTTTACACCAAAAATGTGGTAATAATCAGATATAATCAAGTGTTCAGAATCACAAGTGTACTTTTGTTAGAAGGGCAGACTGATAGAGAGACATTTA
>JAPZDV010000009.1:9449859-9463182 GCA_029814665.1 Acanthurus lineatus | reverse complement strand
AGACATTTATGACTAATAGCACAATTATGGATATGTATATTAAAAAACAATAGAAAAAAATGAAAAAGCCCGGCTTTCATTGCTGTGAAATATTTCTATGTGACTTCACATCCTGTCCAGAAAATGAGTTAATTCTTTCATTATTATTGTAAAATAATTTAAACCAAAAAAAGTGATTACGCTAGACTGGACTCCATCTGTACATTTCAGTTTTTGTCATCAGTGTTAGCAATAACTGAAGTAGCCTCATGCTTAGTTCTAGTAGCAGGTCTTTAATCACATTTAACTGAAATAAATAGTGAGTTAGTGGGCGTGTGAAGAGCAGCAATAACACAGATTTCTGCTGTGATACATTAATTTACTCTGAATGTAAAAATATGGTTGCTGTTCTAACTATGAGCAGAGTGAAGAGACTCACCATTGTGATACCAAGACTCCATATGTCTGATTTGACGCTGTAGCCTTTCTGATTGAGGTCAGGATTGATCCGCTCGGGCTGGAATGAAAGTTATTTATAACAGGTTAAATACTACCTTTATCTACAAATAAGTTGAACAACAATAAGATACAATTGCATTATTTTTGTGATTTTTCTTTTTTTTTTTTACACAAATAGACAACAAGATGTGATTATAATAAACAGATACAAACTAATATAAGCTATTTTAAATATCAGACAAAAATTGAAGTCCCGCTGAAATGAGTAAAGAACAAACTTGTCAAATTAAACAGGTTTTTAGAGAGAATTTAGAATAATTGGCAATATAAACTCTGGGAGTGATGTCTGAACACTTCACGGTTAGGACAGGCTTGATAAGTCTGATGTCTAAATTTTGAAATGCTTATAGAGCTTCTGATGTGGAATGCTGGTTTTACTCCAACAAATGAGGGATTTGGAGACCTCAGACACTGATGTGGGCAATCCATCAACAAATCTCTGGAGAATTTTCTCTAAATCTCAGCTAGCTGGTACCAGATATCCCCACTTACAGCCATGTAGGGCTTGCAGCCTGCATCCATTGTTTTGGCCACAGAGTCCACCAGGTGGCCGCTGATGCCGAAGTCACACATTTTCACTTGGCCCTCAGTGTTGATAAGAACATTGGAGGGCTTCACATCTAAAGAGGGACATGAAGAAATGGTGAGTGAGAAACATTGCATGGAAACTGAAAACTGTGCACACTGATGGCGTGATGCTCTGATTACCTCTGTGTATCACTGACAGGTTACTGTGCAGATGCTCTAATGCCTTGACAATCTGTGGAGTGAGTGGAGAAAATGAAGGAACAGATTAAATCTTTTAAAAAGTTTTTTCAAGAACTTAAGCTGTAGATAACATCGCACTGCATATTCATTAAACAATATGTAGAAAATATCATTACGATGCAAAGTAGTCATGAGCAAAAGGCTGAACTACAAGAAAACAGAAAAATGAAGACCTGTGTCATTAAGCAGGGAGTGAATCGGTTTCATGCACCTGCATGTTTTAATAAAAATACTGATATTTTGCTTCACAGTAATCACTTGATGCAAGATTGAGTAATATGATACATTCCCATATCTGTATTTTGTCGCATCTGTTCTAATAAATGCATCATTTCTCGTTTGTTTGATCCAAACAAACTGAGACGTAAAATTGACAATTTGTGGTTTTAGAGAGAGTTAAATGATGTGACTTGTAACATTAACTTTTCATAAAACCACAAATCAAGTCATTCATCTACTTTTTCCTTCCAGACACTAAAGCAAATAAGTATATTTTTCCATCACGTTGAACTATTTCTTTACACTGAAACTTATGGTGCAAAATATAGGACGGAACGTACTGCTACTGTGATTTTGCCCAAGATGTCCTCAGGGATGGTTTTGCCTTTCTCAATGACCTTCTTATAAAACTTATCCAGCGATGTGTCCATCAGCTCCATACAGATCCAAACATCCCCCTGAAAAGGGACAAAATAAGAAACAAAATGATCACATGCTCAACTGTAAATAGGGTAATAGAGTTCATGTTCTTGTTTATTCACCTCTCTGAAGAGGGCGCCATAGAAGGTGACAGTGTAGAAACAGTCAACCGTCCTCATGGAAATGTCCAGGTCCATCAGGAGCCTCTTCTGCTCCAGAGTGTTGACCGTGGCGCGAATCCTCTGTGGATACAGACATCACAGATTGGGCTGCCAGTATCATCAGCAGGACAGACGTAGCTTAAATCAAATGGTGTCCAGTGTCCTATAGCCCTCAGTATAAAATGTCACAGATCCAAAAGATATCATCTAAATGTCTGCAAGTTGAGCTCATATGTTGAACACGTCTGTGTGACATGGTACTATTTTAAAAGCCTGATGCATTTACACAGAAGCCGAATCAGGTAACCTGAGCAGCAGCTTCCCAGCCTACCTTGACAGCCATGATAACACCGCTAGGCACATGTTTCATCTTGTCCACCACCCCATATGCTCCCCTGCCCAGCTCTGCAATCTGCTCCAAGTCATCGGCCTTCACCACAAAGTTCTGGACAGAAGAGGCAGATGTTACATTCATGTTTTTATACAGCTCAGCAAAATGATAGCACAGCCACATTTATTGGGAAAACACAGACAACATTACCTGATCTCCGATTGTGACGCAAGCTTTAGAGTCAAGATCTCTAGGGGGCCTGCAGGGAGAGAGCAATGCGGGTTAAAGCTGGTGCTTAAAACAATCAAAATTCAAGTTAACCATACAAGGACTTGCTCTCTCTGGTGCTTTAATTATCATTTGCACCAGGCAGTGGGGCCCTAAGTGGAATGCAGAGACTATGCATTCTGTCAAATATATATGCATATCTAAAAAATAAATTTGCTAAATGCTGACGTAAAAAGAAAACACAGTTCTCAAGTACAGCATGACTGAAATTTTGAAACAGATGCTAACATCAAGGAGCATAGTTAAAACTGCTGTATAAAATAACAATATATCAACCAATATTCCTCTTTTGTTAACTTATTGATTAGAATTCAATCATGTTGTTTATTGTAAACATCGGCAGCCACTATATGAACTCAAAAGTAAACTTTACAAAAAACTATTTGAAATGCCTAAAACACAACTTTGTGCTGCACTTTTTTAATTACTTATTAGCCGACATGTGCAACAATACCTATATCCTGCTTTTTGCAAATACTTATTACACTGTCCAAGCCATTTTAGCATTCTGGCACCAATTCGGAGCTTCTTGTGGTATTATAGCTTCTGTCACTACAACATTGTAGAAAAAAGAGCCTTACGCTGCTGCTGCTGGTGTAGGCTGTGCAAACACTTCTTTGGCCAGCTTCAGCCCAGGGTTCTTCTTCTTCGCTAAGAAATAACAAATCAGAAAAAAACATTTCAATCTCAGCTCCACAATGGATGTACATTGATCTATGAAGTGGTATTTAGCAGCAAGCATGAGCTAGTATGATTAGCTCTGTAGAAGGACTGAGGCAAATTGACTCCACATCTACAGGCTGTTTACCACATTACTCTCATTTTAGAGCAGGAGTTTACCACAACAGAGACCCACACTTCTAAATCAGTTCATTAAGTGCAAACTAAATGGACTTTGCTGGTTTTCATATGTCCACATCTATGGGGGGTTATTCTATTCTGGTAGTAAGGAGTGTGTTTGTGGTTAAAATCCATTTGTAGATGCCTCGGACAGAAACAATAGCAAATGATCTGTTATCTAACTGGAGATTAGGTGTGCTCAAAGCTAAGGCCCTGCAATAGAAAGAAGGTGGACTAAATGACTAATCGACATTGGTATGATGACTCAAATGGAGAGGGAGGGGGTGTGCATTCAAGGGAATCAGGTTTTCCTTCCTGTCATGATTTTTTCGTGTTTTAATCACTGCTATCACATTGAGCATAATTTGTTTTTCTGTTTCAATTCTTCATTGTTTTAATATCTGGAGTATGATGTTGTAAACTTTGCAGCTCTGGGACCTTTCTGTGTTAAATCACTGACAGCAGTCCATTCATAAACACAGTTTACCAGCAGCCTGTGGGACTTCCCACAAGGGGCCGGGAGTCCATGCCAGAATGACACAGCTACCGGCCCTACGAGCAACAACACAGGAAAAACAACTTGACTTTTTTTGACACGGACACTCGTGTTCAGCATGTTCACTCTTGTTGCAAGGTCGACAGGAAAAATAGGACACTTTTATTGACCTTTATCCGTGTGTGGGCCAGGACTTGGCCACAGTTTTGCCCCACTGGGACATGATGAGAAACATTTTAGACCTGGCTGGTTATTTCCTGTTCTTGTCCTGCTGCACACACACACACTCAGGCCAGGCTGTGCAGACATTCTAACCCAGTTCAGAGAAACTGGTTTCTTGTGCAAACAAGTCACCTTCACTTAAAACAAATGCAAGCTAGCGAAAGTTAGAAACGGCTTAGTTTACTAGTGTGATTTCAACTGTCGGTATTACTGTGGGGTTGTATTTGCCATTGAGTGAGTCACACAACTCCAACGTAGAGGAAGTAAGATTGGGTAAACCCCTCTTTGCCAGATTAAGCTGGAAGGGAAGTGAGGTTTTGCTAAGATTTTAGATTCTATGGCCTTCCACTGAAACGTCAGACAGGTCCATTTTGTGCTGCAGCCCTAAAATAGGTCTACAGTGTCTGGACAGACTACGGCAGTCTCATGTGGTAGGGAGAGATTGAAGTGTGATTTACTCACACATGCTCAGTCAAAAATAGACTGTGCATTTCCTCTGTGTGGGATAACTATGAGCACTGAAAGTCTTCCGATGACCTGACAAATAAGATTAAAGAGCCTTTTGTTCATGCAACAAAATTTAGGTAGCACACAAACATGGTGGTGCAGTACAAAAACATTTAAAGCTGTTCAACCATAATTGTAGTACATATGTGTAGCTCCTAGTTCAAATGTACTGCTTGAGAAATTTACAGTGAAGTATTAACAAACTTGACATACTGGCCCCTCTCAGGTAACAGAGTGTGCAGTGACCCTGTAGCTGAGACTAGGGGTGGGATATGACTCACAGCCAGTTGGACTGGACACATCCGCTTAAAACACAACAACTGTCAGAGACCCTTTGGGAAATATGATGTCACTTCACTTGGCTTGCTTGCTGCTCGCTGTCCCCATTAAGGCCAACTGAGGCCAGCTTTACAGCAGCTTTGGGCTGCAAGACCTTCTTCCAGTTGAGCCTGATAGAACACAACAGTGCCATGACATCAGTCTCAGCTGCAGTCAATGTATATTGTGGCAGCAAAGGGAAAAAAATACATGTGCAAAGATATCATTATCTCAGAAAATAGTTTAGTATTTCAAGAGAGTTGGCAATGCAGAGTAGAAATCGCACTGCCTACTTGTAATCCATGCCACTGTCTGAAATTAAACATTTATATCAAAGTGTGCACTGAAACCTTGTTTGACAACCAAATATGCACCAGCTGCATTCAGCATTTAAAAAAAAAGATTTTTTTTTTCTTATGTGGTAAGACACTTATTAAAGTAATTACTTTAAGATTATGCTTTGGCATTTCTGCTTTGCTGTGATACTGACAGCTGGAAAGAGACAAGCCAGGCAAGGGTGAAAGAGAGGATGACATGCAGCAAAGTGCCTGGGCTGAAATCAACCTGGGCAGCTTTGGTAAGATCACAGCCTTATTAAGTGGTGTAAACTCTACCAGATCAGCTACCGCTGAGCACAGGCAAGTATTTAATGACCTACAGCAATTTTCATTGCAAGTTTTAGTCATTGTATCTTAATCAAATAAATACTTCTGCAGACGGTGTGTTGGAGTTATTGAGGTCTGTATCAGCCACTACAAACAACGGCAGTGAACTTTGACAGGAAATGCAGCAGTTCTTAGAAAACCAAAGACGTTCAGTGGAAACTACCCACAGTGCAGTAACACATACTTCTGGATTGTGCATGGGATCAAAGTGTAAATAGCTGGGTGGCGAGTCACCATCAGGAAGCTCCAGCTTCAGCATGGGTCCATATAGGATGACTCATGCACAGATAATCTTCCACACCACCCTATCGGTGCTGTTAGAGAGAACCCAATCTTTAAACATGCCTCAGCAATACGCAGATATAGCACTGCAATGCACTTAGGCCCGCTCCACCCTTGACCACCAAAGGCACAAGTCCTCACAGTGTCCATAACAAAAAAAAGGCACTTTCACGAAAGACACTTGGGGCCTGCTTTGGTGCACGCAGTAATTACAGCACATAACCTGTGTAGCAGCCACAGAGTATCTGCTTGCAGCCAGTGAACTGTCAACAAAGAGAGGCTGCACTTGGTATTGGTGCTGCAAGTCAAAACATGCCATGGTAGGCCAAAGGCTGTGATTGCCTGAGCCAATCTACACAGCCCTCTCAAAACAGTGTGTACTCCCGACCATGGTAACGCTAGTATGATTGTGTAACAGCACAAGCGGTGAACTTGAAATGTAAATTGACATCATCATCATGCTTTGTGTGTGTGTGTGTGACGCAGAGGAAGGACCTTGATTTTTCCAAGGTGTGTATTTTATTCAAAAGCGTACAGTAATTACACAGCACACACATAGCCGACTGACAGAAAAGCGAGTGTGTGATAGCGCCGTTGGGTAATTTGGCATCGCGGCATGTTTTACAAATAAAGGAATTTCCACCATGGAAAAAACAAAAAACAAAACATGCATTTCCCTGGAAGCGGCGCTAAAAATATTTTTTGCGCTAACACACAATCGATCAGTCATGAATCATAGGGCCGAAAAAATCCAAACACCTGTGGTCCCAGTGTGCTTTACTTTTCCCGAAAGACAGAAACTAATCCAAGCGCGGTGATTTCCAGCTGAGGGGCAAGTTGGTTGATAATTACAGCTTGGCAAAATTCCTTTATTGTCGGGAAAATGGTGTTAGCTTACCACAACATCGGAACTTAAAACGAAACGATGCGCGTGCCGTTTAGCTAAAATGTGAACATTAAAAATATCATTTAGCACACTTCCAACAGGTAAATAATGAATACCTTCAGACAGCAGAGTGTCTAGAGACTTCACATATTGATAGAAAGCAGGAGAGACATGCTGGCTAGCTTCTTTTTCCTTCTCTCATACATGCAGCTTTCCACCTGGCAAGGTTACGTTACTAAAACATAGCTAGCTAAATTACTTCCACGCAAAGTGCATCGCGATATTTAAAACAAATGCACGGCTGTTTTAAAAACGACTGAAAAAAAAAACAAAGCACTTACCTCCTTTAGACAGAGACATTTCCCCTTTGCTTTGATGAGGGGGAAGGGAAGCACAAAGACTTTTGCCTTTTTTTACTCCCTCCCTCCCTGCATCTAGCCTTACACCCGCTCAGGATCGCTGGCTTCTGCAAAAACTAGCAGCGATTAAAACAAAATGGTTCCTCTTCGTGCAATATTGGCGCTTCGATCACCAGCTCACACGCTCAAAGATCGATTGACGGATGAATGCACAACTTTAAATAAAGTCGGCGCGGGTGGTACAGTTCGAGTTAGTTTGCTAACAAAACCTGCACTTTTAGGGTGGCCAAAGTCTGACAGCTGAAGGTTCCAGCGAGCGACGTAATGACGTACTTCCTGCCTCTTGATAAGCATCGTGGGATACGTAGTATCTATTGCGCGAGCGCCTTTTCTATAAAGAAAAGTGCAAAAATTTCCCTAACACTACTAATTTAAAAAACAAAAACAAAAAAAGTTATTTTTTTTGTTTACTTTTATAATAAATTACAGACCACAACGATTTTTTGGCGTTTTTACATTTTATTACAGTCTTTTTTTAAACGAGAGTGTCTGGATGAAATTCACATAGTCTAATAATACATTGACCTTAAAAGCTAGATAAAATGCACGTGTAACAATAAATAAGAAATCTAAAGAGCAACAAATGGCTGCAATTGCAGCAATCACTGTCTTGCAAGTAACCTACCCTTTACAAAGGAACATTGATTATGGGATTGCACTTTAATTAACACATTATGATCCGTAAACAACAAACAAGCACTGACTGCTGAATAGTGAAATGCATAAAATTAAGCAAAAAATAATAATAATAATTTAAAGCAAAACTTCTATTGTACCTATGCAAACAACATTAACCATCACATGAATGAACAGATTTAAGGAACAAAGTGCCAGGCTATAAAATACCTGAACAAATACAGTACAGTGGAGTTTTTTTTTTCTTAGAATGAATAAAATACTGAAAAGAAATTGTGTGTCCTTTATTGTATCAAATACCTCCCCTCTAAATGGCTGGGAGACAACAGAAATGAAAAAACTATTCAACAATGGAGATCTCACAGACCTGATGCATACACATGTGCTGTGATATGAGTTTACTTTGGAATATGTGCATGTGATTGTGTGGGTGGAGGGCGGATAACCGATGATGAGGCCCCACCAAATTATTGCCTTTACTTCCTGGCAACAAGGAGGGTATGGTAAAGAGGTTTTATTACAATGTGCAGGTAGAGGGAGCTGTCAATTAGGTACTCTGACGCACGGCGCTGCAGGTCGGCATCCAGCAGGAAATCCCCGGCCTCCTCTGTGCTTTGGTGGAAGTTATAGACGTGGCGAACCACCACTTTTCCTTGTTGTTTTGCCATCACAATTACCGTCTTCTGGAAACTCACACCGGCAAAGTCTGGGCTAGATGTGGCTGGTGTTACAATGATGCGAGGTCGACCTCCATCTGTGCGTGTCGGCTGCATGGCACCCAGCTCGGTATAGGTTGACCTGGCACTGAGTGGGAGCCAGCGTGGGGAGAACAGGGCATTCCAGGTCACTCTCTTACTGGAGTCATGGCCACTGGGCCCCAGCTGGGTCTGGAAGCTGAAACTGCGGTCATCACGGGTGGGGTTATTGATGACCCAAGGGGAACCCCAGGAAGAGGACAGGTAATTACGAGGGGTGAAAATACTGCAGTTGACATCAAAGTACTTGGCCAGTTGGATAGGTGAGGCGGAGTGAAACTGGAAAGCTAGGTAGAGTAGATCGCGGATGGACTCATAATACTTGAGCATGAGGGACGACTGCTTCTGAAGACGGAAGAGGTGCTGAGGGGGGATCATGCCGTATCGAACAGCCCTTAGGGCACTTTCCACTGTGGCACTGACAGGCTTGTTCTGGCTAATCCAGGCCTCCAGGGCCTCATAAAGCTCCAGCTCACTCTGCAGAATGAGGTCAGAGCGCTGGAGCAAGGAGAGGAGCAGGTCTTCACTAATGGAGCCCCATTCTCCGCTCTGCAGCACCGAAGACAGGTTCCAGGACAGGTACTGCAGGCAGCTGTCCCGCAGGGCCATGTCCCCAATTTGTAGTGCATAGTTGTACCAGCCGACCACATGGCCAGTGGGCGAATCACTAGACAGATGTTGGGCCATATATTGGGTCAGACCCTGTTGCAAGCCCCACACATGATACTTGCTGGCCAGCTTGTGCAGGGAAATGGCCTGATCCAGTCGCACTGAGATGTCACCACAGTACAGATACCTGCAAGAGTATGTAAAGTCAGTGAAACATGCTCTATTTTAAAGCTTGTTTCCTCTCCTCACATCTGAGTCACTGAATAAACCCACACTGTCCGATTTTTCAACTGCAAGTCTAAAACAATCCATGTAATTTTAGAACACTTCACAAGATGGAGCATCTCACTCCTCCAAAAAGAGGCAAAAATCAACATGTACACTCCGCTCCACCATTTTTTAATGGTTACATATGATTGACCTGATTAACCCTGGATACATGATTATACCATAAGTCTTTCTCACCTGACAAACTTGTCAAAGACAGCTGCACAGTCAGGCGTTTCCCTCAAAACCACAGCACTATTGTTGCGGCTCAGCAGCAGTTCCTCAAACACGTCACTCTGCATCGTGAGAACCAGGCTGTGTGCCTGGATCACCTTCACCTCGTCCGTGTTGATGGTCTGCACCCGGAGAGTTACATCACTGCCGTTCCCCATGGCCAGCAGGGTCTCCATACGCTGCACCAAACTCATGGAGTGGTTCAGCACTGTGGCTCCGTTGTCCAATGCCACCTCCTGCTTCAAAGCAGCTGTGGAAAATGAATGTGCATGGTGGTAGCAGCAACAGTAGAATCACTTTAGTATCAGCTTTTAGTAAGATTGTTTTCATTTAATTTCTGGATTTGGAAAGCAACTCACATTCTTCTCTATGTTCCATTTTCATCATAGCAATTTGCATCAACCTGACTCCGTCTCTCACAACAGCTTTAATGAGATTTGACTCAGCACGAACTGGAAAAAGTGCTCCCGAACTCTTTGACTAAACTGCAACTGACAATATGTGTCAGGAAAAAATCAGCATAGCACATCCTTTTGTTCTTCTGGTTTCACTGAATAGGAAAAGAGAGCAACAAGCCAGGTGGCTGACTCAGAAAACCTCCGGTACCAGGTGCACAGAAAAGATTTTGCAACGCCATTGCAGATGGCTCCTTCTATGGGCCCTCTTGTGGGTAAGTACAAGTGCCACACAGTGGAGAATCACACATGAAAGACTCAGCGTGACAAGCGTTTCCATTCTGCTCTGCCACAGTCATCAGTGGCTTATTGCTGGGGGTTTAATGAGACACAGGGGGAGCACACTTGGATCCCTGGAACGCCTCACAGTCTTCATATCTTTACCACAATCAAGAGCCCCCACTTCAAAGTAACCTTTTTCCAATTAGCCAGCCAGCACCCTGAGCCAGCTGAGCATGGTGGAGCATGTGGGGATGTGATGACAAATGATCCTGGCACAGCGTAGCCAACTGAAAAATCACTGAATCCATTAAAACTGGGGAAACAGCATAAACTATCTGTTAAATTTCCACTTTTTTATTTGATTCTGTTTTAAAAAATCTGAGAGATTAAATTTAAAAAAGAGTAAAAAAAAAAGTTATGAATAAAGAATGTTTCAGTGTCTCTTCCACTCAAGCTGGAAAGAGCTGAAAACACTAAATAAAACATTTTATACACAGTCCCTAAATATAAGATTAGATGAGTTGCTCATGAGGAACTTAAAAATAAAATCTAATCTGACAGTAAAGGAATGTGGCCCTCAACAGCTTTGGTCAATATCAGTCAAAGTCAGACCTTCTTTTGAGGAGTAAGAAAAGCCTGCCCTCGGTGCTTGTACTGTACTGTATTACTGAGGCGGCACAAAGCCAGGCAGCAAATGGACTTGCTTGTCTTTCTCTGCACTCGGCAGACAGATAGATGAGGACAGGATGAGTAGAATAGATAAATACCCATCCTCTGCCCCGAGGCTGAGCACGAGCATACATTCATGCTGTGCCCTACTATCCACTGACAGTATGGGTGAAGCTGGACTGAAATAGAACAATACAGCTTCTCTTACAATGTAAGCATCAAAAAAAAAAGATGATAAAGTGACATGACCTTTCATAATTAAAAATTCAAGCTGATGCTATTTGTTATCTTACCTCCTCTAACTGTGACAGAGTGGAAGTGGATTAAGAGGAGCAGGGTGCCCACACAGAGCCCGGTAGGGATGCCTCGTTCACATGAGCGTACCATTTCTTCTCAGTTATTCCCTGCCTCTCTTTCCTTTGTCCTTTCCCCCTCTCTTCCTCACTCAGTGACACTCTTTTCCTGAGTCCTCTTCTTGCTGCTCTGCCGTTGCCGCGTGCGTGCAGAAAGGTGTGTTGCCCCGTGTGTGCCGCCCGGCTCCCTGTCCCGCACTCTTTATGTAGGACGCTGGCCTTTCCCTGGCGCATCTCGCAACCCCACGGGCTCCATTGATTGGTGGAATCTGGCAGGGGCGTTGCTATAGCGACAGCTTTGATTTTGAATTCCTCCCTTTTGGATGTTACATGGCATTGATCAGCGGCACCGGGCCAGCCAAGGACTCAGCTTAATGGTTTTTGTTTTCTTTTTTTTTTTAGTTAAAAAGTCAGGGGAGTTAGGCACCATTAACAATCAATATTAACACAGTTTAATGTTTTAATGGTGCTCAGGATGCAGCAAAGCTCTGGACTGCAAAATTTTGTTTATTATATCTCAGTTCTGTGCCATATAATTAGTCAGTTAATTACAGTTCGTTGCCACTGAGACTCTCCGCCAAAAGTAATTGAGGTTTTAATTTGTGTGACCAACTGCAGTCAATCAAATTTCATAATCCATTTTGTTGGACAGTTTTTCAGCTGAGAGCAATTATTTCTCTGATGGCACGTTAATCTCACTAATGGGAGGATGATTTCATTGGTGCCGGGTTTGCTCATCAATCTACAGCAAGCTCTGTTTATCAAATCCAACTGCCAATCAGTACTTTAAGAAGAAAAATCACCAATATTAAAAGAGATTTTTTTTTAAACGCCACTGTGTATGATCATGTTCAACTAATGTTAGGTTCAGTCTTTCACAAACTTTACAGAGGTCACACAGTTTTAATGAATATGTGTGATACAAATTTCCGCTGGATATGGAGTTAATGGTCTGCACTTGCAGGAAACATACTATGATAATCAATACCAAAGCCATAAATGCCATTTCAACTCAATGTGAACTCAACTGTCGCATGGAAAGATAGAATCACACATCCTAGAATAACATACATCAACCGAAGTACGCTTCAAAGTGAAATGGCAGCAATGACAACACATAATACATAATGGTTGTGGTCATGACCTCAGGGCTCAAAGAGCTGTTTACAGTGCCTTTTATATCAGCCTTTATTAATCCCTCAGCCAGCATCGATCTGCCACACAGGGGGTCAGTCAATATTGAGATCTCTGTCAAAGTCTTTCCAAAAACCTAAACTCAATTTGGATCTGGAATGTTTATAAGGACAAACACTGCAACTGACAAGGCCATTAGTCCAATCACAACATTTAGACAAACATGCTGCACAGTGACAAATGTGTTTAAAATAGTTCCAAATCTACTGTGCACACTACAGGAAGAAAGACAAGAGAAGACATCATTTCAGAGGGAATTGGGTTGTGGTGAAGCCCCGAGGGCTGCCAGACTGCAGGAAAATATACAGGAGAGTAGACTTCTTGCGAGACCCTGACCTGAGCCACATCTATGAATAACTTGACAGGTTCTCAGAGGACAGCGATGCTGCTGAGAAGCACTAATGAAGCCTGCTGCAACAAACTGGACGAGACAACATAGGGGAGGCTCAGGATCATGCTGGATGTGGTGGCAACATATATTTGACTCTCTAGAGGTGGATACAGATGCACAAGAAATCAATTCGTTATATGAATGCTCTATCTATCTATCTATCTATCTATCTATCTATCTATCTATCTATCTATCTATCTATCTATCTATCTATCTAT
>JAPZDV010000009.1:9437617-9449759 GCA_029814665.1 Acanthurus lineatus | reverse complement strand
TATCTATCTATCTATCTATCTATCTATCTATCTATCTATCTATCTATCTATCTATCTATCTATCTATCTATCTACATCTTTATCTATATCTATTTTTACATTTATATACAGTATATAGAGAGAGTTATAGATATATAGATTTAGATATATATAGGTATACATTAAAATGCAACTCAGGTAACTGTTGTTAGGTACACAGTGAAACAGAATAAAAGCCCTCTTCAGGCGTTTATGAAGGGCATGTCCTTTATTCAGGTCACATTGCTTTCTCCTTTGAGATCAGCTCCTATTAAGAATCTGCTTACAGGACCACAATGCAAAGGGGCTGATCGACGGGCTGCTGAATTTGTGAGAGCACCCCTCGGGATGGGATCCATTGAGCGATCGATGCACCACAGGGGGCTCCATCACGCAGTATAAACAGTATGTTTAGTACAGGCTGAATGCCAGAGTAAGCTCCACAAAGGTGTCCGGGATGACCTTACTGTTGTGCTGGACCCAGAGGGAATGCATGAGCTAATCAGGTCTCTGAAACATGAAACAATAATATTTTTTTCTTTTATATCTACATGTTGTAAACCTTGTACATATCCAATAATAAATAATAGAAATGAAAAAATAAGCAACATATAAGAAATGAATATGTGGAAACGCTGCAATCTATATTTGGGTCTCACAAACTGATATTTCCAAGCATCTGCTGAGATGCTCCACATACAGCAGGCACTAAATTTAACTTAGTGTTTGCATTAAACCCATTTGAGTTTTGTCCAAGAGACTGTCATTTTTTAGATTTCAGTAAGAAGTGAGATGATGAGAATAGTTTGCTGACTTTAAATGTTCACACTATCAAAGAAATCTATAAATATGCATTATAAAACTTTATACTGCTTTTATTCTAACATTCTGATCTTACAGCAAGATGCTGTATAACTCAATTTATCACTGCAAAAAGCAGCTAATCTTGCCAAAAACAGCCCATGGTATCTTTAATCCATCATTTAGTTACAATCTAGGAGACAGATTTGATGTTACAGCTTCATTTTTATCAGAGTATTTCAGCAAGTTTCAGGGTGTGTAATTATCAAAAAACTAGGATTTTTCTCTGTTTTACTGAGTAGAGAAGATTTAAAAGCTTACAATTAATTACATCAGTCAGTGTCGCTAATAATCAAATGGCTGTTAAATGTCTGGCCTACAAAAGATCAATAACAAGTTCTTCTTGTATTTTGTCTTGCAATCTAATTTGATTGTAACATGAGTGCATCTCTCCTGTAACAATATTTTCCACCAGGTGGCTCTGCAAACTGATGTTGACTGTTCTAAAGTAACCCTTATGAGAGAGATCATAACTCAAATATGCTTGTAACTCATTACTCTAGTGTATGTATTTCTCAGCTGACTGTTTATGTCATGGATACATTTTTAATTCAAATATTAAAGTTAAGCTAAATTACATACATTAGAGTTTAATCATCCATAGATTAAATAGTAGGAGCAAATTTCCTTCCATAAAAATCTGAAAGTAGGCCAACTCAAAAAAAAGCTGTTGTAAGAGCAACAGCTGATAATTTCATGAGAAATCTCTTTAGAGACTAATCACAAAATCAGTACTGGAATGTAACTAAGTACATTTACTCAAGTACTTTACTTATATACAAAGTGTAGGAAGGCCTAGCCCTATTTCTCTTTAAACTTTATGAGTATTTCACTGTATGCAGCTCAGTTTTACCATCTACATCTCAGAGGGTTGTAGGTGGAGATATTTCACTCTAATACATTGCTATTACAGATTATATTTGTTGAAGAATTAACTGTGCAAGAGTATGTGAAGCAGTTAAAATGAGCTTAACCTTTAACATATACAACAGTAAAATATAACACAATGATGCAATAGTGATAGTGATACAAAAAAACATCATACAGTCTTCATTTCAGCTTAATAGTTAAACTGACATATGACATTTTTACTGCAAAATGAATGTATGTATATAATACTGAATGCACGTCTCTAACTAGTAGTGCAGTATTTTCAAAGTGTAGCACTGCAAATTTTATTGACCATTCACTACTGCAGTAAACTGATCTAATCACTAAAGCTGTGAAAGCCATTAATCATCAATCATCAATGCGTTTGACATCAGAGGCTCTGCATGCTAACCATGTCACAGCTCCTAGCATGTTGCAGAGCCTTAATAAAAAAAGTGGAAATGTGTCACTTGAGAGATGAGTGGTTCCTTTGTTTGAATGTAAGCTGCCTGAAACAATTAAGCAGGCTGGATACCTAATCTCATAGAGTATGCAAAGCTGCAAACACACCACAGAGGCCGGCTTGAAGTGAAAAGGTATCGCAGTCAGAGGAGTTCGGCGTTTACACTGAACGCTATTTGAAAGTTTGAAATCGTGTCATTTCTACGCAGACTGAGGAGAGCGGGTTGGAATAAGTATAACAACTGCACTGCTTTGAAACCGGTGAGTCCATTATTACATGGTTCAACAGCAACAGCAGGAGTGGACAGATGGAGGACTCTCAATGATCCGCCCCGAAAAAGCCGAGGATCCATGAAGTGAATATTTGAACGCTTAAAAATCGGTCTAAACATCGGTGAGGAGCCTGATAATATTCGGAAAAATTATTTGAGCGAGATAGTTTTTTTCTCTCTCAGGTGAGTTTATCCTCACTGAAGTAAATCTACCTGAGTCACCTGTTGGAGCGGCGTGACTTCGTCAGTTCAGCAGGTAAGTCACTTCTTACATGAATAAGCTTTATGATAATCATAACGTAGGAAACTTAAATTTGCCATTCTGAAATTAATGTATTGATACTTACCAAAATTCCATCTTTAAGTGATGAAATCCCTATTTTAGTGTTGTAAAAGATATTCTAATCATTAAAACTTTTTAATAACTAAATTTGGAGATACCTACGTTGATCATGTTCTTCTATCAGTTTTTGGTTACAGGCCTGTTGACAGGCTGATTGTAATTTTTAAATGTTAAATATTTGAATTTTTAAATGAGTAAAATATTATCCAAACTCGACAAACTGAGAAATTAATGAAATTAAAGTGAAATACAAAAAGGTCTTACCTTAAAATGAAACTGTATTTGACCAGGGAATGACACTAGTAGGCTGTGTCTGGTGGGAACAGGCCTACTGGGAATACTCATGTCTTCTGTTAAAATGATGCCTCTGCAAATTAGATCATAGCTGAGCTGTGATTACAACATGACTCCCTGAATCCAATTTGTTAAATTCTTCAGGGACTCAGATAAATGTATTTAAATGGACAGAAATTTTAGTATAACATAGTAAGACTTCTTTTGAACAATATGTAGGTGGTATTTGTTGACTGTGATATATAGGCTATGGAGGCATCTTTCGTTTTTAGATGCATGCAAAGCCAGAAGTTTTGCCTTTGCATTTAATTAATAAGGATGCAAATACTTGTTTGTCACTATATTATTTGCATGCATGCTTAAACAATCAAGTATTTTTGTTGCAGCACTTTTTAAAAAACCAGGGCAGGGAAGCCATGGCCAGTGCTCCAAAAGGATGTGGATCCAGTGTCAGCTCCATATATTACAACCTGTGTGACCTTACTACAGTGTGGGGGATCGTGGTGGAAACTGTTGCTGCTGCTGGTTTGGTGACTTCCTTTGTTTTATTCGTTATCCTAATGGCCTCATTACCATTTGTGACAGACAAGAAGAGAAAGGCTATGGTGGCTCTGCAGGCAGGTATTTTAATCTTTACTCTGGGACTCTTTGGACTCACTTTTGCCTTCATTGTGGGTCGGTACTCCACCAGCTGTGCTGCGCGAAGGTTCCTATTTGGAGTGCTCTTTTCAGGCTGTCTAGCCTGCCTGGTGATGCATGGGTTATGGCTTGCCCTGTTGCAGCGGCGAGTCCAGGGGCCCAGGGGCTGGATGTTATGCCTGGGGGCCCTGGGACTGTGGCTGGTCGAGGTGATCATCAACACTGAGTGGCTTATCATCACTGTGGTCAGGAGTCCCCCTGGAATCATCACTGTCCCTGACCTTTCCTGCAACATTGCCAACAAGGACTTTGTTATGTCTCTAATCTATGTTATGGTTCTGCTGCTAGCTGTGGTGCTAATGCCCATTCCCTCACTGACACACAAGCACAAGCAGTGGCGCCGAGATGGAGTTTTCATCCTGGTTACAGGTCTCTTTAGCTTGGCTATCTGGGTAGCATGGATTGTAATGTACATCCATGGGAACAGAGTGGCCGGGAATCCCAGCTGGGACGACCCCACTTTGGCTGTGGCTGTGGTGTCAAATGCCTGGGTATTTCTCTTCTTCTACACCATCCCAGAAATCTGCTTGCTGACCCAGGAAGACCCAGACCAGGAGCAGCCACATGACGGAGATCATGTTTATCCTGCCAGGAGCCTGGTTTATGACAATATCCTTAAGGAGGCGGAGCCACCCCACCAGAACGTGTACATGGAGAATAAAGCCTTCTCTATGGACGAGTCTCCAACAGGTACAGCATGAAACATACCTCTCTAAAATCAAACAATGTCTTATTATGTGTAGATGCGTGCTGAATCATTAGAATTCCAAATCAAAATGAATCAGCAAAAAAGTGCTCCAATTAAATTATTTATTCATGCAAACACACCTCTAGACAAACACATGTGAGCTGTATGAACTAATGAAGCACAACAACGTAGGTAATGGGAGGTACTATTAGTCTGCTGTTTCTGTATTTGGTTATGTTCTTTATATTTGCATGTATTTTCTTAAGCTGCAGTGCATTGAGCTCTCAGGACCACAATACTTTTATCTTCGAGCGTGTTTAGTTCAAGTGCAAAGGGTAACCAAGGAATCTGTTCTGTGTTTGGCTAAAATAATGTCAGCCACAAAGACAATGATCAACAGAAAAAGACCAATGAGACAGAAAAATAATTCCTAACAAATATTATCTAAAAAAATACAAAAAAAACCCCATTTGGGTTAGGGTTGATTAGTTAGTTTTATAGTTACTCCCTGCAAAACTGGCTAATTGGGTTGAATAAGGTGGGGCTTGCTATGCAAAAACAAAAACAGAAGAACACATCAGAGAAATATCTTTTCCTGTTAGGAAGAATTAATCAGATAATTGCTGTATTGTCACACACACACCTGCCTACCTGTCTTTGATGTCCTCTGATAGTAATCTGTAATTGACAATGGGTATCTATTTTCAGAATAAAACTAAATATGTGCCATTTAGGCAACATGCATCCCCGTTTTCTTAAGTCAAAAGTCTGATCTACCTATGAAAGATTATGTCCTTGGCCCATTATGATGCAGTTACAATGGTCAGTTACTCAGTAAAAGTAACCACTATATAATGGCTCTGAATGCTTGAACTAATGCTATTTGTTTACTTGAAAACTTTGCTTGAAAGTCTTTCAATGTTATGCTAGTATTGAGCATATTCATAACAGCACACTGAGTATCAGGTTTATCTACTACAATAAACAAAAATTAATTAGAGAGAGGAAAATAGTGACAGCCAGTTGTTTGGTTGTCAGGTTTGTAAATGAAGGATCGGAGTTTGACATGGTCACATATTTTGACACTTTTGTTACTAAACTGGTGTCATATTTATGTTGTGTTTCTGTTTTTTTAAAAGATTGTTTTAATGTGGAACTTGAACCAAAAGTATAGCGTAAAGAACCAGACAAAGATCACAAATTTCTAATCTTCCTCTACCTTTTTCTTTACCAGCTTCCACAAAGCCGGTGTCTCCATATGCTTCTTATAATGGTCAGCTACGAAGTTGTGTATATCAGCCCACTGAAATAGCCCTGATTGCAAAGGGTCTGACTAAGGTGAGTTTGTACACAGTATTTGAAGCACATAGAACATCTCCTTTGCCACATCTGAATTAATCACTTCTCTATGTGTTTCTGCAGATGGACCAAGAAACGATGATCCCTCGAGCCAGAGCTCCGTCTTTGATTCCAGGAAGTAGCAGTTCCTTGCCTCGATCGACCGAGTCCTTAACCCCCTGAGGATTGTCACACGCTGGCAGCGCAAGCCAAGAGTCACTCGAATGTTACAGCCTTTAATAAATCTCCACAATCTCTAGAGGTTTGTTCCATCCTCAGAGATCCTAGTATATGCTGCTTATCTGTTCTGTATGCTGAGAGCTGAGTGTCATAAATCAGAGATCACAAAAATACTGACAATTTTGGTGGCAGGCAGCTTGTGAAGGCTAACCTAGTTAAAATGATTTTCATATGGAAAAGTTGTGCCCCAGTTCCTCTATTTCATTTCCATTTTTACTTTATGGCAACTAGTTTGTGACATAAACCTCTTAATTAACACTGTTACCTAGTTTTGCTCACATATCTTGACTCATGAGACGCCCAGAAAGAGAGAACAATCCAGGAAACAGAGTGGCATGTAAGTATCTCTGCGAGGAAGCACGTATGTTCCCTTCTAGCAAGGATCTCTACTTTTCATAGGTCTACAAAACAAAATCCCAAAGTGGAACAATGTATGAAACTTTCAGGTGGCACCTAACCCACTGTGGGTAAATAGTGGAGTAACATTAGATAATTCAGGTACAGATAAGTACTGGTACAAATGACTTTTTATTTAGATATATTGAAAGTTATTGTGTTCTAACAATGTGTTGTTCCTCTTGTATATCTTCTGTCTGTATTAAGTTGTAAAACCCTCTTTTATTAAGTTGTAAAATTATACTATGATTTAAATTTCTACTGATAGCCATTTGATTTTGTAGTGTCTTTAATTTATAAAAAAATGTACTGTAAACTGATAAAATCTAACTTATTAAACATGTAAAGGTTACTTAAGTCCTGTGTTACTTTATGGATTATAAGAGGCAAAACAACTCAACAGCAGGCATATCTTACACAACACAAGAGGAAGTGTCATTAGCATCGCCATGTATAACGCTCAGAACACTTATTTACATATGTGTGATAAACTATGGGACACTTCAGCTCTGAACAAGGCTGTAAGCCATTTTAAGATGCAAGGATGATAATAAAGAAATGTTACACCAAAACAGTTACAATAAATTCATGTAATCTTGTTTTCTAAAGCTATAACAATCCTTGGGCAACTGAGCAGATGCACCTATATTTCGAGTTTAGAAATTACAGTGAGATTTAATATGATATCTCATGAGAAAAACATACACACATTGGCTAACTATGACTTAATTGCACAGATAAACACAGAGGGACCGTGGCTTTGAAATAAACATACTATACAATATGTTTATATTCAAAACATTAAAAGGTATTATTTAGTATGGATACCTGCCATGACTTCTTCCGAGTTCTTCCTTTTTTCTACATAGAGCTAGTTATTTAAATATTATTGGTCTTACACACACACACAGACATACTCACACACCTACACACTTTGAGAGCTTCAGAGTGAGCTGTGGCTGCCTAGCAGCAGGCTGAGTAGGCTCTCTCCCAATTACTCCCACCATCCTGAACTGTCAGCAGCAGTGAGTACTCGCTCAGAAAGGAAATTACTCACCAACTGGAAATCAGAGGGATCAAAAAAAAGAACATGTGTGCAAAATGTCGAGATTTTACTCTGCTGCCTGCAACCTTTGATGCCCTACGAGTGCATTCAAAGAGATGAAAAAAAAACAGGCAGAGAGGGAGTTTAGTCTTGTCGTGCCAATTTAAAATTTCAAACAAAACAGAGCTTTCAGACATAGATACACCACTTTTCTATGCATTTTCTGCAACATTTACCTCTTTGCTTCACTGTCTAATGTCACTGAACTGGTTAGCATGGGATTAATTGGCAGCACTGTGCCGTCCCAGAGGAGCCTTAGTTGTATTTTACTCATGCATCTCATTATAAGAGGAAACTGGTAAGATGTAATTTTGCAGAATAAGTATCCCTCAATACAAAAAAATGAAACCTTTATTTAAACCATGCAAGACATAGATTCCTCATCAACAGTGACTTGGGCTGAAATCAAAAAACAACATCTTTTTCTGACAGGCAGCAGCTGTAAACCTCTTAATATTATGAATAGCTGTCTTGTGCACTTGGTTGCGGGTGGTTACATGACCAATGGTGGTTGAGCTCTGCTCAAGGGAGTCCAATCACAAGCAGCTGTCCCCGCTTAATGCATATCCTGGTCACTGTGACAACCTTCAATGGATAAACACAGACGGGGAAAAAAAGCTGACTGAACAGGAACAACTGTGAACCCGCTGACCAGACAATAGCGATTCAGTAGAAATAGGTAATAACATCTGGTGATATTACTCAGTAGATCACTCTTGCATAAAATATTATTAATATAATATTTGCTTTCAGAGCCCAGATGCTTTGAGAGGTGAAGTTGTCAAACAAAACATCTCTGAATTTGTACAGTTGGTCTCAGAGGCCAATATTTAAACAAAGGCCTTGTTCATGAGGGTAAACCTTTTAAGGATTACAAAAGTAAATAGCTGTGCCAGGCTCTAATAAGAGCTCTGCATTTAAAAAGCTGATGTGATTTATTTATCGCAAGGCTCAGTTTCTCACAGAGGTATGAAGGGAAACAAAATATGCACAGTTTTATATTTAATCTGAATTTTTCCTGAGTTTTAAAATTTCTCCTTATATAACAAAGGTCGAAAGTTTATTTTTGACCTTGGTAACTGCAGCTAAGAAAAAGTAATATTGAAAGACGATCACATCATGTTTAAAGCCTCATTAAAGCTACTAAATGTGTTCTCAACTGCTATTTCAAAGCTCAATAATTAATTTTGTACCTTACCCATTTTTTTCGCACATTAGTCAAATGATCCTTAATGAACTCCCAAAAAACTCATTGTGAGACTGTTTTATTAACTAAATTCTTTTACTTTTTACATTTATTTATGCTTATTTACACTAATTAAAAACAGAAAGAATACAGGCATTAAATCACACACAATAGGCCACAGTGTGCAATTAAAAATGCATTTTTAATTTTCAAAAAGTTTCAAGACATTAAGTCCATATGTTACGCCAAATCTCCATACAAACAATAAAGAACCAGCTTTCTGCTGGAGCACTGCCATCTAGTGGCACCACAGCCAGCAATCAGAAGTGTATCGCTGCCTAAATATGGAGCCATGAAGGTGCTCTACATATCATTTTGGCATTGATTACAGTACAGTTCCTGTAGATGGGTGAAACTTTACTGTACAGTACAACCCTGTGGATAAAGTCCTAACCACAACACCATATGGGACTTGTGCATTATAAACACTGTTTTTAATACTGTGGCCCAATAAATTTAGATTTGGGAAATGATAGAAGCAGATTTGACAACTTTTTCAAACAAACTTGAACAGAGTCATGGGTGTTAAGGTGAGGAATCGTACTGTAATAGCTCCTAAAACGTCACCACCTCAATTTGCAAATATTAAAAAACAGTGTCATTAAAAGTCAGATTGTAACACAGTATCAAGGGTGAAAAAACAATAGAATTCATCCAATCATAATTGGATGAGCTGAGTTAAAGCTGATCAGTTTGTCTTCTTTATAAGACATTTAAACAGGCATTATCAACATCATGCTCTCTTTCAACCTTAACCTCTGATACACAAAGTTGCAGATGAATGTTGATAACCTCTTACCTCATACTGTGGGCTGTAATTTAAAATGTTTGTTTCCTTTCTTGACAGTTAGCTGCATTGTGCTAAGCTCTGTCGCTGGTACATCAGGCCCAGAGTTATACGCAGTCACACATAAAGTCTGCTGATGGTTATCTTACAACCAGTCTCTGTTTCAGAACCTTACTGCTGACTGAAGCCGAGGATTTATAGGTCTCTGGCATGAAACGTCACTGAAGGTTCTTGAGTTTTTCCAGACTGGCAGTCCTTGCCTCGTGCTGCTGCTGTTTCTGTTTCTTCAGATGACGGTAGGCCTCCACTGCCCGCTCCCTCTCCTCCTCCATGATTCTCTGTCGGGCCATAGAGGGCTTGGTTGTGGATGCCACGGTGTGGCCGAGCATGGAGTTGAGAAACAGGTCCTTGGATGCTTTCTGGATGATGCAGGCAGAGAAGAATAAATGCATTTAACCTCTTACTCAATCATTATGATCATAAACACAATATATGATGACTGAATAGCAGGTTACCTGAGGTTTGACCGGAGCCTTCTTGGGTTTAGCACTCAAAGATGGCGGAGCCATTGTAACTTCACCAAAGGGAACATTATCTACAAAACAAAAATCCAAAATTTGAGCATACAAACAAGTTTGAATCTTAATCTACTTTGACGATTTACAAAAGTTCTACATACATGAATTTTGAAGGATTTAAGCAGCATAAACAATCATTCAGTGGTAGGCACTAACCCACAATCAAACCCAATAAGTCAGACTATGGCAAATGTATTAGCAAACAGTTGCAATTCTACAAATGCAAAATATGCAAAGCAACACATGCAATTATTATGAGTTGTTTTTATTCAATATTCGCTTTCAGTTCCGTTCTGATCCACACCAGTCTTTGTGGTAAATATCTGGCAACTTACCTGTTAAAAACACCAAAGTGTTTAACAGCTTTAATTTTTTTTTCTCTGCTTTCCTTTTTTTTCATTTAGTTATTGGCCAAGAAGTCTAATCAGTGAACACATGTGCTTAATAATAAAGAAAGGAGCCGCTCCCTGATATCTTTTTTTTTAAGTTCAAAAGCTTTTAAAAACATGCTTTTATTACCTACAAACATCTCTTTTTCCATCTCGGCTTCCAGTCTGTTCAACTTTTTCTGCTGTAGCCTCTGTAATCTGACTTTATCATGCCTGTAGCAAGACAGCAAACATTAAATAAATTAGTCAAGTATCAACCAGGAATTTACAATCACTTAATCAATTCCACCTTCCACCTTTTGTTCAAATCCCATATATCAGTAAAAAGCTGTGAACTCACTCCTTCTTTTTTTCGGACTTGCCCTTATCAGCAGGCCTCTCTTGTTTGTCTGCATCCAGCTCAGGCTTCCTTTCTACTTGGTTCTCAGTGAGGAAGAGGATGTGTCTTGTCTCATTCTCCATGCGCCGCACATATGCTTTCTCACTCTCATCCTTTTTCCTCCTGAAACGTGGGACAGGTATGTCCTCACCGTGGGAATCCTCTGGTTTGCCTTTAGGGGAGAAGACTACAAAGATAGAAACAAGTTCCTTACTGGTTATGAACAATCCCATGGCTTAGAAAAAGGTAAAAGCATGCATGGCACAAATATATTTACCCTCTTTAAGCTTTTTGGCTCTCAGGGGACCCTTTTTCATTCTCTCCCTGCTCTTCATAATCTCTCGGAGCCTGAAGGGGATGTCTGTGAGGTGGTCCGGTTTGGCTTTCTTAGGTTTACCATTTTGTTTGAGCTTCTTATCACTGACGTTTGGTCACATACAAGTTCATATAGAATAAAAGAAAACGTGAAGTTAATATTAGCTTTTGACAAGCATGTAAATTGCATGAGAATGTCTTCATTATAACTCAATGATAACTAACAACTGGCATTTTAATAGCTCGCATCTAAAGTCAACAGCTAAAAGGTTAGCTAGCAAGCAGTGTTTCTGTTAGCTGCTTTACGTTACCTTGGACGTTTTCCGGCTTTTTCCGTTTGTTTTTCTGACGTGTTCGGTTTGTTCTTCTTATTCTTCCCCATTTTACAGCAATTGTTCGATCACATTACAAATATCTTGACAAAACAATACCACATGTAGAGCAGCATGCAAAGCCTTTAACCTACGAACTTTGACCTCAGTCGACCGAGAGAGGGGAAGTGAAGAGTTCTCACTCTGTGCCTTTTTCCGGGTACGGTTTCCAATCCTTATTAGGCATTTAAGAGCACCATATGTTATCTCTCTAAGCCCAAATAGGCTTAAAGACAGATCATAGAAAAAAAAATCTACTGCCCTTTCTTAGTAGCCATGCATTTTACCCTAACACTTCTAAAAAAGTTTGTGAACTTTATTACAGCCCTGTGCTGGTTTAACCGTATTTTAAAGTGACATAAAATCTGCCCGATGGGAAAGTTAAATCAGAGTGATGTGTTAATATAATAGAGTCTTGATTCTCAAACTGTGGTACGCGTACCACCAGTGGTACGCGAGGTCCCTCTAGTGGTACGTGGAGGAGGGACTTA
>JAPZDV010000009.1:9424105-9435914 GCA_029814665.1 Acanthurus lineatus | reverse complement strand
ATATATATATATATATATATATACACACACACACACACACACACACACACACACACACACACACACACACACACACAATAGGTCACATGACTGGGGACCACAGAATGATGTTTTACTTGGTTACTCGACTTAATTTGCACTCCTGTAAAACAAATATTTAAGGGCATAATCTTTGACTTGTGTAAGTTGTGATTGTGATTTTTGAATTTTTTACTTTCATTTTTTATATTTTACAGATCATATAATGAATTGATTCAAAAATAAAATAATCAACATATCAGAACAGAGATCATCAGATACAGGTCCTCAGGTGGCTAATTGTAGCACATTCAGCACTTTTTATCTCAGAGTTTCAGTATGCAGCTGTTTTTAGTGATATGGAAGATTAAATGATACCATCAAAAACTCACCACAATAGGTCACACGGGTAAAAACATTTGTACAAAGGGCATCTTCTGATCCTGACACATTTTTTTTGGGATGTTTGGGGTTTTTGTTTGTAAGTCTATGAGAGTAGCATATGACAGGAAGTGAGAGTGTGTGTCCATGCACGTGTTTAGAGTGTGTGTGCATGTGTGTGAATAGATCAGATTACAGTAAGGAGCTGTAGTAAACCATGAAAGAAAGGACCAGGTGTGTGTTTACATGTGTTTATGTGTGTGTGTTTCAGGGAGGATTTTCTGTGGGACAGAAGTCAACTCAGTTTGACAGACTTCTGATGAAAGAAGAAACTTTTCAAAGTTCATTCTCCTATGTGCTCACTTGCAGACTTTGCATAATACTGCAGGTGGTGATATTGAAGGATTATGGAATATAATCTGAGGAAATTCCACAGCTCCGCTCTTTACTGCATGTTGACATCTGATGGACAGCATGACAAACACGTCCTCACAGTTTTCATGTGTCTATTGTAGTCAGTCTGAGCTCAGCTGTCAGCCAATTCCTGATGAATGAACTGTTCCATACACAATTCACAGAGACCTGTCTATGAACAGATGATGACAGTTTATTGGCTGGTTGTCTCATAATCTTTCAGGAGTCTGACATGTGTGAGAGGGCTTCCCTCAACACATTTCATCATCTAACAGAAAACAGACAAAGATAGAAAAGCAAAACAGGCAAGTGAGTAGTAGCCCTAACTCGCATCATGTTTTTTTAGCAATACACATTTTCTTTTTTGACACATTTAATATTATTATATCATATCGAGAAATTTGTCTCATATTGTACTTTTTTCAATTTATTTGCACTATGAACTTCAGATTAAGTTGTTCATTAAATTACATTATAAGTAAAGTGTTAGCATTTTGGATTTTTTTCAAACTGCAATCCATAAAATCTGCCATAAGATCAACTTCATCAAAAAAATTATAAAACTTTTTCTTTTTTTTTTCTTTTTTTTAAATTTCAGGGATTGCTTTTAGCTACACATGGGAACCCTAGAGCTACACGAACAGGCTCGGTATCTGAGTCTCTCCTCAAAGATATAAGAAGGGAGGGAGTGAGTAGTAGAGTCCTACAGTAATTGGGGACTGATGTGACAAGTATAGCAGTCTGGTTTGTCAATATTGGCCTTTAAAAGTGTTTAATTACAAACAAACATATAAAAAGGTGTCTGTATATAATAGGTGCTGTTTTCTGAAGTTATTTTACTTAATACATGTATTTTTACAAGACTTATAAGCTGCCATTTTAAAGTCTATCAACATTTAAAATTTTCATTATAATGCTTTATTTGTCCCTTTTCAACAAAGAGTAGCATTTATGAACCACAAAATAATCAGAACAGTAAAGTTATTATAGGAAATAATGTCAGTGTCAACACATCAATGATTTTTAAGTTCAGGTTTTTGTGGCACTTAAATTGTTTTCACTGTCAAAAGAATTGAGCAGAATTGCACAACTGCACATTATGTGACACATTACTTAAATAATCCAGCAATAAACCACAATTCAAAAGTTACATATGGTGTTTCAAAGAAAAAATACCTTGGAAAAAATAATATATTGGAGATTTATAAAGATTTGTGACTAAGTGTTGTATCAAGCTGTTAAATAGACACATAAGCCTCGTATGTCTTTAATTTAAATAACCTAATATATGCTCTATGCAGTCCTTCGTCATCACAAGGCCTGCACAATGGCTACTTCTGGAGTACTTTTGGTAGTAGCCATACAGTGTAATTTCACTGTTATATATTTACTACCTGCCCAACATTAAATACTGTTACCACTGAAAAAATCAGAGCAGAAATCTTTAATTAAACCTGAGCACAAAATTTTGGACATGTCAAACTCTGAGAGAATAAAGTTAGTATATGAATTCAGATCTTGACTGCAGTTGTTGCCTCTGTTGCTTCTTTTCATCTTGCTGAGAACTAGATGTGAAGAATTATACCATTCTCATGCTTATATGGTAAATATGAAGCTACAGTTGGCCAGTTAGCTTGGTTTGGCTCAGATTTAAAAAATTGTAAATCATTAAGCCAGATGCTATCCAAAGTAGGTGAAATCTGCCAACAGGAACTTTGTCTTTTGCTTGTAGTGTGAAAATGAAAAGTTGTAGTTTTACGGTGCTTGTATTTGGTTGGATGCAGTGTCTCCCTGGTTTCTGCTGAATGCCTGGAAACCTCCCTAACTATTAGATGTGTCTTCATTTGATGGCCCTTTGTTAAGGCAAAAAGGTACAGCATGTCATTTGGTCAAAGTGAGAGTCTTTAAAGCACAACAGAGATATAAGGCACGCACTGTACATTTAAAACTACTGATGGAGTCACCGACCTTGTTACTAAATATAAGTCAGGTCTTCTTGACCATTGAGATTTTAAATATCTTAAATATTTTCAATGAATTTCTTCACTAATGAATAGAAACATACATTTTTACCAGCTAATGTGCTTTGGTCTGTCACCTTCACATTTTTTTTTGGAATTTACTTTCTTAAAATTAATAGTTGTTTTTCATTTTCACTGGCAAAACAGGCACAGCCATCTGAGTCTTTGGTTGTTGTGGTCTATGGGTACAGTGCTTTTACTGCAGGTGACAAAACAAGGTGGAGAAAGCAGTGAACACTCAGAAAATATCAGCATAAAATACATTCATCACCCCTTGTCATCTGTAAACTTCATGCCACTGGATGCTTTCTAGCAGTCGTGTGGTGATAAACAGAGTCAGAACCTGAACCCCCACGACAACGACCGCAACTGTTCCCATCAGGCCCTCGTGTTGCTCGACCCAGCGGGAGATTCCCCCAAGACAGCCACCCAGGAAGATCACACTCTGAGCGCTGAACTCATCCAGCAGCAGGGCTCCTACACCACACTGAGAGTTCCACACAGTGCCGTTCTCCAAGGGGTCCACGCAGCATGTTGCAGGGACCCCGCAGGCCAGCACTCCTGGAGATGAGCAGTTGTAATATCTGAGGGAAAGAAAAAAAATATCCATTACACTCCAAGCAGCACATTTACTCTTTCAAGACATTCCAACATTGTGACCTCTAAGTGAAGTTGGTTTTATAAAGAAATTCCATTAGTCACGCTCTACTCACATGTTTATCTCCCAGTCACGGTAGTTATCTGCCCCACAGCACTGCAGATTTGACTGGATCTCATCCGTGATGAACCTCAGATCCAAGTCATCCTGGTAGTGCACCATGGCAGCTAACATGCCCGACCGCAGATAGCTTCCAATCTGATCTTGCAGACTGTAAGCCATAATGGCGAGCAGTACCTGAACCGTGATGAGCACCAGCACCATGGCGGAGAACAGCTTCAGTAAGGTGCAGTTCTCTCTTAAGGCGCCCACACAGCCTGACAGGCAGAGTACAGTCAGCAAAAAGCCCAGAGCTACAAGTATCAGCATTGGGTCAGTGCCGATACTGCCGATCTTCTCCTGAGCAAAGGATTCTTTACTGATGAGGCCCCACATGCCCAACCCAAGAACCAGCAGGCCCAGAACTGTAAACGCCAGGTTGCACAGGAACAGGAAGTATTTTAGGAAATAATCCATCAAAGAATATCTGTAGTAGGGTCGGGGATTTGCAAACACAGGGTCGTTGTCGTCCTGTCCATTGTTTGGCCCTGTCTGGTGAAACTCCGAGGTGACATGGCCGAGCTCCTCAGTGTCCTGTTTTGCAGAGTCTGTCTTTGGAGACACAGGAATTCAACTGAGCAACATAGTTTGTGAGAACTGCCCGCTGGACCTTTAAAGTACGTTTCACGTAACACAGAGAGGCACTACATGTTTAGAAATGGTCATAATGTGACAGACAGAAGTTCAAAAGTGACCTCTTACCTTTGGAATGAGCGGACTGGACTCATTTTGCGTGGTGTCCCTCCTCGACCACAGCAGAGGAAACCTTCTCATCATCAAATATCTCTTCATGTTGTCAGCCACTGGGAGAAGACTCTCCCTGCGCTTTCAGTGGTTCAGTCTGAAACAAGCTAAAGTGGAACGTAGAGAGAGCATTAGCTACAGTGGGAGAGGAGCATGTGAGCCGAGGTGGGGAAACCATGCAGTGTTTAGCCACCGGCTACTGTGAGGAATGGGATTTCTTCATCATGTGAGAGTCATGGCGAGGGGATTACGCCTATCAGCATGCATGGGAGACTGCGAGTGGAACAAGAGACTTTTGATATGGGGTTTACTTACATAAAACACTAAGATTTCAAGTTGGTATATAATGTAATTGCATTTGTAAAACTGTGAATTCAGAGAAAACAGTGTGTGATTTGCCCTTTTGACTGTTAGTGAAAGCAGAAAATGACACAAACAAACATACCAAAGAGGCTGTTTTGTTTAATAAGTCGCAAAAAGTCACCAGATGGTGTCATGTATTCATTTGCATACTGATGACATTATCTCACTGCTGCTTACATAAAGTTTTCTGGTTGTGTCTTTTGGCTATCATTTCAGCAGACTCTGCCTTCATCTGCTCAAAAGGCCAAAGGTCATCTTAAAGTTCAGATCTGACATTGGAAAGATATGATTCTAATTGTTATCATGTGAGCTATTTAGTCAAATTTCCTCTGTTTTATTGCTCAAACAGTTAAAGCTGTTTGGCTGAGGACTGATCAGCTGGCTCGGGTATAATGGACTGGAATTTTCTTTTTGCCAAAGTTTCCACCAACCATGTCAGCAGAGCAAATAAAGGCCAGGCTGCTCTGGTGTATGTCCAGAGCAAATAATCCATGCAAAACAACAGAGAAGCTGATATCATACGATACTGCACAAAGAAACCATGATCGTGTTGCAACGAGTGAGGTGCATGCGCATTTGAAGAAACACCTCTCAGCATATTAAGCGAACCTGTTTTGTCCATCTACCTCACGGCTTAAGTTTGATCTTAAACAGCAGCTCTCCTTATGGAGGGAAGGGAAGGTGATCCAGGCTTGGATCACACCTCCTTGGCTTTCGCTGTGTTTTAGTAGAAGCAAAAAAAAATCACCATGCATCCCTTTTCCATATTGGGGTTGTAGGATTTTTCTTAACATTCTTTTTTCCTTCCTCCATTATTTACATGAAGCCAAACTTGAAGATAAAATTATTTAATATAATCTCGGTTAGCTAATTTTTCAATTGTTTGTTTATGTTTAAAACATGGTCTAGAAGTTTCAGCATGCTATCATGTCTGCCTTGAAGCTGCTATGAACATAACTAATACTTAGATTGGTTTCTATAAAGCAGCTTTTTATTATAACAGTTATTTCAAACCCTGATGTTCACGTGGTTTTCGCAGAGCTCTAATGTTAGTAACACACTGGGTTGTGGGTCAGAACCTCAGCAGGTCCAACTAGTTTGAAGATCCATCTTCTCTTTAACCGCAATTAGATCAGAGTTCTTGCAGCTGTGTTAAAGTGTGAAATTATACAATCCTCCTTTAAACATGATTACTTTAATGTCAAATAAAGATGACAAATGACAACAGCATCCTATTGGACATGTTGGGCCATCATTTGACCCAGAAGGGCACATAAGAATCCTCATGGTGCATCTTCTATTTGGCCTTGGTCTTTTTAATATATAAGAGCTGATGTATTTCCATGAAACTATCCTCTTCGTTTTGCCCTGATGAAGTCTTTAGGCATTGATGTGCTGCTGTGATTCAGTAACAAGCAGAGTGTGAGCAGAATGTGAGGGAGAAAATGTGACAGTGAGTTAAAAAACAGACAGCGTAAGACCTGCTTATCTCACTCTCTGGCTCTGCATGAACTCTGCTGTCATTCTTTCCTCTGGCTGTGCTGGACTCTGTTGCAGGAAACTGGAAGAAAGTCAGTCCACTAACTGTTTGCGGACTCCAGATGGAGCTGTAAGGCTGATAAGACCCGGCATTTGCACTGCCATACATCTGTTTAAATATTTATGTGTATTACAGAAACAAATTCTAATTTGTCACACTCATTGCTGACCTTCAAGATAACTTTGTGCATTATAGTTAAGTGATTTTCAAGAGTTTTGCCTCTCTGGCATGGCAGATTGATGTCTGTGTTTTTGTGATGGATTTGTCCTGAGGGGGTACCTGTATTAACTGTTCTAAGAGATGCAGTAAGTAGTGGTGGAAAACAACTATGTACGTATAAAAGCATTTCCATTTTAACTTAATTTATGCTGTTACTTCACATGATTTATAAGGCAAATCTAAAACTCCACCACATATGTCTGCCAGCTGTAGTTTTAATACAAAAATCAAGGATTGGCTTGCATAAATAAACCCAACATAAAAAAAGTAAAAAATAAGCTTTTCTTTGATTGCAACATAAAATATTGCAAAAATAATCAGCAGTAATAATCCAACAGGACAATATAATTGTGACAGGCACCATTCTGCTGTGTACTTTACTTATTTTCATACTTTTTCCTGCTGATTCTTGTGTCTTTGCACTCTGGTAATGTGTTGCCCCGCACATGTAGTGGAGTATTTTCACCTGTAGGTGTTGCTAAATGTTTCTTTCACTGCACACATGAAACTTTAAGACACATACCTCCTCACACTGCCAATGCTGCTGCAAATTTCCACTGATGTAGTGGAAAATAATAAGCTGGGCAAATGATGAACTTCAGTCTGTGATGATCAAAAGATAAACAACAGCCACACACACAAAAAGGAAAACTTAAATGTCATTTTTATCAATATAGGAAAAATAAGATTTATTTAATGTCAAATTTGATAATTTAATTAGTAAATTTACTAGTTTATTTAGTAAATTTGTTGACAGAGATTTCTCAAAGGATTTATTTTCAGTTTTTCTTTGAAAAATCTCTAAAATTTCACGGTTTCATTGTTTTTAAACCTTTTAGGGGATTATATTTTAAATACATTTACCTCCTACTCTTTCAATGAAATCTCACTCATTCTGTCGTGTTGTCACAGCCAAAGATGTATGATACAAAAGGCATGATGTTCATCCTACTTACACCATGCAGCACAGTATGATGTCTCTCTGGGTTTTAAGCTGGTGCAGATGGCAGGGATCTTTGCCCAGTCAGATTCCTTTTCAGCAGTGATGAGAACCTCATGTCATATATCAGTACTGTCTGCAGACATCAGCACAGGAAGCGGCAGCATGACGAGTCTCTCAAATGGAATAAGGAGCTCTGATCTGGAATATATCAGAGCTGGAATTTCTTGCAAGAAAAGGTATTTCATTTCACAGCCGTCAAGGGAAATGCTCTCCTTTTGCCCAGCATTTTAAAATGAAGGAAAATGAACTTTGGTAAAATAGACTTTTCTACTTCTTTTGGCTTCGGCTGCTTTTGCCTGCCACGAGCTGTCCAGATTTTAGATTAAACAAATCTGTTAAAGCAATGAAACTAAAGAATATGTTTCACTTTACCTTCCATCAGCAGTGAGGTTTTTTGCACATAAATTATCTAGACTCATCAAGTGTGAAATAATTTAAAGTTTATATTAGATTAGATGAAATTCGTCTAGGTTAATCAAGAGAAATAGGATGGCTTAGCAGCACACATGCATATCAGACTCAAATGCCAGAATATAAACACCAAGACCTCTGCACAGATGAAATACTCAAAGATATTACAAAGATTCATATCAGTGCACTTCAGTGAATGGATGCACTAAATCAGACAGCTTATTTGAGTCAGGGATGTCAGCAGTTTTGGGGGGGAAGGAATCCCTCGGGGGCCGTATATTTGTCTTATGACCATTTAACAGCTGTTATAAAATTGACTTATCAACAGAGCTGACTTAACGATGATCTGCTGCAGCCCCAGATTGATGAAATTGGTTAATATTCCCTAAAATACCCCATTTTCAAAAAAGATTAACACTTTACTCAGCATGTTTTTATTCCCTTATTTTCATTTTAATCACTCCTGACAGTTAAATTAATAGACCGCTGCCTGAGTCTGTTATAGCCCAGATGTTAAGCAGATTGTATTACAGTAGGCAGTAAGAATGCTATGCTGGAGCCACATGGCTACATCAAACAGCACCTCTGGATTAGAGCCCGTTGGGAGTATAGTCACCCACCACCTCTCACAGCAGTTAAAAGACATGTGGAGGATGAATGGAGCATTGATAAGGGATTATCAGGACCTCCCACTTAGGCTCTGTGGGTTATATATCACTGTAGTTGATGCACTGTCTGCAAGATACTAACTGTGGACGTGGAAAGCATATGCGAGTGCATGTGTCTGGGGAGTTTTGCCTGTGGTGCCCTGTTATGTGTCTGTGCTTGCAAACTATAAGGGAACAGAGTGTTTCATCACTGCATCACTGAAGTGGGTGGGGGCAGGTGGAGGGAATGGCTCCGGGAGATTAAGGAGGCAGTTATAAGAGAGTGCTGCCCAGGTCATGTTCTCTCAGAGTGTCACAGTTGAAGGATCGTACAGCTTTGTGAGCTGTAGTGCTGAGATCTGGAAAAACCTCTGGCACAGCATCACAGAAAAGTCAAACTGATTCGGATTCTTTGCATCTTGTTTCACCTGCAGAACAGTAAAATTAACAAAAGGTAGGATGGAACAAAATATACTTCTTTTTATATGTGCATGCGTCTGCCTTATTTCAAAACTAAAATCTAATGGTTTATAATTTCTATCATTTCAGGGTTAAAATCATGATTTCTTTTTATTTCAAACATTTGTAGATTATTAAGTAAATTAAAGGAAAATTCAAAATTGTGACCATTTGTATAAGATTTTCTTTTAATAAAAATATTCTTACTTATCTGGCATCACTTCCCCCTGTTTACTTGTTTCTCTGCAGCACCCACAGCTTTAAATTACTCTGTTTTTGATAAGTGGGGAAGATGATAATGAAGGGTGTTCTGGCCCTGCTCTGCATGACCTTAACATGTGGAGCTCAGAAGTGGAAACAGGAAACCTCACGTTGGGATCCTAAAGGTCAGGGACGATAATTTAGCCCAATCTGTTTTTGATTAATAAAAAGGTTTCAATTCAGAAATTTTGCTTGTGCTGTCAAGGTTCATTTGCTGTAAATAATAAAAAAAAATGTGTCTTCAGAAGAACACACCAACAGCAAGACTTGCTCCAACCTGACCCAGGTGCTGGACAACTGGAAGTTTGCTATTGTAACTCAAGTAAAGGACCTGCTGATCAATGACCACGCCTCTGTCCTACCTGAGTACAACAGGTGAGTTCCACTGGTTTGTGGTTTCTGACTGTAAATCTCAGTGGACAAAGAAACAAGAACAAGAAGAGAAAGCAGAAAGTCAAAATGTTGATTGGGGGGGGAATGTGAGAATAACAACATACACTGACGTCAGTGAACATCACGTTGATCACAAACAGTTGCGCAAAATTAGAAATTGTGTAATTTCCGTTGCTCTGCACATGAGCGCTGACCCTTCAGAGTCAGCTAAGTGATTCCTGATTCCTCTGGTCCACACATAACCGATTCTGCTTGTAAATGACCTCACTGAGGTGACTGAGCCAGAAGAATACGGGAAATGTTTCAGCCTTGTGTGCTGTTGAATTGATGAAGTGTTTCTGGCAGATGTTACTACCAGTCATTGACCTTTTCCTTTAGAGATTAGGCACTGGAGCATGCTCAATGTGAACATTCCTATTAAACATTTTCTTTCTGCTGCAGGCTGAGTGTCCCTTTCTTAAATTTGTGCAAAAAAAACCAAACAATTCTTCTACTTTCATCCTTTTTATTAAAGTTACTTCTGTTCTTGTAAACATCACCCTTATGTTTCCCATGAGGCTATTCCTGCCTAACATTATGTCGTGACTTTCATGTTCATGGTCCAAATTAAACGTAGATCTCCACTGACTTATATCTTGCCAATAAACAATGTTCCTGTTTAACTCAAGCTTGTGGGACATTGCAGTGCCAAAGCTCTTTGAGTCATCGTTTAAATACCCAAATGATTTACTCATTTGTACTTTGCCAAATCTTTCTGCATGTGTCCAGGATCCAGCCCCTGTCAGATGCTCTGGGGGACCTCTACAAGCAGTTTAACACTCTGAAAGACGAGCTGGGGAGGCTCACCTTGAAGTTTGACAGTGTGGAGGGCTTTGTGGATGACCTCAAGCAGGGTAGATTCTCCCTGCCTCAGCGGCCAGTACAGAGGGGCCCCCCCATTGTTGGTCTGAGGTCTCCACTGCGAGCACAGATGAGAGCTCCTGTCAGGGGAATCAACCATGGGCCAACGCTGCTGAGAGCAAGGAGGAGAGGGCCACCAAACCCTTAGACCTGCCACCTTGTTGTCTTGTTGTCAGAGCTGATGTAATAAACAAGAGTTGTTATGTTTTGTATATATATATATATTTTAGAGGAATATAATTAGTTTATATGATTTTATCGATGACTGTGATGTGAGAATAGATCACATGAAAGAGACTGACCTTGCAATGTAATGGTGTAAAAAGATGATGTATTTGACCTTGCCTTTCTGTACAAAGTGACTTTTATCCACAAGGTGGCAGCATTTATCAAAATATCTTGACTGTCATCCTGCTCAATGTATCAAAAGCTTAAAATAAATTAGTATGATGGCTGAAGTTAGAGTTGTGATGTAACAGTGTATACTTTATTTTAATTTGTTAATATTTAATGAACATTGTTTTTATTTGAGCTTTTTTGCCCACAAAATTATCAAAATTAGTTTAGTCTGTAGCTTACATTCACCAGCACTAAATACCAGACACAATTTTCTAAATGGGAGAATGAGATAAAATAAAATAAAAATGATTATCTATCAATCAATAAAACAAAATATTTTTTATCAATAAGCGAAAAAGGAGAGTGCTGCGTTGGGTCAAAAAAGTGTAACAGGTGTTCTCTTTTATTGCACATTTGCACAGTACAGGGCAGCTTGCCTTGTCTTTTTGCTGTAAGCTATTTGATATTCTCTCTCAATGTCCATTGTGATATGTATTGATTCCACATCTTATAGGTGTGTCTATATTTGTTTCAATAGACTGATCATGTGATCAGTCATATGACACCACATTCAAAAGAACACCTGTGCATGCTATTGTTAACTTGCCCTGAGGAAGACTCGTTGTTGAGTCGAAACGCATAGGCGTTATTATAATTTTTTTGTATTAAAAAACAGTTTCTTTTGTCCAAATCAGTGTGCCTCGGACTCTTGACTTACCCACCCTTGCACATAAAGTTTTTAAAAAAACAAATAACACAAGCAATGTGTGACAATGAACTTGGCATTATTGCATTGTACAAATAATATTAAAACACTTTTCACTTGCAGATTGAAGCTCCTCCTCCTGTGAGTCTCTGTCAGTTTCAGTGTTGTATTAAATTGCTCCTCCAGCACCTCCTCTCCTCATCCTCCAAAGCCTCTAATCTGTCAGCAGTCAG
>JAPZDV010000009.1:9379281-9405754 GCA_029814665.1 Acanthurus lineatus | reverse complement strand
CTGCTGACAGATTAGAGGCTTTGGAGGATGAGGAGAGGAGGTGCTGGAGGAGCAATTTAATACAACACTGAAAGTGATGGAGACTGACAGGAGGAGGAGCTTCAATCTGCATGCTTTATCATATTATTCCAACGTCACTTTTATCCTTCTAGACAATACCTCAACCACCCTCTCACCCTGAAAAACCTATATAGTTATGTTATGATTTTGAAAAAAGGAAGTAGTTTTATTGTTGTAGATCCTTTTTTTAAATCACTTATGTTTGGTATTCAGGGCATAAATCTTTACATTTTCTTGCTTGAGCCAGATCTCACAGATTCATCTTCATATTAATAAGTTGTTTTTCTCAAGGCACAAGTTAACACCTTTTACAGGATTAAACACATCAGCAAGTTTCCAGTCAAAGGCAGATTACCAGAGAGCTGAAACTCCACCGCTTCATTTACATGACACTAAATAAAGACTAGTGGCCTGCAGGTGCATCCTGTAGATGAACTTGAAAAAATTAGTCCCTCCTCTGATGGAACATTGCAACTTTTTTGCCCATGTGGCTGCATTTCTAAAAGTAATGCAGCGCTGCTCTCTAGTGGCCCTTCAACAGAATAACATCACCCTGTACCCCTACAGTTCCTTTATTTTTGCCATCAAATTGTAGCACAAATGAATTAATTTTTCATCAGTTGAAAAAAAAATTTGCACATTTTTATGCTATTATTTTATTGCTTATTTAGTTACAGTTACCTTAGACAAATGCATATCGTATCATATCTTCATAAGAGAAGTAGGACATAGCACAATGCAATGTAACAAGCATTTATCAAATGTGATTCTCCAATTTGATGCTTCAGAGAACGTGAGCTTTATTCAAACATGCTTTACTGATTCAAACCAGCAGAGGGCCTACAGCAGACATCTGTGTGTGTTTGTGTGCGTGTGTGATGGGGGAGAATGAATTATAATTGCGGCATCAGCACATGCACATGCACATGCACTGTTAAGTCCTTTGTTTCGGGATTTTTTCTGTCTGAAGAATGTAGACGTGTGTGAACTGACAAAGTTGATTTGAATGATCAACAAATAATTTTCACAAATCTACTGAAAGAAAGCGTGTCAGAATGAAATGTGAAGGCCCACAGACACAGGATTGGCAAATCTAAAGATCGATCAAACTGCATGCACAAGTATGAATGAATCACGCCTCTGAATTGTTCCAAAATGTGCAAATACAGTAATTCAGACTAAAGTGATCCACACGGACTGACTGTGTGGAAAAGTTTCAAGTAAAAGTCAAATCTGGTTTAAGCATGAGTATATCTGGCATGTCCGCTTATTACGGCATATCATATGGATAATTTAAAAAAATAAATAATTAAAAACAGTTGAATTAAACTGGGTGGTGCAGGCCAAATCACAGTGTTTGGTTTCAATTGCTTTTTCCACTTTCTCAATTAATGCATAATTTTAAGAGGTACTTTTTTGCCTCCTTAATCTCTACAATACGCTTACAAGAAACTTTTCAGGGTATTTAGTGGAGTTACTGAACAATAAGAGACCTTTATAGCCACAGTGCTCCGAAGAGGATTCTGTCGTTGACTTGGCTTCGTGCTCCAGAGTCTATTAAGCCAGCCATCGTCCGGCCCATAGTCCGGTAGTTTGTGGTCCTTCTCACGGAGCCAAGTTGGTCCTCTGTGTCCTCTTCGATTCTTCCCGGAGAGACCACTGGGGGGCATGGTGGGACATGTTTGAGCTCAATTTAAAGCACACTGAAACGCTCAGAAAAAAAGTAATGTCTAAATATGAGTGCACGCTTAACACACACAAATACACACTGACAAACACTCAGGCACGCGCACGAAAGGCAGCAGGATTCCTGTAGAAATGGCTGCGTCAATGTACTAAAGAAAGCCGGAGCACTGTTTGATTTTGTCTCCAAAGCAAAACAAACACGCTAGTCTTTCACAAAGTGTTTTTTTATTTTGAAAGCTGTGACCGGAAGTACCTTCACACTTCATGTTGCTTGATTCTGGTGCAAGATGTCGCTCATTCGTTCTGTATCGAAGCTGAAAGCCAAATGCGCATCGCTGCTCGACGCATCTTTTTGAAACGAACCAGGTGCTCTTTTTAAAAAACAGCATTCTCAGTGCAATACAGGACGAAAAGCAACCAGAGGTTTATTCTGAATTGAGCGCACATGCGAGATTATCAAATGTATGCAACGGTCAAGATTTCTTGGGGTATAAAAATAGTGTAAATAGCGGTTAAACGTTTCACCGGGTGATCCAGTAAGTACAGTAAACCTATCGCAGCACGCGCGAGACGGGATTTTGTTATCAAACAAGTAAACCAACAGATGTGGTGAAATGTCAACATCTGTCTCCAAATCCGTCCGGTTGAACGGTGGAGCAGGATTTTCGGGATTCTCCCAGTGAAGTGCGATGGAATAAAATGCTGCGCATTACTGCTTCCACTACAGGTTACTTGAATCTGAAGCGCACCTGAGTCGGGAATTTATTTATTTATTTTCCTCGTGTTTAAGCTTTCGCTGTATACTGCAACGCAAAGAGGAGGATGGTCTTTGCCCTACATGTGATTGTCATGTCTTCGGCGTTTTTCAATCCCAGTTTTGCCTTCAGCTCCCACTTTGATACAGGTAAGGGTCACACTGACGAGGGACTTGAATGAGGGCGTTTATCCATTTGCTGCAGACCTGCTCGCGGTTTCTAAATTCATCCGGCTGATGTTTGATGCAAGGCCGTGAATATTGTCTTAATGCTATATTGTATACAACATCTTCTGAATCGTCAGTAGCGACATCATAACACCCACAATATCATCACCATCATCATCATTATTAACCTCATAAGATTAACTCAGGTGTGTTAGATTCAAGCGCTCATCGCTTGGTGACAAGAGGGTTAAAAGTGCATATTCTGCATAGTCCTCCACATCCATCCTTGCAGCTGAGTGTGTGCATGTGTGTGCTGCGATAAGGGTGTTTGCGTGGTAACAACATAACAGAGGTGACCTGCTGACTGAAGGACTGGCTCCGCTGCTCGAGGTTGTGGTTCTTGGCGCAGATTTGGATGCAGCGTTTAATCATCCTGTGTATGTGTATGTGTGTCACGTGGAGGTTAATGCCATCCTTGACAAAGGAGAACCCAGGTGTGTTGCAGTGCCACGGGGAGTCCCGTTGCAGGAAGTCATGCCTGTGCTGTGTGAGGCCTGTGTGAGGGCCCGAATTAGAGCAGAATAAAGACCTGTGTGCGAGTGTGTAAACAGCGCTGAGAGAGTCCCTGCACTGAGCGCGGTGTGCTGAGCATACAAATGACGGTGAGCTCAGTGGCTCTCAAGTTTCAAGCTCTATGGTTCCTCTCCAAACTGCACACTCTCAGTGATCTCTGATCCCACATTGTCCCATGATTCCCTCATCTACCTTCCCTTGACTCCACTCGTCTTTGCATCTCGGGATGTGACACTAATAGGAGCCTTCATTTAAAGTTAGATACCAGTAAATTATTCAAATATGGTCCTTATGGTAAATATGGTCCCTGTGCATTTGGGAAGTTTCTTTACTTCAGCGTTGTACAACATCATATGTGACTGTCAGTAGACATAGCCTACGGATTTGTATAAAGTAATAAGGCAAGATAAGCAATAAGACGACATATTCATGTCTAGAACTTGTACTTTTATTATCTCATAGAGCATCCATACTAATGAATAAGTCCCTAGATAAGTGATGATAGAAGACTGAATGTGTATTGATATGACATCACAGTTGTAGAGGCTTGCTCATCAATAATGCTTGACCTTTTCCATGTAGTATTTTTCTTTAAAACATACTGCAAATAGAAACAGAGATGGTTTTAGCATTTGGATATTAAAAAAAAAAAACAAAAAAAACAAGCATTTCTTGGCATGAAGTGTGTAGCAGATGCTGAGCTGGCTATCCTCAATTCTGTGTGGTGAAATATGATGCAAACCGAGTGGGAAAAAGGAGTGTAATCTTTTAATTTGAGGGCTGATAAGATTCCCAGCTGAATCATGGGTAAAATGCCGACAAACTGTGGCTCTTCCGGGGCATCTCTAATTTAATTGTCTTGGCTTTTCTTCCTGGAGGAGATCACAGGTTTTGAAATTTCTCCCTTAGGAATATGTACTGAAACATTTGTGTTTTTCTTTTTTTTTTTGAGGCTGATGGAAGCTGGGATTGGCTAATTTTAGGCAGAGCGTCAGCGTGGGGCACGAGCGGGTGTGCACATGTAGCTTGCATGTAGCTTGTCATGATGACGCATGTTTTGCTTTAGAGCAGCACATCAGCCAAGATACTGTCCCTTTCCTACTAAGTGGACTGGGGATCAATGTTGTCTAGGTGATGGAAGGGGGGGCGTGTGAGGAGGAGCCAATCATTTTCATGCCCAATGCTTGGGAAAGAGAAATGCGAGAGTCCCCTTAAAGGAGAGGGACACACTGCATTCAACCAGCTGTTGTAGCTGGAGCTGCTGTCTTTGAGGCTGAGGAGTAGACCGATAAAACACACATACATTCCTGCGCTGTCGCACTCCTTGAGCCATCCTCCATAGCTGTGCTTCCTCCCTATTCCCTAAGCTATGTATGAACATAGTATGCCTTACCTCTGCACACACACAAACACTCAGACAGAGGAAAAGAAGTGTGGATCAGTTATCACATTGCATAGCATTATATAAGATGTCAAGAACGTAGCTGCTGTAGCAGGATTTTTGATCTCCACATTACATTAGCCTTCATTTTGGGCTCCATTTGTGTGCACTCGTATGGGGGAGGGGGCATACATGTTCATAGTTGTCTATGTGTGGCATTCTGCATCAGTGACAACTGCAGTTTGCACCTGGCTGGCTACTGCTTCAGCACCATGGAGAGCTCTCCCATCAGGAGAGGTAGCAGATGTGAGTGTGTGCTTGTGTGTGTATGCAGGGGAGCTATTTGAATACCCCAACAGCATCCCGCCAACAGAATAAATATGCAACACTTTACACTTTACTGTCAGGGCAAACAGAAGACAAACTGACCTAGAAGGCAGGCCAACAAAGCTGGCTGTACAGCACTTGCGGGGGGATTGTCTCTTAGCAGTCTCCTCTGATGCCTGGAGGTGGCAGTAGCAGCCAGTGTGCATGTTATGGTATCTTGACTGAAATTAAAACATACACTCACACACATACATTTTTCTGGCACTGACAAACACTATGTCATAATGCATAATGCATATTCTCCATGCGGAAAAGCTTCCACGTGCCCTCACACCACATGGATGCACCACTGCAGGCTAAAATCACAGTGGTACTGATACTGAAGGGGAGTGAAGTTAAAAATGGTGTCTTGACTCGATCGCAGAGCTCCTCCCACTGACTTGGTCAGTACAAGCCAGCCACCACTGACTTTTTGATTATTCATCGCTCCATGTGTAACACCAAGCACTTTAGTTACATAAGTCTGCCTCTGGGGGAACTAGAATAAGAATGAAGTGGATTTATGCAGTCAAGGGGAACCATCTATGTCTCCTCTGTGTTCTCTCTGTGTGATGATGTAGGGGGTGTGGGTTTTCTTGGTGTCTCGTTGAAGGCTTGTGTGCAAGTGCACACTTAATTTTTTTTTTTAGAGAGGGTTCAATGACATCCTTACCTTACGACTGAGTGTCATTTCTTGGTGCATTTAAATGTGAAAGCACACTGAGAACCATTTAGCAACACCTCATATGGTGGATAGAGGTGAAGAGGTTTTCTTGTTATGCAGCAAAGTGGAAGTGTGGTGGGTCAATTTTAGGGATGTTTCATGCTGATTTTAAAATGAAATGAAGGAAAAAACACTTGTGTTATACAGTGGATGATTCAAATTGGTCGGACAGGTTGGTATTTGGGTGAAAAGTGCAACATTGTGAGTCGTCTGCATGTGTGGAGTGGGAGTTTGTCTTTACCAATAGCAACAGAAAATATGGGGAGAATGACGAGTGCATGAGAGTCAACATAACTCACACTAACTAGTTTTGCTCGGGTATGTTTGTATTCACCCGACACACAAACACACACACACACACACAGAGGAACCTCCACACAGATGTACACAAACAATGTCTTTGTTTGCATCATCATAAGACACAGGCTGAAATGCCATCTTAAGTGCTTATTTCCATGTCTGCATATGGTTTGCACATGCATCTAATTTGTGTTTATCAGGCATAGGTCTAAACACACGAGGGCCCAATCACTTCTTCCTGGAGGATGTGTGTGCAAAACTCTGCTGTCAGGTCAGTGTACAAGTATTGTAGGGAGAGATTATACTAAAAACAGTTAAAAGTATTTAGGTCCTCACAGTGGCAGGGCTGAAAATTAATAAGTTAGTAAGTGATAAGTGATCAATTCTGCCATTTTTTAACAGCAACAAGATTTTCTTAACTTATCAGAGAAAAAGGTGCACCAACTGCACCCTTATTTCTGCAATAAAAAAGCAGCTCCTTATTGAACTCTACAAAAATCTTTGTCAACAGGCCCGGTATGACCCAAACTTTATGTTGAGGATTATCATGGTTGTCCAGAGTTGTATCTATGGCCGAGAGACCAGAGAGCAAACAGCAATCTTCACCAAGGGTGCGTCAGGTCAGGAGCACAACCAAGAGCATGTTAGTGGTTTTCTCTGACATTTGCCAAGTTGTGCATTCATTCTCTCATGGTCATGCAGTTTAGGCTGAGTACTGCTCTGAGGTGTCTGAGAAAGAAAACGTAGAGCACATTAACCTGAATTGTGGCTCGGTGGTGATTGAGCTTTCCAACATGACACTATGCTTGCTTCAAATGCGTTGAAAATGTAATGTAGATTTTCACTGATAGCCACAAAGTTGTCGCTCCACACCCACCATTGCTCTCCAGATGTGACTTCATGAAACTTTTACCTACTTTAAATTAAGTTTAATGGCTAACTGTATCACTCTTGGGTTGAGGTGAGCAAGCAGAGTCCTTGATTGGCTCTGAAAAGTGTTTACAAATGAGCTTCAATCTGATTGGATCAAATCCCCAGCATGGTTGTCTGTGCTGGAGTGCAGTTCTTTGACTGCAGTAACAATGCAACTAGCAGGAGTCATTCCTACTCTAAATTATATTAAATGAAAGTAAATTAATACTAAATTAAATTAAACATTTTATCAAATAAATGATAGACATTAAATTCTGTTGGTTTAATATAAAATTACTCAGAAAAAAGGTAAACAAACCTGTATATGCTAAGTATTTCCACACTGTTTATTGTAGTTAAACATTAAAACATGCAGCCATGTTTCTCTCTGCCTCTTGCATTTTGCTGCATGTCTGCAGCTTTAGGGCCACACACTTCATATTGTTACAATAAAGCATGACAACTATGACTTTTTAACAACATCTACCAACTGCTGCACAACTGCTGCTGATGCATTTCCACTGCCTTTGGACTGCACTGCACCAAAACCACAGATAAATGATTTGTCTACAACTAAACTTAGTGGACTAGTGTCAACTCGTAGACCACTCTGTGAAACCCCTGGCACCTTTACATGCAATACCTTAGTCATGAATTCAGCCAAATTAGCTTATCAAAGACCAAGTTGCTAATCATACGCTTTCTGTCCAGCTGCATGCCCTTGCCCGGGCTGTCAGGGCGCAGGCATGACAGGCCTGTAATGCTGATCCATGGTGGTCCTCCTGGGCTCCCACTCCCAGTTAATGACAGTTATCATGGTTCTCTGCAGGCCAGCGCATCCCTCTGCCATCTGCAGTCATTCACAGGGAGCACGACTAGAGAACAGCATCAAGGATGTGAAACAGTGGAGGATACTGTACCCTGCCATTAATCATGTCATGCTGTTCTCTTTGCTCTCAACCCTTCCTGAGACTGACACATCTGTGCACGTGTCCGTGTGTTTGCAGAGTGCTTCCTCTTCTGCACTTCATCATAGTTTGATGCTACTTGGCTCTGCATTTCTCTCTCATTTTTTTTAACCTCATTACTTTAGCTCTCCTTCCTTCTCCTGAGCATTTTCTCCCCCTGCCTCTTAGCTAACTCATGATCCCTCCCCTCTTCATGCAGCCTCCAGTTGCCTGACGTTTTTTTCTCTCTTGGGAAGCCAGCCTGTTTCAAAGGACAACTGACTTCTCCTTCAATGCAGCCTATTAGCTTTTCTAATGACTTTCAATTGTGAAAAAAAATGACTAACTCCAACCACTCTGTGTCCCTAGATGCTCATAAATATACATAAACATATACAGTATACATAAAGAAGTCTTTGAAACAGGAGCTTAATTCACATCTTGACACTAAAGATGAGCTTACAGCTTGAGCCAACAATTGATCCATACCGATCGTCCTCATGCATTTTATTTACACGTGCACAAAAGCAGTGGAGAATCAATATTTTTCATGGCTCATAGAAAAGAAGACAGCTCTCAACTGTAAGCAGATTGCTTTTATTGTTGATCTGTTTTCATCTGGGCCTCTCATTCAGAAACTTCCTTTTAGATATCATAGTAGCTCAGATGGTTTTCTGCATGTATGTGTGTATGTTCGTTTATATACTCTCTGTAGGCTCTTTGCTGCAGACCATCTGTTCTGCCCTCCGCTGCCTCCTGACTGACCTGTAAATCTAAACCCAAAGGTCACACTCCTTTGCCTTTGCTGTATCATGTATTTCTCCATCATTCTTCCTACATTGATATTGTGCTTGTGTGTGTTTCCGTGTATGTGTCTTTTATTGTTGGAAACCTCTTGGTGCAGCCCAGGCAGGGCAGATGGAGGAGATGGAGTTTGCCCCTGCAGCACTGTCCTAAATGTAAAAGCATGCTCAGAGAGATTTGGGGCTTTTTCTGCTCTCTTTCTGTGCCTTTCTTTTTGTCCTCCCCCCATTGACACAAATTTTATGATTACCCTTTAGGAGAATTGAGAGTAGTTCAGGGAAGGGCAGTAATAGCAGCTGCAGCTAATTTCCAACAGTCTTTCTGAGCTGTAATCCATGCAACTCAATATTAAGTGCAACCTGGACATATTTCTGCTGTATTTGAGTGTGTTGCAATATAGACTGAATGTTCCCTTTAATGTTGGAGCTGTTGTATAGATGAGAAGGTCGGTCTGCAGACTGTAGCCACTGACTACACATCAACTAGAGACCTTTAGCTAACACATTTGTATGCTAAATGTTTCCCCCCCCATTCGTATCCAATCTATTGAATACTAAATGCAGTTGTAACTGAATCTCTTTCTCCCTCTCCTCCTTTTTCTCCCCCTCACTCTTTCTCGAGACAATTTGATTGCAGTGGTGTGTAGTTTGGCAAAGTGCCCACCCTGCAGCACTGCCATTACTCTGTCTCTCGGTTAAAAAAGATAGAGTGTGTGTGCGTGTGTGTGTGTGTGTGTGCGCATGCAAAGCAACCATACCAGCAAGACTGAGAAGGACTGAAGTAAAGAAGGGATGGACCACAGAGAGGGTGGATAAGAACGCAGCGTCTCATGCGGAGACGTTCAGCTCTGTTTTCCCGATCTGTATCACAACATACAACATTATGTGTGATGTGTTAAAGCTTCTCCTCAAAGACTTCGAGGGGTTGCTGCTATCAGGAGCAGAAAAGAGCTTGACTGCTCTCAGTTACCAGGGAAACTCCAAAGTTATCCTATGCAGCCCAGTGCGACACCTTGACTTGGCTTCCTGTGTGGGTGCATATTCTTATTCTCATGTGTGAATACAAACACATGGCTCGGCCCTGGACTTGATACAAATGTGGGAGGCTTTGCAATATGAATCGCTCTGCCTTGAATAAAAAATCCCTATTTTTCTCTCTAGAGTCCTCCTTGTAGTGTTCGTCCTCTCTTCCTCTTCTACATGTGTCCATTTGAAACAGATTTGTTGCACCGGGTACTTACACATAGCAGCTGTGGACTGATGTTCAGTTGCTACACCTGCATTTTATGGCTACACAGTCAGAAAAAGCTCTCCCTCTTTGGTGCATGCTTTATTTATGATCTACCATGAAAAGCACAGTGGCTGGGCTTCACACACTCCGTTTTCATCCTGCACGTACACGTGTGGCAACATACATACAGCGTTCTTTTAGTTTCTTGCTTCCTCCTTCAGTTTTTTTCTCACTTTGTCTATACTTTTCTCTCATTAATTTTAAACTGAGGGAGTTGCAGGTTAGTTGAGGGAAACAGAACAAAGTCACACTGCAGGAAAATGAAAAGCAAAGGCCTCCTCCTCCTCCTCATTTATTCTTTTCTTCACACCAACACCTTCTTCTTTCTTTCTCCTTTGCTTTATTCTGCTGCGTCCTCCTCATTGTCAGCCTGAATTGTAGAGGTAGTAAGGTGACTCCATCACTCTCCCCTCCCCCCCTGTCTGAACCTTGCTCATTCTCCTCCAGTACTGAAGACAGCTTTTTAATAAAGCGGGTGTGAGCCTGGCTTTAAGTGCTTTATTTTCATTTCGCCGTGCGGCCGTTGAAATAATGTGTGCTCCTCAAATATTTATGGAGGACCCCAGGTCGCCGCGCTTTCACTTTTCTTCAGAGAGAGAGGGAGATGAATTCTCCAAATGTCGCACTTATGAAAATACAGCTACTGATTTTTCTCTCTGGGTGACTATATTAGATTTTCTGGTGGTAAATAAAGGCTTAATTATGAATCAGGCTGTGGTAGCACAGGGAGATCATGTGTTAACCAACAACTGCATATTACAGCAAGAAGCTAAAGGACTACTAAGCTACAAAAGGGCCAAGTGAGGATTCATGTTCTTCTATCTATTCATCTATTTTTAAACCGTTTGTACAAGCAGAATCATGGTGGTGGGAGGATGTGCAGAGAAGCATCATTTTTCTTTGTCATTTTCTCCAGATCTTCAGGGGGATTTCCTAACCGCCACCTGACCTTGAGTCTAAATCTAGCCAATCAGGCTCTTGTGCCTATTTATAAAGTACTGACAAGATCCTTTAACCCCTTGTAATTCAAAGCAGCAGTTGCTTGAGGTCAGAAAATCTCAGCTGCTTGATCTGGTAATTACTGCCCAAAGCTTCTAGCTGTGGATGAGGGTTAAAAAGAAATCTGACCAATAGATCAAGAGCTTTGCTTAAATCCCATCTCCTTCTTCTTGGTCTGACATGCTACTATTACTGGATCTGATGGTCTTTTTAAATTTATGCCATTATCTATGCCTTATAATATCTGAACTTCTCCAAATGGGCAGTTGTTTTTCCCCTCACTTTGATTAAGTGATCTTCCATTTTTTTTCCAGAGAGATCCACATTATCAGCCAAGCGGACAGAGCGCCATTTCATCCCCAAACCTGATACAGCATTTTATCCATACACCCTTGTCAGAGTACAGTGTGTATGTTTATCTAATGAATGCAAACGAATGCAAACACAGCTTTTGCTCTGAATGTTAAAGGACAGATGCCCTCTTCTCACTACTTTGTGGGAAACAGTCATTTGCTTTCTCCAGATGTACAAAAAGGGGTTTGCCATTTCCATGATTCCTCCATTTTGTGTTAAAAAAAACAAAAAGTTGGTCCACTGCACGCCTGCATTCACCATCTGCTTCATCAGTGTCTGCGGAGGCATCAGCCTCAGGCTAAGTAACTTGTCAAGGCAAACAACAAATGGATGGATGAGATTCTGTATGTAACCAAGGAGGGAGAAAGCGGGAAAGGTTGCATACTTACCTCAAGGTGAAAGTGGCTTTAAACTTTAATATAAAAAGAAGCTCTTAATTTTTAAAAGGGAAGATCATTGTTAAAACCAGAGGGATCGTATGTGATGATTGCATAACATTTTGAAGAAAGACAGAAACTGGAGCCACTGATCAGCTGCAGGGTTTGAATACACAAATATCCAACTGTCCCCTCCAGAAACTACAACATGTGTGTGTGTGTGTGAATGTTTTATGTCGTGTGAGTCACTATGCCCTCTGACTCAGCATGTGTCATCGCTGTTTCTGGCACCATCTGTACAGTGTGTGTCCTCTCCTCACATACATAGCCTCAGGATGTAATTCTCCCAGGGGAATTAATACGCTGCACATTAAAAAAAAAAAAAAAATGCTTGTAAACTTGTATTTAATGGCTGAAAACACAGTTATAAAGTGCTGATGCTGCTTTGAAAGTTGGACTGGTAATTTATCTGTGTAATGGCAGAGAGGGAGAATGCGTATTTAAAAAAGTCGGTTCTATTTCTTGGCTGTGTGACATGAATATTGGCCAGAGTTTTTTGGAATGTCCCCCATTTGATTCAAAATTGATTTTCAATTCATAAGAATTTTGGTTCAAAACCAATTCTACACTGAACAAATGGAAAAAAAAAATCATTTTCTTCCTCTTGCTCCAGAATAATGTGTGCCAAACCTTTCCTTGTTGGCAATAAAGATAAATGACCTGCAGCATTTTCATTTTAAAACGTTAACGGCATTAATTAATAACTTAATTCATTTAAAAGCACCGTGCAGTGCTCTGTCTGCATATGAATCAGAAAATGAAGGGAAGAGCTCTGTCTGCTGTGTTGTAAATGTTATGGCTTCCCCGCTGCACCATCACCTCAGAGGAAAGACATGGTTGTACGAGAGGCTGAGCAAGTGCAGGATTTTAAGTGAAACAGACCGAACACTGAGTTTTTTCCATCACTTATAAGTTGGTTCAACTTGTTTTCTGCTGTGGTGTCTTTTGGTTTGCTGTATTTGTTTGTTGCTGCCAGTTTCTGCCCTTTTCTGTTATGGTGAGACTCTGAGTGATGGTGTACAAAGTTCACAATTTACCTAATGTTTGTCTCACCATTTGTGAACATTAAACATTAATTCAACATGGCTTTAAATGGCAGCCTTCTTCTCCTCACAGTGGAGTTCCCCCTTTTTGTTCTGCTAACATCACATTATTATTAATTACAATTTGAAAATTGTGAATTAATTCTTAATCATAATGAACAAGAATCAATATTTTTGTGTGAATTGGTTTATTACCCCCACCGATACCAGGACACCATGGAAGTTGTAGTTATGCACATTTGCAGAAAAGCATCGACTCTTTTCCCTCATCAGCTTCTCCACAATGTGTCCTGTCACCACCCACTCAGGCTGTGTGCTGTGGTATGTGGTGGAATCCAGAAAAGGGCGCTGCTTGGTTTAACTTGATAATCTCCTTCTTTTCCACTTCACAGACGCTTTCACACACACGTCACACGCACAAACACACTACCGCAAGCTGTCACAGCACAGTGCAAGAAAACAGAGCGAGTGCCGTCAGCAAAAAATGTGTTTCCTCCAAAAGTAGGGGGAAATAAAGAGGGTTTACAGCGCTGTAAACGCCAATCAATTATGTGTTGGCCAGCAAGGTTGTTACCATGGTGATGTGTTGGCGGGTGCTGTAGTTCTTAAACCAGACGTTATTGTCCCTGTCTGATTTCATCGACCGCCTCTGTGTGTCCATGTGTGCATGTCTGCCTGTGCGTGTGTGAGTGTGGGCTTTGCGGCCGCGACATTAGGGTCAAGCTTTGGGTTGGAGCGGTGCTGTTTGGGCCACGGGGAGCTGTCAGGTATGGAACAGTGTGTTCCCTACAGCCAAATGGGTCAGGACTGCGGGTCTCAGTCCAGCCAGTGAAGTGGAAAAGTACCCACACACAAGCATCACATCACACACCACAACTCCTAGTAGACAGGATGAGCACTGGAGCGCTATGCTCATGGTTTCCTCACTAGGATAGAAAAAATAAAGGGAATCCCATATTAGGGACCAATGGCTTTTACTCATCATTAAAAAGCTTATAAATAGATTTACAGTACATATAGAAAAGGAATGAACATGCCAACCACTTTATTATCTCCGGGGACATGTGTATTTCAGAAGTACACTTGCTGGTATAATGGGGTGTGTTGACAGATGGGAAAGTTTTCCCAGATGCTGTGGTCAGCTAGTTCAGTTTAGCTGTGGGTTTAGTCGTTTTTTCCTTTGGGGAGGTAGCAGGTCTTCGTGTGAGAAAAAGTCTTCAGAGCGAGAGCTGAAAACAGAGGTTAACATTCATTTATAAAACATAGGAAAATGAGAAATTTTTGAATTTAAGACTGGATATAGTTAAAAAAAATGAATTGTAGTACTATCTCTTAAGGAATATTCCGTAAAAAATAGCCAGAAATTGTTTGTAAAACACAAATTATCAACAGAACATGAGGATGTAAAAGTTATGACAATAAGCTAAAGACGTCTATGTAGCCTATTGTGTTGATGAGTTATTTACTGAAGTTAGCATGCTAACCAGCTAGCCCCAACCCATCCTGTCTCAAGCTTATTTCCTTTGTTTATACCTACGATGTACTTCATTCAAACTCAAGTGAAACAAAAGAAAATAAAACTCCCAGTTTAACACCAAAGTGTAACAGAAAAGCTCAACTCTTACTTTAAGGTGAAAAAGCCACTTAATGTTGCTTTAACAGCTAAATCACGTTTGATTAGACTCTCAAAGATCAGTTAACTCTATAGAAAAAATAATTGTGATTACCTCTGTGGCTCTAACAGAAGCCATCTTTATTTGGGAAAGTAACCCTGATGATGTCATCATGAAGTCATTAGGGTGTTAATTTCACTGGTCCTGAGCCTTGTAACACAAAGCTTATGTCTCAAACTAGGGTCATGGTGTTTAAAGGATGAAAGATGTTTTTAAGTGCATTGTGGGAATTGTAGAATGCTTCATTTTTTAAGCTTGAACAATTAAAGTCAAGATAACTCAGGCTCAGCTGCTTGGAGTTTCTTTTCTTTTCTTCTCACTGTGCTTGTAATCTGTTTCTTGTAAGTCCTTAAACTGTGTGGAAGTCCAGCTTTAAAATCCTGGAATATCCAATAAAATTTAAAATATTCCACTGAGCAACTCCACCAATAGACCATCCCTCCACCTAAATGATATAGAGGCTAATTAAAACATGGGAAGGGACTATAAGTAAACAGAACAGGAAACCAAATAAAACATACAGGCAAATGAGAGAATCAATACTTAACTCACTTTAAAGCATTAAATATCATAGCTCCCAGCAGACGACTAATGTTGGCAGCGCAGTGGTTAGGAGGTGGAGAACATTAACCTTTTAGTGTCCAGTACTCTTTGTGTGTGTGTTAACCTCTCCTGCTTTCTTTCTGACTCTCTGTCTTTCTTCCTTTCTTTCTTTTGTTCTTTTGTGCTGGCAGGAGGTTCATAACTGTTAATCAGATTAAGCAGAGGTGCTCCAAACTGTGACATCTGGCCCTCTGGCCTGTCCTGCAGGCAAAAAGATAAACTGACACGTGTGCTGCACACATGCTCACAATGAGACAATAAGAAATGACTGACAGACAGAACTTGCTCAGAGGAGAGATCAGTAAAAACAGTCACCAGTTAACATGCATGTTAACTGCATCACACACTCACACCAAACATTTCATTTGTGGTTGAGTTAGACCCTTTTTTTGGTAATTCTTTAATAGCATAGTAAAGCAGTTGCTTCAGTTAAATAAAATTCAGGTGGTTTTTTGAATGACCTGCCTTGCTGTGAGGGTGATCTTGCAGGGCTCTGCCGAAAAATAAAAATGGTTTATAGATTTATAGTTTATTTCAGTAAGCATTTTCATTTATCACGGTTGTTCACATTGAGACAGAATGAGCCACTACATCTACCCTGCTGCTTTGGTAAAGATCCTCTCAAGACATGTTCTGTTGTGTACTTGATAGGAGTGTTGAGGATGACTGGTATTGACAATAACTGATATTTAGAAAATAGGATATTGATAAAATGTTAATACTACACATATGATTATAACATATAAATAATGAAGTGCCTCATTTCCATTTTTCTGCATCTTGCTTTGTCATAGTTGGTGGAAGCACCTTAACGCTGGTTTCTATTCATTATAAAACGGAAAATTTCATAACATGTAATTGGTCATTTTACCATTTCCCACATTTATTTTAACCCATGGAGGCCTGATGAAATTATAATTTATTTTGTTGGTCTTAACCTATTCTAGGAGTCAGCATCAAGTGTCACACATCACTTGACTCAGGAGTGCTTTAAGTTTCAGCCTTGTCCATTTTAAAGTCAGAATTTTACATTTGTTTCATTTAAGAATGGATCACCTTAACCCTAACCCTTGTTTACAGCCATTTTTTAAATCAGATTTTCCCATCATAACAAGATAAATGTGATATCATTAAAAAAGCTAAGGCACTGCAGTTTACATGACTTTTCAAAGCACGTTGATTGCATTCAAAAGTTATTAAACAGCAAAAACAATCCCCCGCCCGCCTCCATTCACAGCCTCAGCAGGCTACAACTTTGACCCAACTCAACATTATTGCATGAGTTGAAAACACTCAACAGATTTTCAGAGAACACAGAGAAATTTTACTTGTTCAGCAGTTAAATCTGAAAAATCCCTCTAGAGTCAAACTCTGCAAATCAATCTGCACGGCGAAGCTAAAGCGCACAAATATAGTAGCAGGAAGAAAAATGAAAAGATTTTAAGTGGAGTGAGACTTAAAGTTAGGCTCAAGAGCCAGAAATTATGCTCCTGGTTGGTATCAACCTTTTAGCCTCCACAGCTCAGAGTGCATTGTAACCACTGTAATTAAGCCTCAGAGGCCCGCCTCCCATTCAGAGTCCAAGATTAGTTCAATGAATAGGAAGCAGGAGCGAACGCAAAGGAAGAGTCACATGTTTCTTTCTTCAAGCTGCCAATAAAGCAGTCACAAATCATCTGTGTGCACAAATCACCCTTATCTCTACTTTGGTTTTAATTTCCTGTATGACCCTGCGCTTTGCTGCCTGATTTCCGTACGGTTCCACCCTTTTTAACACAATCGCCCTCTGATGTTGCAGATGGGGCTCCGCTGAGCGAGCTGTCGTGGCCTTCATCCCTTGCGGTGGTAGCTGTCTCCTTCTCTGGCCTCTTCACCTTCGTCTTCCTCATGCTGGCCTGCCTCTGCTGCAAGAAGGGCGACATAGGATTCAAGGTGAGCTCGCTGCCGCCCCCTGCTGGAAGTGGTGTGCACAGCAAGGAAGGGGATCTTATTAGAGAGTTACTTATATAAAAAATAACAGAAAAGAAAAAAAATATGTCTGTTGTGCGCAGTAAAGGTAGAAAAAAACACACCATAATGTCTTAGCAAAACTAAACAACCTACACCTCAGTGTCCTTTTAATACATCATTAAATTAAAGCTGAATTACTTTAGGAATTCATTATATATATATGCTGTTATTGCATTGTTCTTTTATCACTGAGTAATGTGTTTATAATTTCTTTAATTAATCCTTTAATCCAACAGCTAAACAGAGAAAAATAAATCATCAAATAAGAAAATGTTTTATTTTATTGTTTGATTAAATTCAATAAGTAATTCATTGCCCATTGTTCTCCTCTCAGTCAGCTAATTAATTGTTGATTTCAGATCCAAATAATAAATTATTAATTTTCTTAAATATTTTAAGCGCCAGTTTGGGAGCAATTAAACCAAAACTTGAAAAGAGGGATTCTGTTCTTTACTTTGACATTCAATGTGTTTTCTTTTTTTTTTGGCCTGATATAAACAATTTATTTAATTACTTGATATGATACATAATACCTATTTTGATACATTATTTCCTCTTTAAATTGATTGTTAGTTTTGTCCATGAATGTCAGAGAACAGAAGCAGCAAATTCTTTTAATGTTTGCTTCATAAATGTATTTAACTTACAAAATAAATTGTCAGACGGAACACTTGTAATATGTAAATATTTGTTCTCAGAAGATATCAGGATCATGAGTGTATTCACTGCATCAGTACTGACCCCCCAAACCATCTTATCCACATGTACAGCTGATGCTAAAGTCTTTTGCTAAGAACTGTTGCCTCATTATACGCAAGTGATGCAACCCGAGTCCCCTCACCCATCCCAGGCTGGCACACATTGTCTCTGTGTTGCCTTCAGCTGCTTCCATGACTCAGCCCTGCTGTGTCAAACATCAGGGCTGAGCCGAGTGGCTGATGAGGGCTAACAGAGACTGACACAGGCAGGGGGCATAAGGAGAAGGGAGCAGGAGGAGAACCACTTTGAGTCGCTGCACCGGCTGCTGCTTGTCCTTACAAATTTCCCATTACCAAGCTGCTCATATTATAGCAAATGTTTTCAATTTTCCTTCATGCATTTTAATGTTTCTTTGTTCTTTTTAACTGCAGAGCAGATCCATTACAGCCTCAAAAAAAACAGCAGTCTTCCGTTAAGATGCGAATCATTTTGCATTTTACTGTAAATCCAAAATGTTTGTAGCCTCTATAATTCCTTGGATGAAATATGGAAATGTGTTTATAAAGGAAAAAAAAGCTTGTTTGGCTTTTACTTGTAGATTAGACACTCAGGTCTGCTTCAGCTGAACACTGAGCAGTGGGAACAGCCTGTGGCAGGTAGATGCTGCAGGGATAACAGTGTCACTAATGAGCACAGCGTAGGGAGGCATCATTACCAGCTTTTCCCATGTGAGTGTGAATGTGTGTTCCCATTTTCTTTCTGTCTGTCCCACGGCGGATAACCTCCACCTCATTATGTGATAGTGTATCTTAACCTGCAGGACCAGTGTCTGAGTCTGCCATCAGCCTGTTGTAATGTGAAGTGACAGACTGATGATCCAGCTGCTAAAACGGCATCAGACAACAGTTGATCCCTTCTGTCTTGATCAACCATCAGCTCACTAAAAGCCTGGTTGTCATGCCACTATGACACTTCTGATCCCTGCAGAGACACTGTCTCTCAGCACGCTGTGTGTTACCTGCTTGTCTGTCTCATCACTTCCTCAATTTGTTGCAATAACCATGGCAACAGTGGTGTATGCAGATGCTGTGGCTTGGGCCTCCTCTGAACTTTCCCTTTTTTTTCATTTAAAACATTTCAGACTTAAGAGAACAAAACATGTTTCTTGTCCTAATCTTGGTTCATTGTAGGGCTGCAACAATTTACCGATTTTTGAGATTCTTTAATCTAAAGAAAGTTACAGACAACAGATTTTATATTTTAGATTTATACATACATTTATATATTATTATTAATTCATTCAGGCATTTTAGTCAAGCAAAAATGTCAGACATTTGCTAGTTCCAGCAATTTAAACATAAGGATTTGCTGCTTCTCATTGTATATTATGACAGTAGGTGAAAAATCTGGATTTGCAGTTCTAGTCAGACAAAAAAGGAATATAAGGGTGTTATTTTGAGCTTTGAACTATTGTAATAGTCCTTTTTCAAAATGTTTTGTCATTTTACAGACTAAGTGATTAGTCATGAAAATCACAGTTAGTAGCAACCATAGTTCACTGTAAATTTAGACAAAACAAGCTGATATGATAGTTGATGTGTTTTATTCTTTAAGCATCAAATCTTAATCTTGCTCTCCCGTTTGGCAGCAAACATCACGTAGCGATTAAAAGGTTCCCACTCTTTCTCCCCCCTCTTTGGCGCCGGCTCATCACTCAGCAGCTCACTTGTAAGGTGTGCATTCGGGTGGGACTGCAAATTCGCACCGCTGCGCCGTCCAAAAAAGCTTCATTATTCCTCTCCATCGCTGGGCTCTTACTGGAGCGCGTAGTGTGAGGCTGGGTATTAAGTGCTTTCTAAACTGAAGGCTCTCTGGGGAGCTATGCAACGCTGACTCACAGCCAGGTGCTCGCTTTCACACTTCACTCTGAGGAGAGTGGCAGATGGTTCTCCTGAATGAGAAAAACACATACACACATTCCTAAACACACACACACACACACGGGTGTTTTAGGACACATGTTAACACACAAACACACAATAAGCCACTCAAATATTTTATATTAACCCACTCTCCTGCTGTCTTCCTTTCTCCTGTTTTCTTTCAACTTTTTCTTCTTTATTTACCTCCCTGGTGGCTGCAAGTTAGAGATAGGCTTGTTAATGGATGACTGTTCATTAGCCAGTGGATGGATGGATGGATGGATGGATGGATGGATGGATGGATGGATAATTGGAGCAGGCTATAAATTGTCCACACTGAACTGTATACCTAGTCTGTCATTATTGGGGTTCTTGAAAACTGAATGAAAATCTGAAATTATTGCACTTGTGTCTCAATGAGTTTTCTCAACAAGTTCCTGGTACAAATATTTTGTTTCTTAAGCTAAAAAAGATTCAAGTTTTTCATAGGAAGAAAGTAAATTATCTAAAAAAAAAGGTGCTAATTCAAAAACTTAAAGGTCTAGTGTTCAGGATTTAGTGGTAAAGTTGCAGATTGCAACCAGTTGAAGTTTCCTAAGTTCAACCTGCTCCTTCCAAGTGTGAGAGAGAACCTAAGTTGACCCTGTAACTTGCAGAAAACAGGATTCTTTAGAGTGTTTGGTTTTTCCATTCTGAGCTCCTTCAGAAATGTGGCCGTCTAACAAAGTGGAATCTGAGAAGGAGATATGCTTCCTCTGCGGATATATGAGCCTCATATAACACAATGTTTATTCTTAGGTTATTATACTCTAAAAAAAACATAAATAAAATTATTTTCCATTAAATTCATATTTTACAGATAGATCCCCTCCTGGGCCTAGGAAGAAGAATAGATTTCCTCAAAAAATATATGATCTCCATAATATAATTCCTGCACAGTCCAGAGTTTAAATTAATCCACAAGCATTAAGATTTACCTTGGGACATCTGCTGAGCAAAAGCTGTACTCTTTCCAAACAGACAAACAATTGAAAAATTGAGAATTAGAGGTGTAAACTCTTATGAATAATTCACCAAGTGTGTAATCTTCCTCATGCTGCAGATTATGCAATTTGTCTCTTTTACTGTTTATGCAAATTGTCTATTGGCTGTTGTCATTTCTACAACTCTGCTGTTCTTTCCCAACATTTGTAGCCAAAAGGCTGATCCTTGTTAATAAATAATAGCTATTGGAAAAGTGAAAACAGAATTTTAAGGTTCTGAGGCTAAATGTGGAGAAGAAACGTTCAGCACAGTGCAAGATCTCTCTCTTGTGCATTCGGAGCATCAAATCTGTCTTCTCTCTACAGCGTAAAATGTCACATTGAGGTTGGTTTACGCTTTACCTTTTCATTTAAGATCAGCACTGACATCCTACACTCTGTGGTGGTTTAGAGAGTTAGAGCTCTATAGGGACACACCACAATAACTGGAGAGCAAGGACACTGCAGCAGAGCGGGGAGCAACAGCTGATGGAGGCAGAAAGAGCAGAAGAGGTGGGATATTGTGTACGGACATGGAAAAGAGGGTCACTGTTTCCACTCCATCTAATTCTCATCCCTATTGGAAGGGAGGGGGAGGTTGAATTTGCACTTAAGGGATAGTTTCCATTCTTTCTTGATGCTGTTTAAGAGTAATCTGGATACTTAGCATTTATTTTATAAACGTTGTCTTTGGTTATCTTTGTTAAAGTGCACAGTAAAGGATTTTTTTTGCAATTCAGGATAATGAAGTTAAAACAGAAAACTCTGGTCTTGTAATAATGACTGATGAAAGAACAGAACTAAAATATTGATTTTTTTGCAACAATAGACTTTTGTGTAATAAATCATACTACTAATGTTTTGTTAAACAAATTTTTTTAAAGAAAAAAGTTGGAAAGGGGCTGTTGTGTACCAAATCTAGCTTGCCTAGTGTAAGTTTGAATCTCAGATGTTTGGGAAGGGCACCGACATTTTGGTCTTAGCAGAAGAATATGAGAGCTAGGTTAGTCAAGGCTTTTTTTCAGTGGGCATAAACAAAAGAAGACACTCTTGGTTGAAGGGAATGTTAAGAAACAATTGAGCTGGATAAGCTGGACTCATCGTGTAGTGATATGATGCACTGGCAGATGTAACAGCACAATGTTAATCTTTTAGCAGAAAATAATTAATCAATCAATAATAAAGATAAAAGGACATTTCCAAACTTGCACATCCTTCAAGAACAAGAAGCCCCCATATAAAAACTGTATATGTGGAATTATTTATTTTATTTGTATGTTCTAAGCTGTAGTATTTGAAAATTTTTAACTGCAGTTTTTGAAGCTGTCATTTTTTCCATGAGAAGAACTTTGGTTTGTATACAGGAACGTATATAAGAAAAAAGAGAAAAGATGGGATGAAAGAATGGAGGGCTTTGTCTATAGAATTTGAACTCACACATTAGTGTGTTCCCCCTGCAGCGTCTCTGCAGCGTCTCATACAATACACCCCACAATGTACATGACTTATGTATATGGCTGAGTGGGCGTGCCTCAATGCATTTCAGTGCCCTCACAGTTGAACCATTGTCTCCCACTGTCTCAGTGGTAGGATGGCGGCGAGTTGGATGACTAATCCCAGCGTGTGTCTTTGCACCAGGAGTTTGAAAACACTGAGGGAGAGGAGTACCAGGCAGATCTGTCCGCCCTGGCCTCGCCTTCCTCCCAGAATGGCCCCGAGGTCTACATCCTTCCCCTCACCGAGGTCTCCCTGCCTGTCTCCAAACAGCCTGGCAGATCCAGTAAGAAATGACACACCACTATAAACACAGAACATCTTTAAGTTACAGACACTTGGACCTTCAATGATCTGTTTTGCTTCCATTTCTTCTTTTTTTTTCTCTTCTCCTTTCATTTCTATCTTGTATATGTCTACAGCCAGATTTAACTCACAAGTCATTAAAAAGAGTGCATTTTTGCCACATTAACAAGCGGTAACAAGGGTTATTATTTCTCTAAAGCACAGCAAAATGCATTTGGAGTGTGTTACTCACTGTTTGGATTTAGACATTCATTCTGTTAACCTCAGGTGGAACGGAAATGGCCTCCTTTATTTGCAATCTTCATAATGTGTCTCTTCTGTCTTACTTTCTTCTATATCAACAAGGGAGCAGACATCTGTCCATTTTGCAATGCATTTAAATGTTAAATGACTGCAGTGCTTCTTGCATACCATATGTGAAAACTGCTGCCCACTGGAGAGACACGTTTCTAACCCAACCCTGGTGTGCATTATTTCTGCATGCTATGTTACATGAGCATGAATCTATTATGACTTTTGATCCTATTACACTTGAATCTTGTATACTCCACCATCAGCACACATCCATACTATGCCGGTGTGTTTATTTTGCAGTCTTTATCCATGATCCTATCCACAGCCCGTTTGTTTCCCGGGTTCATTCTGCCTCACAGCCAGCCTTAAAATGTATGTGTGTATGTATGTAATGTGTATATGTTTGTGTGTGTGTGTGAGTCTCAGCGTAAGCCCAATCCTGGGTGCTCGAAAAATGCCTCTCCCTGCATGAGTCACTGGCTGTCTGCGCTGCACTGTGCTCAGCCAGAAGGGAGGTGAGTTGGGGCTCAGCATCCAAGGATGTGAGCTCCAGCAATGATTGGACAAAGCAGCCTGAGGCTCCCAGCCAATCACCAGCCTTCCCTCCGTCCTCCATAGCTACGGCTGTATGATTGGTCCAGGTGTTGCAGGGCGAGGAATGGATAAATGGTGAAAGGGGAGACGAGATCGGGAAAGAGAGAGAGAATGACTTGGTTCAGTGTGTCACAGAGAGAACGTTCTTCTATTTAGTTCAGACTTTCGCATGTAAAGGCAGCAAAGTACGCTCTGTATATGAATATGAACCTCTTTAATTGTATGCACTATGCACACAGGAGTTGGAATATATGATTTTGCAGACTTTCCATTGCTTTGCTAATATCTGACTAGTTGTCATAAGCACAAATGTAAAAAGACTGATAGAAAACAGCAGAAAAAAGTCTTTAATATGAATAATCTACAGGTCATGAACTGAACAGACTCCTTCATACATATGAACGTCATACACGTTTTAAATTATCTACCCACACACGGACACACACGATAAAAATGAGCCTAGTGACTGTATGTTGAAGAAAAACACCAGTTATATTGTTTATATTCCGACCATGAAGAGGTAGTAGTGTGTTGTACATGATACAAGCATCATGTATACCTCTGTGTGCGCACACACTACAACGTTCACCATTGATCTGACAACCCTGCTTTTCACTTGTTGCTCTAATCTTTTATTCAAGAGGTCATGTAAAGCTTTCAAACCCACCACAGAAGAGCCTCGATGCATCAAAGTGAGTGTGTGTGTGTGAAGGAATTGTGTGCCTATCATTCCCCCATCTTCTCCGGGAATGTCATGAGTAGGGCGGGAATGCACACTCACGCTCACACATTCCACATTTGAAATAATACCATGCCTCAATTTCTCCCTCTTTCTCTGTCAGGGAGGGGTGGTCGAGGCTTGGGAGGGGCTGCGATGGAGAAGTGTGGGTTTGTTATCACCGTGAAAACCTCTGCCCAGCGTTCCAGTGGAGAATGGGCCTTGTTTTGTATCTGCATAGTGTGTGTGTGTGTGTGTGTGTTTTGGTGCACTGGGTACCAGGAGAAGCAGCGTGAGCGTGTGAGTGAGCGAGCTGAACAATGGCCCTGATTTAAGGCCGGCAGGGCAGTGGGTGAGCATAAGGCCGGGCTGGAACGCACCAGTGGAGGACTGGCATAATGGGCAGAATACAGTGAGGGGTCTGTGACAGAATGAGGAGAGACAGGCGAAGGGTGGTGGCATGCACCAGGACCTAAGAGTGGGGAGGGGAGGCTTGAGATAGGGGTGGCGAGTGTGTATGACAGAGGTCTTTTCTGCGTCTGACAGAGCAGGGTTTTGTGTCCCGCTTGGCTGAGGAATGCTGCTGTCCTGGGTGACAGGGGGGCATTATGTAGGCCTTATGTCATTACTGGGTGTCTTGAAGCTGCACACAGAGCTGGCGCGTCAAACGGCACACTACCAACATGCGTGACGGTCACAACAGGCGTGATACATGACGCTCAGGGCGAGAAATGGTACTCAGGACTCCTGGGCAGAGCCGTCGTTAGATTGCTCCACCGACTCGAAGCTGTGAGAAGTTTCCATCGTGCTCAGTTTGTTGTAGATTTCAAACTAGTTTGCATAGGTACCCGGGATTTCAGTGTTTGCCCGACAGCTGGAGAGCTCTAGATGAGGACAGTGTGTGTGTGTGTGTGTGTGTGTGTGTGTTTGTCCCAGTTGGAGGATGAGCCCGGTGCAGACGGGGGAGAGGCTGCGTGGCGAGCTTGTTCAGCTGTGCGAGGGCTCGGAGGGTTAAAGCCTGCCGAGGCTCGCTCTTTCTCACACATACACACACACATGCTGTGACAGTGGGCTCTTTCTCACATACACACAATGAGGCTAAGACGCCTGGGGTTGGGGCCGGGGCCACGGGCTCTTGGTTCTCACACTCTGAACCAGTACTTCATCCCCGGCTGGGACTCGGACTCAGTCCCTGTCTCGGTGCTCAGAGCGGCCGCTCCGTCAGCATTGTCATCTTTCCACTCATCATCATTTCCATTCTATAAATATGAGGATCCAAGGAGGTATTTGTATTTGTGAACGACTTAAGCTCTCTGTAGTGAATTTGTATGTTATGGCAACAGTGTGTTTATTTTCCTTTCTTTTCTCTAGTTGATGCAACATTTTAACAAGTAAAAATGTACTTTTATTCTTTGCCTGAAACAAGTAACTGTTTTTTCTTCCTCTTATCTCCACCTGTGATGTTTTTCTGTTTTTGTACAACTCGATTTCTATTCAGATCCTAGCTTTCCTTTCTCCTTTATTTACCTCACTCAAAACATTTCTCTTCTCTTCAGTTCTTTCCAACTTTGACAGTCTCTTTTTTCTCCTGTCTAAAAGTAATCTTATGTCTCTTTTATTGTTCCTTTCCAGTCCAGCTGCTGAAATCATCAGACCTTGGCCGCCATAGTCTGCTGTATCTAAAGGAGATTGGACATGGCTGGTTTGGCAAGGTAAAACAAAGTGTTTTTTTGTTCTTAAAACATACTGAAGATCTCACATTGGGTTTTAAAGTTTATATGTGTCAATTTTTGTTCTCATTATTATTTGCTTTAACCATTAAAGCATCTTCCCTTACTGTACTCATAATATTCCGCTGTGCTTTCTACTGTAAGGAATGCGAGTGTAATGTGATGATGATCTCATTCTAGTGAGGCTAATCTTTGGCACCTGTGTCAGAGAGTTGAATCCATGGGAGAAGAGATGAAATTCACAGTCACAGTGAATTCCTAACAATTTACTGTATAGGACATGCTGCTGTAACACTTCCTAGACTTGTATGCACAAAAAATCTCATTATTTTTTTGCATGTTGATGCTGTTTGTGTTAAATTGCGGTCTACATTCTCTACATTCCTTGATTTCGATCTTTCTCCTCTGCATGCTTCTCAGGTTCTGCTGGGTGAGGTCAATGCGGGCCTCAGCACCACCCAGGTGGTGGTGAAGGAGCTGAAGGCCAGTGCCAGTGTGCAGGATCAGATGCAGTTTCTGGAGGAGGTGCAGCCATATCGGTCAGTTTGCTGGAAAATTAGAAAATCACACAAGCAGGCCTTTCAGACTGTGAATAGCATTGCATAGCAAT
>JAPZDV010000009.1:9361132-9379181 GCA_029814665.1 Acanthurus lineatus | reverse complement strand
GCGCCAGTGTGCAGGATCAGATGCAGTTTCTGGAGGAGGTGTAGCCATATCGGTCAGTTTGCTGGAAAATTAGAAAATCACACAAGCAGGCCTTTCAGACTGTGAATAGTATTGCATAGCAATGAGACAGAGTAAAGCAATAAGCAGATTTTTTCTGTGTGTGTGTGTGTGTGTGTGTACATGTGAGGTCTGTGAGTATTTATACACACTTAAATCCTGCGTCTTTTGGTAGGACCCTCCAGCACCCTGCCCTCCTGCAGTGCCTGGCACAGTGCTCGGAGGTCACTCCCTATCTGCTGGTCATGGAGTTTTGCCCTCTGGTGGGTCAGACATTAATGCTCCTGTTCTCCAATTTCAATCCTTTTCACACACTTATTTATTCCCTTTTATTTGTGCATTGTTATTTGGATTATTTTTAAGTTACATCAACCTTATTTCCCTCCTCCTCTCAGGGTGATCTGAAGAGCTACCTGCGCAGCTGTCGTCTCACTGACTCTGAGACTCCTGACCCTCTGATCCTCCAGCGGATGGCGTGTGACATTGCCTCGGGGCTTCTGCACCTCCACAAATACAACTTCATACACAGGTGCAGTATGTCAGTCAGTTCAGCTCTATTTACTATCATCAATATTTATGCCTTGTGAAGGAAGAAACCACCTGAATGTTCTGTGTGCCACCTGCTGGTCTCTCCCTGCAACAACATCCTGGTGCTGCCTGAGTAGCTGTCACAAACTCCAGCATCAGTGATTTTGTTGCCGGGGGCGAGCCTCTCTCGTTCTCTACCAGATGAAAAGCTCCCATTGTTTGAAAGAGGTGTGATTGAACCAAGTGACTCAGTTTAGTCAGCATGTACATGGTCAGATGAGAAGAAATGGTATGTGATACAAAATATCAGTAAATTCCTTCATATGCTTTAATCAGTGCTTTTGCTGCACAAAGTAATCACAGTGCAGTAATATCCATTTATTGACAGCATGTCACAAAAAAAAAACCAAAAAAAAACTGAGAGACACTGATACCCAAGTATTAACTAAGGAAACTTCCCGTAATATACAAAATATACTGTCCTGTAACAGTGGCAAAAAAACTCTAATGTATTAGTCATTGAACAGTAACAGTAATTTAAATGCCCTTTAAAAAATGGTCTAGTTGTTATAGGTAATTTTTTTTGTTTTTTTTTTTTGTTTTTTTTAATTAAAACTCGATTAGGACTTTGAACTTTCCTTTTGTGTTGATTCTGGCGGCCCCTGTGGACAAAAGTGGGTTTTAGCAGCACCACATCCTGTGGTAAAGATCTTGATCTGGCTAGTGTGTACATTTTTAGAGGTAGAGAAATAAAGAGAAGTATAATGTGTCTTTTTTGTTTTGTTTTTTTTTCGATTTTTGTTTTAATTCAGCTGTTTGCAGACAACAAATGGTTATGGTGATATTATGTATATAATTGTGTCTTTGTAAGACTAGTAACTGTAACACAATGATGGTGGAACAAGGTAAACTTTGTTTTTATAAAATTACTGTTCATATGCCTGCTGCTTAACAGATTCAGTTGTACGTTAATTGTAATATGTGACATCTACTTTTTGTGGTGGAGCACCACCCACTTCAAGACAAAGCAAAAATGGGAATTAGACAGTAAAACAACCTAAAAACTGTGCTAACCTTGCCAGAAAATTTCATGTTTACTTACAATTTTAGCACTCCTCACATGAAGCTAAATGAGAAAATAGGTTTTCAGGCCCTTTAAAGATCATTCATTAATGTGGGTATGTTCATTCAGCTCAGTTAAGTGGTGTTTTAGATGACAGTGTCTTTTGTTTTGTTACAGTGACCTGGCCTTGCGAAACTGCCTGCTAACTTCAGAAATGTCAGTTAAGATCGGAGACTATGGCCTCTCTCACAGCCGATACAAGGTCAGACTGTCATTTGATAACATCTCTGTTCTCAGTGACTGTTTTTTACTTTGTTGCCATATCAGTACTAAAAGTGTTTCTGTTTATCTGTTGGGTTGTTGTTCTTAAGGATGACTACTATGTAACACAAGACCAGATTTGGGTGCCCTTGCGCTGGATTGCACCTGAGCTCATAGATGAAGTCCATGGAAACCTGCTGGTTGTTGACCAAACAAAATCCAGTAACATATGGTAAGATATTTAAAGATGGATAAGCAGGTTTACATGATTAAATTGGAATTGTCATGAAGTATTTTTTTCTTTGTGTGCCTAAAATGAGAAAGAAATGCTCTAAGTTTGATGTGATGCACATTATATTGCTAGCATGTTGCTTTGGATGCACAGCTTTTGGCTATTTTTTCTTTTAACAGCAATTTTAAAGGATTCAGATTCATCTCATATCCATGAATATGTTCTATTTTTCTGTGATCACTGTTTTTTTTTAGGAAACTCTTTGTGAAATATCTGTACGACACAAAGATACTTGGGATATATCATATGGCTAGGTCTGGCATATGAGCTTGAAAACACACTTAATGATTTCTTTGCCTGTTCCAGGTCATTGGGGGTGACTGTGTGGGAGCTGTTTGAGCTGGGAAACCAGCCGTACAGACACTACTCTGACAGACAGGTGCTGACATATGCTGTAAAGGAACAGCAGCTCAAACTACCAAAACCCCAGCTCCAATTCCCCCTGGCTGAACGCTGGTGAGACATGCATGCCCACACACTCACCGAGACATATTAGACATACAAATGCACATACTGAGACTCTGAACATTATATATGTATCTCACATAGCAATATAACTATGTCTCTAGGTCTCACAGACCAATTAATTTCTAACAGGTCAGTGTGTCCTGTTTTAAAAAATGGTTTCTGCCTATGAAGGTGCACCAGTCCACTGTAGCAATATTCTTCTTTGCTGGTGCAGGCAGATGATCAATACTTTCCTGTTCTTTATGATCCCCTTGGCTTCAACCAGAGCTGAATCACCTCATTCATCTTTACCTGGGAAGCCATCCAAATATTGCCTTTATTTATTTATTTTTCAAAATTGTTCTTCACTAAATTAAATGGACTTGGTATCAACATTGGGGAACAACACACACCTACACACACAAAGAGGATTGTAAAAATCTGCACTGCACCTCCTTCAAATACTGCATATTTATGGCTCTGGCTGTGTTCAAGAACAAGTAGTAGTTCTTACTAGAAAGTACTTTCCTCAAAAGTTTTCTATTTTTCCCTGCTGTGAGTCTAAAATCAATTCTTTTACTTTTGCCTCCTTCTCCACTCGCACAATATTCCTGAGCTACTACCAAATTCTTTCAAACTAACTAATGTGGACAAAATTTGAACTCTCTGTGGTTGATTATCTTTTTACTTTCTGTTATTTCTGCCTAGGTATGAGGTGATGCAATTCTGCTGGTTGCAGCCAGAACTTAGGCCAAGCAGTGAAGAAGTGCACCTCTTGGTTACGTACTTGTGTGCCAAAGGCTCCAGCGAGGCTGAGGAAGACTTTGAACAACGCTGGAATGCCTTGAGACCCAACTTGCTTGGGAGTACCTCCCACACAGCATCATCCACAGCTCTTGTCCTGACCCCTACACCTGCCTCAGCTGACGACCCCAATGCAGAACAAACCCAGGCAGTGGAGCTGGCCTCCTCTGCCTCATCCTCCTTTCCACTTCTGGAGCACTTCTCTGACAGCTTCCACTCTGACACAGGGGACGACTTACTCACTGTCACAGAGACCAGCCATGGGCTCAACTTTGAGTACAAGTGGGAGCAGGCCCGAGCTGAGCAGCCCTACTGCTCCTCCTCCACCAGTGGGCCATTGGGCCAGGGGAACCCACATTACCAGGATATCTACTATTCAAGTAAAGGAAGCACCTCAGGGGGTTGCAAGGGTGACAGCCTAACCTCAGGCATATCCCCGTCCTACTATGAACCTGAACATCCAGGTGTGGTCCCAGTGTTGAGTGCCCACAGCCCCTCAGTCAGCAGCGAGTACTACATTCGCATAGAGGAACCTGTAGAGTGCAATATTAACCTGGATGATAGTGCGGTGGACTACAGCCCGGGTGTGGAGGCCAGCAGCAGGTTGTCCTCTGAGAGTCGGACTGGTTCATCCATGGCACAGCCTAGTGCTTACTGGGCAGCTGCTGACAACACCAAGTCTTACGCCTATGACTCTGATTCAAGCCCCACTGTCCAACTAACCATGGAACCTCTGCTGAGACAGGCATCCGTCACCAGTCCTGTGAAGCTAGGCCATTCCCGCAACAGCTTCTCATCCATTCAGGACGACACAGTCTACTGTGAACAGTCATCAACATACAAGACACACCACCAGTCGTGCGTGTCTGAACTGGATACATCGCCAGAATCCAAATCAAACCTAGTTAATCCAGCAGAGCATCTAGAAAACCCACGCGGTTTGTCACAAGCAGTGAGCAGCCCCAGCTTAGGGTTCTGTGATCCCTACCTTGAAGCAAGCACAGGTCGTAGCATGGTTAATGAAAGCTGCCATAATATGACCGGTCCCCTTAGAAAGACACTACCCATTGTTAACCACATTAGCATTGACGTAGGACCAGATGACGGCCTGCTGGTGGGCCAGCGGAGGGGTGAAGACATTGAGGATGACCTTTTCTCTGAAGGAGAGGCCACTAACTGGACCTCAAACCATTCAGCAAATAATAATAGCCTGAGTTTCGACAGCAGGCAAACAGGCAGCGGGCACGACAGCAATCTGGATTATCAATATACTGATCTCTCTAACACAACAGAATTATGGTCTTTAACCAAGGCCACCACCAAAACCTTTCATAGCTCCAGGTTATGTGACACCTTGGAGGCGCAAAGAGAAGACTCTTGTTACAATGCTACTAGCAAGCCAACTGAATTAGGTTCATATATTCACTTATATAACAAAGAAAGAGAGGATTCAACCCCTCAACCTGAAAGGAACTTAACTGCAGAAAATCATGTTGATTCTCTTGCCAGCTCAAGTATTAATGCCAGAAGTACAGAGGGTGGAAAAACAGAGGGAATACATGAAAAGCAGTTGTTGCTTCATGGAGACAGACTTTTCTCAGAACCCAAGATGATACCGGAGGCAGGCTTTTTAAAGTCCCCATCCTCTTTCAAGGAGCCTCAGACTGGTCAAACAGGAGTCTTGTCAGCCAAACAGAGAGGTCACATCTGGGAGGGGGTTTCAACAGAAATCTCTGTTGGCCTTGGAGAGAAAAGGCTAATCTATCCAGAAAGCTCAGAAAGTAGCAGAGCATTGGACAGTGGAGTTGGGGTCCGAAACTCAAGTATTAGCCTAGTCGAACTCGGTGACTACAGCGAGGAGGAGGATGATGACATCACAGATATTACGTCAGGGATCTTTGCAGACTTCAACCTGGACTATGCAGAGGTAGAGGAAGAAGAGCTGAGCCCATTAAAGAATCGAGACAGAACTCCTGACTTTGTAGACACTCTTAACCTGTCCTCATCTATGGCAAGTACCTGTGATCAGGCCTTCAGCCCTGATCCCTTCAATACCCCTGTCCTACCCAAATCTCTAGACAGTGGCTATGACACAGAGAACAATGAATCTCCAGAGTTTATTTTCAAAGAGCTTGGAGATTCTCGAGTTGGTGAGAGAAACCCGATACTCGGCGGAGAACCAGAACTAATTCTACAGCTAGGTTTAGGCCAAGGGGTCTGCACTTCGACAAGTATGTCAGAGCTGCAGTTAAAGGGTCTGACTGATAAGAACCCATACAGGGATTCAGCCTATTTCTCTGACTATGATGCTGAAAATGAGAGGAGCCCTCAAGAGGAAAGCAGTAAGTTTTATGCAGATCCGAATGACTTTACCGCTGAGCAGCTCAGCTCTATTAGCAGTGATGATTCTGTAAAAAGGCAATTTGGCAAGGGAGATCACTTGACAAATCTGAGACATGTCAAAAGTTTTGCTTTGGTGACTCTCTCAGAGGCTGACCCTAGTTCACCCCACCACCATCCCACCCCTGGGTTGTCCATGCTGGCACCTTTTCCTCCGCAGATGGGCGGCTGTCTGACCAAAGAGTCTGCCCCTGCAGATGACGATCTAGGGTTGGAGACAGAGCACTCTGGAGAGGAGCCTTCCTCAGAGCTTAGCTCCTCCATTGTGTCCGAACCCTCTTTCACTGTCCAGGAGGCCTCAGGAAACCATGAAGAGGGGAACAGGAGAGCAGAAGATTGCTCCCCTATTCAGTCTTTGTGTTCTGACTCCACCATAACTGAGTACAGAGATGAGGCTCCCAAAGAAAATGAAAATGGTGATGGATCCACAGAGGAGGAAGAGCTGCCTGAATTCAGTTACGTCAAGGAAGAGACAGAAGACAGAAAGGAGACTGTTAGAATAAATGAGGAGGATTTTGAGGACATAGATGCAGAGGAATGTGACTCACAGGACAGTTTATGTGAGGAATCCAACGGTCAAGTCGACCTGTCTTCTTCTTCTTCATTGTTGGAGCTGTGCGGAGAAGAAGTGAGAGCTCCTCTGGAGGAGGCAGAAGATGAAGATGACTCAGATGACAGCGAGTCTGATGAAGAGTTGAGGACCTACAATATCCAGGATGAAGACAGTGAGGAGAGTGAGGAAGATTTCACAACAGTGCCAGTTGTGGTAAGCGACTGCAGCAGAGCTAGACACCTCCGAAGCCTCCTGAAGATGCCCACCCTGATCACCCAGTCCTTCTGTGATGAGTTGGAGAGAAAGAAAAAAGCTGTCTCCTTTTTTGATGATGTTACGGTGTTCCTTTTTGACCAGGTACAGCATGTGTCAAACATGTGCCATGTGTATTATCTGTTCTTGATTTTTTTTATTGTTCAAAAGAATGTGTGGAGTAATTTTGTTAATTACTTCCAGGAGAGCCCCACGGGTGAGCTGGCTGAGTATGCATTTCAGTCCAGCGAGCAAGAACCCTCAGAGGAAAAAACCTCTGACCACCAGCTGCAACCTGACCCTGAATCTGAAGCTGAACTTAAAGCTGAACTTGAAGCTCAGTCTTGCGAAACATGCTGTGTTTCTGAAGAAACAGTTGGGAACAACTCAGAAGAGGGTAGGTTTCACATGGACATAAAGTGGTGCACAGAATAGTTCGAGTTGATATATTACAGATTAATAATAATAACTGTAATTGTGTCTGTGTGCATTCAGGTGGGGATAACGAATGGAAAGATGACCTCTCATTTGAGCTCTGCTCATCCTCTCCTGACACCAATCCTGAGCCCCAGTCCTCACCAACATCCACCTCCAACAGTCCTGAGGCTACTAAACCTGCAGCTGTGGCACTTAATCGTTTTATGGTCTCACGATTCTCTATCACACATGTCTCTGACCCCCACATGGGCTCTGCTACAGGTATGTATTCATTGTCTTTGCACTGAAAAATATCATCTCAAATTCAAAATCACCTTATATAACCTAATCACCTATCTCCTTTGCTGTCACCTAATAAGTTCAACCAAAATTACATGGCATTACTATTTTGCTACAGCATACATACCTGCTAGTAGTTGAATGATTTGAATTCTACATTATTTTGGTTTCAACATCTTTCCATTTAGTTAATAAGGTACAGTTGTTTTAATGGAGAATTTGTTTCCAAATAGCAAATAAATTCACTTCATTTTAAAACAAATTTGCATAAAGCAGGTAGGCAATAGTAGCAAAAGAAACTACCATGTGCTGCAGATTTTAGCAAAACCTACACTAGCTTTCACAGCTACACTCACTTTTAATCTGATATACAAACATGTATACATGTCCTGCCGTCCTCCACTTGCTAAACAAGCAGCTAACAGTAACTAGGGAAAAGTGTGCTGCTAGCATTGGTTTTGAGGGCTGAAGGTTTGCTAAATCGCTAATTAGCTGATCATCTGCTGCACAACATTGTGAAAATAGTAGCTTATTTTATACTTTTTGATGTTAACATAATTATATAATGCAGTACATAATTTGCAATATTGTTGTAAAACAAATGCTACCTCTCAATCAAACAGGTAAATATTGACACCAAAAACTAGATTTCGGGTCGAGTGTTACTTTAAGCCGTTTGGTTAGCCTTACTTATCTTTCTTGCAGTGAAGGCTGTGATACTAATTTCCAATCAATATTCTCCAACAGGAAACAGTGAAGACAGTCCAAAAGATTGATTGCCCTACGACCCTGACTGGAGGAGGATGAGTCCCGGTCCTCCTCGACACAGAAAAGCAGCATTATTATATCTAGATGTTTTACAGAGTTTTATTTTTATCAACATTTGGGACAACTAACCCTGGTGACCCTTTATGAGACAGTGCCTCATATTGTAGTGAAAGACCCTCAATGATTTGCACACTTTTATTTTTACTTTATGAAGAAATAATAAAAGCTGCTGGTATCACAACTTGATTGAGACAACCAGGAGAGTGCATACAAAAATCAAATGTTTGCAGAAATATAAATGATCAGTACAGTATAATAGTTTTAACATACAGTATATGAAAATAACTTATTTGTTCAATGCAGCATCAATTTCTGTTGGTGAGCATCCAGGTCATTAAATTTGTAAATTTAAGAGAAGATAAATATAATAAAAGGAGAAAAAAAAAGTGAAATGACAGGCTTCATAGCTGCTCCTCTCATTGGCTGCCTTGACCCATCTGCTTACCATTGATCTGGCTTTTTTAAAGACTGTTACAGCTCCAGCTGTTGGAGCCAAAGAATGATGCTTGATGATTGTTGCACAAGAGGCTGTGGTGTATTTCCAAACACAAAAATGTGACTTTTTAAACAGCCGTGGGTGGTGGTGATGGTGTTCGAAGATGCAGGTGCTGAACGTTAATGTGTCCCTTAATCTACTGTAAGTTATATCAAGTCATAATGATGGTGGGACTCCTGGATTCAGTGACTTATTGAAAACATATGATTTTTTTCACTCCTTTAATTGTCACCACCACTCACTCTGGTTAAATATGACCCACAATATATGTCTGCCATATATGTCTGAAGCACTTTGTGTAGCCAAACTTGGTCTTTATTTGGAGAAGTGATGCTCAACATCTCCCCATCCCGGAGTGAAGTATCGAAACGTGAGGTTCCCTATTTGTGTCCACAGTGCCGGCTACAGGTTCACCTCATTTTGTGGCATATAAGCTTTGTTTTATATTACATTTCATCAGCAATAGAATGACACCAAAGGGATAGAGAGGTGTTTCAACACAATTCAGCAGTGTTATGTCATAAATGTTGAATGTCTGTATCATCTTCATGCATCTTTTCTACGGCTATGTATTGTCCATATTCTCATTCATAATGTATTCTATTGCATTTGTGCTGAATGCCCGAGTCTGAGGTGTACAAAAAAGAAAAGACATTCAAAAATATGACATATCTCACATATTGTATGAATGTTTTATCAACATGTAGCAGGTAGCTCGACTTGAATTACTACAGCTGCATTGACAGCTCCCTCCCCCTCTCTTAACTTTCTGTAGCTCAAAGTGCCAATTCCGTTTCCTCTCCCCTTGCCTTTTCAGTTCTGCAAGAAGAGAAATCGTTGCCAGTATTTTTGTACGATTTGAAAAGATGCAGTCCAGGATGACATTCTCTCAAATTTGCCAAAGAGATATTACAAAGCCTATTGGCTAAAGTGACAGACCCCTTTTGAGAAGGTGAGGTGGGCTGTTCTGTGCACCGGTAGTAATGACATTGCTGTTTCCATTGTTCCCCTCACTCGATGCTATTGTACTATCCCAAACAAATAAATCCAAATACTTTTTGCCCTTCTTGTGTCTGCGATGTGTTTATCTGCATTGATGTCAAAGAAGTGCATCTGTCTGCAATACAAACAAACAAACAAAAAAACATGAAAACATGGAACAACAAAACACATAAAAGTATGAAGTTTGTGCCAATTTTGATTTATTTTGGACAAGATAAATTACATGCACTTCTGTACAGTACAGATATAATACAAAAAGGGACAAAAGTGAAAGATGGACAATGAGAGCCTATATAAAAGTAAAAAATAATTTTGAAACTTGCCGGCCAAATGAGCTGTGTAATAAAAGCCTGATCATATCACTCAGTGTAAAGGACTCATCCTGGAAAATTGACATTTTATGATGTAACTCTTGATTTATTACAATCTAAGAGGCATTTTAGCTCCATCACAAAGCCATACACTTTATTGCTTTCCATCACATACAGTTCCACTTTTAGTCATACATATCATACTGTAGATAAATGCCTCTTTTACCCAGATGAATGCATAATACTGAGAATGAATGATCACAAGCCATGATAATACTGTACCTTATCTGATAAGCTACCACTCCCTCAAAGCTAAATATAAAAAAAAGACCCATTACGTATGCAGTGTAATCATCTTTTGGCTATCTGGCAGCTTAGATATTATTGAAATTTAAAGAGAAGGAAAGAACAGCAATTCAAAATATTATTGTAATATTACTTTGGTGAATTGCAATTGCACTGTACTGGAGCTTGCTAAGCAAAACATTAAGTAAAAACAAACGAAAAAAATCAAAATTACAAGCAAATAGAACAAAAACAAACTTATATTTTCAGGATTATCAAAAATACAAGTTGTAAGTGATGCATACGCCCTCAAACCAGTTTACAGAATGTTGGGTCATTCCTGCATGAAGCATATGTTTAAAAAACATTGAAGGCACAGTTCCCATATTAAAAATATGGGTACACTGTCTCACAACTAGTCAATATATAGTACTATGTCACTTAACAAAAGCAGAAATATAGTGTACTCACCAACTGTCCAGTCCCAGCTATCTGTGGCAGTATCCAATATACACTTTGTCTCCAGTGCAGATTACAGTGATGCACTGAAAACTGTTATCCACCATCTTCTATTAACTCTCAAGACTCATTTCAACAACTAATGCAGGATGTGCATTCACTGCTCATTAATGTACATAATCCTCAAATGAAATTTACAGTGTATCATGTTAAAGAAAAACAAAAATCCCATAGTAGAAGTTCAGATAAATAATAATGTGACGGCATCACTATTAGCCATACCTTAACCACAACTGGTGGGATCTAAATAACTAATAAAATCTATTGTCACACTTGCACTTGAATGCTCAGGTTGAGACATTCAGTGTTTGTGAAAGCGTTTTGCAGAACATCAACGAGGATTAATCGGAAATTCTCTGAGTGAATTTCCACGGCAAAGAAACTAGACTCCTACAAGTGTAACATGTTCCTTGAGGTGACTTTTTCCCCCCCTTAGCACACTTCTGGGCCCTCCTATTGATAACACAATACACCTCAAAACATGCCAGTGTGAGCCATTTTCTTTCTCCCCTTCAAAAGGGCCCATTAGTGGACAAAAGGGGGGCAGCAGGCCGCTAGTAGAAGATGGGTGCAGATCGGTCATCAATGAAGGTGGGCCGGAGGTAGACCTCCAAGGAACGGTCACTGTAGGGGAGAGGAGGGGTGAGACAAGGAACAGTGACAGTTAGGTTGAACGTGTGACAAGTTGTAGGGAGATGCATGGTCAGCTATGTAACCACACCCAAAAACAGGAAAAAAAAAATTATCCCTCCTATAGCTTTGTTTCTTATGGAAAGCTGAGCAATCAGTTGCAGTATCTACTGTGAGTTTTAGCAAGCATGTAGTGAGAAAAAATTCAAAAAACATGAAAAAAAAGGAACAGGAGAAGCTTGCAACAGGCACACATGCAGGGTTAGTGTCTTTTCTGTACGAAATTGTGACACACACACACACACACACACACACAAACAAACAAACAAAAAAAAAACCCATCAAAGTAAATTTCTTATAACCCAAGGCCTTCTGGACTGACAGCATCAAACGCTGCCACATCCAAGAAGGCCAAAGGACAGAAAAGACAGATGATTTCCCAGCATCCTACTGCAGCCATGAGAGCAGAGAGAAAACCAGGCAGTAATAGGAAGAAGGAGGAAAGTGATTTTGCTGAAAAGCAATGGAGGCTGGTGACTTACGGAGGTCCTGTTCCCTCAGAACCGGGACAATTCTGGACCCAAACTGGAAGGTAAAGAGAACCTTTGGGTTTGAATGGCTCATCTCTGAGATCATGCATGGCTCACATTTTGTAACAACACTGCTGGTTAGTCTGGTGCAAGATGAACACACTGTGTAGGTTGATTATAAGAACTTTAACTGAAATGAGGGATGCAAAACGAAAGTACACACTTCATGCTCAACATGCCGTACACTGTATGTATGCTCCTTTTCATATCCTAAACTACGTGATGTAAATGCAATGCAACCAACAGGCAGGTGTTTTCTGAAGTTATGTCTGCTGAAGTGTGTGTGTGTGCGTCAATTTCATTTCTGCCAACCAACTACAACTCAAAACACAAGCCAAAAAATACTTAAAATACAACTTAAAAAAAAAAAAGGAAAATACGCAGGCAGGTAAGAGTTCAGAATCTCAATACGCATTCAGTACACAACACCACCACACACACTGAGTGTCACAGAGAGCAGCACGGGTGCTATGGATGGTACAAGAGGAGGGGAAGGGATGGAGGTGCATGCTGCTTGAAATGACTCACGGTATGAATTAAATGAAATATTTATGAGGGAAAATAAAATAAGTCCAATCGCGATAACTTTGAAACAAGGAAAACGTTCAACAAAACTTGCAAAAATGTCATCGTCACTGACAGAACAGATTTCTCGCGAGACCAGTCTGTTTATTAATATATAGAGATATGTTTTATTTAGAATACCTTTGTAAAAAGTCACCATACATTCAAGGTCAATTTTTCATGTATCACATTTTTCTGGTTTCCCTCCACAGCATGCATAAGATAAACACTTCCACTAATCAGTAGTTTCTCACTGTTTCTGGAAATATTTTGTTTTCTTTTGTTTGTTTGTTGTTGGTTTTTTTTTTTGTTTTTTTTTACAAGGACAATCTTTTTTTTTTTCCTTGAAAAGAAAAGAACAAAAAACTACATAGCCACTCAGGGAATACAATCATAAATAACACTGAGAGCTGCAAAAGCCGTGGTTGTCGTTGAACCTAAAACTAATTCACAGCTGTTACTGAGGATACTCAACAGAAAAAAAAAAAGAAAAAAGAAAAAAAAAATAAGACCCCCTCAAAACTCGCTGTAGCTTCAGAAAAAAAATAAAAACACAAACAAACAAACAAACAAACTGAAGGTTACATTTGAGTGAGGCATTTTTACTTTAACTGATAACTCTGGCAGGAAGTTCAGTCATCAATTGCAAAAGAAAAAAATAAAGACTTTCTGTGGGGCCAAAGTTGGAAAGATAATTGGAAATTTATATGAAAGCATGTTTTTGCAGTGATCATAATACAGTGCAATTGGGTGGACTGACGGAAACATTTTTTTTTTTTAAATATATATAGATATATGTACTGTATATTCTTGAAGCTCGTTTTGAAGATTCACATAAGTATGTGAAAGTACTAATAGAGGAAAAAAAAAGGAAGCAAAGTAAGGCAAAGAAGACACACACCCTCTGGACGGAAAATCAAGTCTAGCACTGACACAAGGAAGCACAGCGCAGCCTACAGGATCTCTCAGAACAGAAACACAGTAATCTGCTGCACAGCCTCACTTTTTAAACAAAGCTTTTTTTTCTTTTTTTGAGCGAGTGTGTGTGTATGTGTGTTTGTGTGTTTGTGTATGTTGGGTGGGAACTCGATAATACTGGGCCCACGTGTGCTTATAAAGGCCATTCAGCCGGTGGCTTTTAGTACAATGACATTGAAGTCTTTTGGCACTTGTACAGTACATGAACATGTCCTTTAGTCTGACAAAATGACACAACCATGTACATGCATGAAAAGACAAGCAAGTAGCAAAGGCAGTCTCTTGAGAGATCAGTCCGCGATGGTGGACTGTGATCAGAGTTAGAGTATTCAGAGTCCGTATCGCTGCATGCCGAGCAGGTAGGCCCCGCTCTGGCTCTCTCGCTCAACGCAATCCTCCACCCACCAACCGCTACTGTCCACACCGACGACGCCAGCAGCAGCACCCCAGGATGGACGGAAGGAGGAAAAAAGGAGGGACCCGGGGAGGAAGAGAGGACAGAAAGGAGGGATGAAACTGGCCTCTTCCACTTGGAGAAGGGGTGTGTGTGGAGGCAGAGGAGGAGGAGGAGTAGGAGGAGGTAAGTGGACAGGAGGGAGGCTAAGAGGAAGAGTGGGGGGGGAAAGATGGGGAGGAAGAGGCCCCTGTGCTATCCGGAGCTGTCTGTGTCTGTCTGTATGTCTGTTCTCACACAGTCGAAATCAATTTGCCATCAGGACTGTCACTGTGGAACAAAGAGAGAAGGAAGCTTGCCAGGTCGGACACACTCAGAGAGAAATGGAGAAAGACAAGACAGGCACAAGGGGGCTCGGTAGAGTTTAGGAGAGGCGTAGGTGGGGGTTGGAAAAATAAATATCTACATCGCCCCCACCTACAGCTACAACTCCAAACACACCTGCCGTGATCAGGAAGATTGGACTTCCAATTCCCTCATCAACACATTTTTTTTCAAATCTAGATGTTTTCTGATTGGATAATATCTTAAATTAAGCAGTTTTAGTGGAAAGTTGTCCCTGAAAAGTCCAAAAAAACCCACAGCAATTATTGTTGTTGATGAGAAAATCAAGTCATCTCCTTGGCTGGAGGGATGTAGTGTTATAGATTAGTCTGTTGGGGTGAATGCACCCTGCAGAAAGTGTCGTCCCAAAATACTGATACAGAAAAAAAAAACACATTTAGAGCAGACAAGAGAGTGTAAAACAGCTTGACACTGGTGCCCAAAACCCCAGACTGACAAGCAGTGATGACTGAGATGAAGTCAGCATGATGTCTACCGTCACGACACGTACAGTTACTCCAAACACCAATAAGAGCGCACGTATTGTCTAGGCCGTCTCTCTCCCACACACACTCAGTTTCTCATACACATACATACATTTATATACATGTACACAAGGATGTAACCTCTGATTGGACGGAAAAAGGCTTGACATAAAATCCTGAGCCTAACCTCGGACAACGCTGGTGAGACAGCTAGGACTTGATAGGATTAACAATGCAAATACACTGGTCCAAGAACAGCCTGACAGTAAACTGAGACACTGACCCTCCTTACACTGGGATCATTACTTTAAAGAGCTATTACAAGTAAGATAAGAGAAAGGAGGAAAGGAAAAAGAAGACACAGTAAAAGATACTCAAGAGGAAAAACTGTGCATACAATATGTCTATTGCTACATTAATACTAAGTGGTTCTAAAAAAATAAGTCTATAATTCAATTAGTGTATCTGCAAAAAAAATAATGGGCAACTATTCTGATATATAATTACTGGTCAAATTTTTTGTCAAAGTTAATAACCACAGTCTTTGTTTCCAGCGTCTAAAATAAAAATAATTGCTGCTTCTCCCAGTTTCATATCATTGTAAATTGAACATGTTTGGGATTGGGACTGTTGGTCGGGAAAAAAAAAAGCTATCTTGAAGAAGATACAGGAAATTATCACGTTTTGTAGACTTCTCAAATAACTGTAACAAGGTAGTCTACTACAAATACTTACAAATACATGTTAAAAAAAGGTAAATATGAATACTGCACTTGTTTTCAAATACTATCAAACCCATTACAGTTAGTGTAAATCACCGGCTTGTAATAATCCAAAATGATGCAACATGTGCTGATGGAAACCAATCAAAATGCAACTTTAAAGTTTGCAAAATAACATCAAACTGTTTGACTAAACAAGTAGCACCTTTTTTCCATGTTTCTCTAGCAAGATCTTGGTCAGTCTATCACATAAATGTTTATTATCTGTCTCAACATTTTGCAGCCGTCACTGACTCTGCCTGTCCTTTTTTCCCATTATATAATGAACCTATGATGTACATCAGTGATTCAAAACGGACTTTTCAGAGGACACAGTATATCTCTTACTCTACACCTGCTTAGAGTGTGTGTGCAGCATTTCATTAGGACACTGTGTATGTTAAGCAAATGTCCTGCTTTCTTTTGAGCATGCATTACTTCAGTTTAAATGCCATTAAATCTCAGAATCCTGGCTCTCAGATCTGCATCTAATAAGTCACTGCTTTCAAAACTATACAAGTTAAACAATTCAAACGGCAGCAACAGTCATATCAGTCTTTATTTGGAGGGAAGGGCAGAAAAGGCACTTACCTTGTGGCAAAGCGGCCGTCATAATCCTCAATAGCAGGCTGAAATGATAGAAACAACATTTATTCCTTTGCCTGCTGCACCTGCTGTACTTGTATACAAACACTAGGTGGCAGTATAAACTGAGAAAAAGTCTGCTTTTCAGTTACTGCAGGATTACTCATATCCAATTATGCAACAAAAGACTAAATCAGATGGAGGGGGGTTTACAAATTACCTGAGCAAGAGAAACAAGTGTTTCTGTGTGTGTTGGTCACAGAAAGCACACATGTTAAGCTGCACCCACCTGTGTGCCAAAGCCTGCCATGCTATAGGGGCGTGGGCGGGTCTGCGCGAGGCTCTGTGCCAGCAGCCGGGCGGTCAGGCCGTAGTCAGGTGTGGGCAGCGATCCATCATTCTCCAACAAGTTCCCTGTGCTGCTACTTTTCCCATGGTGCAGGCTAAGAGGGGAGGAAAAACAAAAGGACTCAGATGAAGTTGACAGAAAAGTTTATGAGAAGCAGTTTCTGAAAAAAAAAAAAAAAAGAAATGCTACATACTTCACTTTGAGCTTCTCGCCCTCACTCTCAGGCAGCACACGTGTGTAGGAGAATGGGAACCAGCCGCGCCTGAGAAAAGCAAAGACCCTGTTAAACTCCACATTCACTCTACCCACATGTGGGACAAATATTTAATCAGTCTCACAGTGTGGATTCAGGCAAAATTGAATAAATGAATACATTACTTACATCTTGTTCTTCTCATTCTCCCCATAGTGCCAGCCATCGCGGGCTTCGGGCACTAGCAGGGTGATGACATCTCCCTCGGAGAAGCTGAGCAGGGTGCCGTTGTCGCCCGCGGCGTGGGAGAAGATGGCTTGGACACGGGAGCGTCCGTTCTTTTCCAGGCCTGCCGCCATGGAACTGGACCTGGGCAGGGTTCGTGTCTCTCCTGAGCAGTTTGCAATTGAGACAGAGACAACTGTCAGTGTCAAGAAGGTGATTAAAAACATTAGAAAGCCAAAAAATTCTCTGAATAACTGGAGTTTTCACTGCTGGCTAAAGGTAACATGTCTCTTGAGGCACAGAGAGCAGCCAGGTAGATCTTCTAAATTTAGCTTTTTCTTCAATGCAGTTTTGTATTAAATTTCTCAACACTAAAACCAATGACAGAAGACCTGATTCCAGGATAACCTCCTTAAAAATGCGACAGTGGATGAGATGACTGGTAGATTATCTCTATCTCTCTTAGTCTAGTATACATTGTTATGTCCTGTCTTTTGTGAGGCAAAATGGCCGACATTATAAATTAAAAAAGAAGTTGGCGGGTTATATTGGTTTTATTGCAACTGAAGCTATGAATGTAATATAAAATATTCTTCATTACACTTTCCAGTTAAAATGTTAGCAACAGGTTTCTGGCTCAGTTTAGCATTCTGCTCCTTGTTGCTTCGTGCTACCGTTGTTCATTAAATTGTGGCAGCAGTCGGACATCTTACCCACGGGGTTCTTGTTCTTGGCGGGAGCAGGCCTGCGGACAGGGAGGGTGTTGGAGTAGACATCGCTGACCTGTCTCTGGGGCTGAGCCTGGGACTGGCCCTGCGCCTGGGTCTGAGGGGAGGAAGGTCTGACCTGGGACACGGACATAGTCCCTCCATCCGTCCAATAATCCTCCCCGTGGACTCCTGTTGTCCCATTGACCATTGACATACCATCAGGGCCCATCAGCCTCTGCAATACACAAGCGGATTAATGAATTTGACAAATAAAACTGTAAAAATGGCAGCAGAAGCAAATATTCAGGAAGTATTCAGATCAAGTAGAAGAGATTTTATGCTACAATCACCATCTGCTTGATTCATATTAATTTATCTGGATAAAA
>JAPZDV010000009.1:9310705-9361032 GCA_029814665.1 Acanthurus lineatus | reverse complement strand
TTGATTCATATTAATTTATCTGGATAAAAATAAATAAAGTTAAACTTTGTAGAGTTTGGTGTCTCCTGAGAGTTCATTTTTGTCACGTCTGTCAGCTGCTGCCCAGCATGAAACATAGACTCTAAAGAGCTCATTAACTAGATTGCCATCTTTAGAGTGACATGTTTGTCTAAAACGCGTCATTACGGAGGGTCAAAGGTGAACATGCTGAGAGTAGGATAGTATTGATGGTTTTGTCACAGCGGTGGGAAGAAAGTTGGGAAACTGTAATTTCAGTTAAATAATTTGAATGTTTTTGGAAAACAAGATCATTTTTGTATTTTATCCAAGACTGCAGTGCATCATAAAAATAATTAAAAAAAATAAGTCAAATACTTCCTCTTTCCTACAGTTTGACTAGAGGAAGGCCCAAATAAAGAAAAATTAAAACACCAAAACCAAGATTTTTTTGTTACAAACAAACAAGCAAACAAATAGAAAACATTTCCTAAACTCACTGCTGGGTGTCCCAGGCCACTGCCCATGAAGACAGCCAGCTCTGGAGGCACAGGAAGAGGCTGTGCCCCGGGGATGGGGTCTGAGATCACCAGGTTGGATTTGGAGGAATGCAGGGGGCTCGTGCCCCCGAGGGCAGCAGAGCCCATCTGCTGGGCCAGGAGCATGGCCCTTTCTGGCAGCTTGTTTGGGTCTGAGCAAGCCTGTTGCCAAACTGGGATCTTCTGGGTCAGGAGGTCTTTACCCTGGAAGGAGTAAGAAAAGATAGGAGGAGAGAGATATCAGTGTGCAGTAGCTGCAGTGTGAAAGAAAAAAAAAAAAAAAGCTCAGTTAAGCATTTTATTCTGCTAAACTTTCAATTTCTTTCCATTTCTCTAAAAAAAAACAAAACCCACTGAGTTCTTGGAGGTTTTTCCTTACTCTGTATCCTTGACCAATGCCCTTTACACAGCTATGATAATGTGCTGCGTGGGTGAGGATGCGGGACAGACTAACGTACAACCAAGCTGCCCACTTCAGCATCTCACAGCCTGTGGACACGGCTGTTCATTCTACAACCACAGAAACAGAGTTTAACAAACAAGCCAGGAATGCACACATTTGTGTACGACTGTACAGTATACACGCAGGCACACACATGCAAAACACAAGATAGATTTGTCCCTTTGTGCGTGCTAATTTCTACCTCTTTTTTTTCTCGCTCTCACTCACAAACACGCATAGATTTTACACACAGACGAACACACACTGAAACCCTCTGGGAGAGGGTTCTTCAGTTTGCTGAAGGTGAACTCTTCCCACGCACACCCCCATCCTGATTAATGACTAGACTCCATGTTTGAAAAAAAAGAAGCGGCAGCACAGTCCACACACATACACACACACACACACACACACACGTACACCTCCTCCAGTCACATCTTAAGGCTGGCAGCTCACACCCACCAGTAATCCCAAGAGATGTATATGCTCTATTAGAATATCAGATTCTTGGGTAATGGATAGACATATGTTTGTAGCATAAACACACAAAAAAATCAAGCAGAAAAATGACTAAAGTCTGGTTAATGATGCTCCATTTCCTTTGATGGTGTGATATAGGGGGGAATCTGTCAGGAATCTATGCGTTTTTCACTTCAAATGTCAACAGCAATATGAAAATAACACGCAGCTGTTATAAAATTCCCAAGTGACTGTTGTAAACAATATGGGTGAGAAACAGTTTGCGACTCCTGTTACTGGGCTTTGATTCCAATCCATCTTTCTCTACATTCAGCATTTTCTTTCCCCATTAAAACCTTTTTTATGTGGTGAACAAGCGAAGCCGTTCTCGACATAAAAAAGTGGCCAGACGCTCGAAGGTGCAATGATGGATTACGGCTTCAGATATGCCTGTCAGCTGGGCATTGTCTACAGTCTTAATGAATTTTTAAAATGAAAAGGGCCCCAATGAGCGGTCAAAGCTAATGTGACTTTGAATTATACATCTCCTTGTATGCTCTTTTCTCGGAAACAATGGTGTACAGCAGGTGAGTTTCAAATAAAACAGACATGACAGACTAGAGTCAACACAAAGCACAAAGAAACAAGTTCATAAATTGATCTAATGAGCTCTGCACCCGTTTTTTGAAAATAATGGACAGAAAAGGCATTTCTGATTAGCTGAAAGATCAAAAGAACTGAAAACAGGCTGAGCTCCATTAGTTACTGAGGTGCCACTGCATATAAATAATTGATGACCTAACAAATGATTCAAGGAAACACTCATTTTGACCGTAAACTCATATTTGTGCCTATTCTTTACTGAAAGCCAATATTCCCAATCAGCTTGTCACTCTGAGTGATCAACACGCAATGTTCTGCCAGAGTTTGAACTGGTTTAGTAATTTTTAAAAAGACATTTCTCCGTTCTTTTGTCAATGAGGCTCAATTGGGAAAAAAAACAAACAAAATACATGATGTAATGCCTTTCTGTGCACCAATCGCAGCTGAGCAACATCTGAATCAAAATTAGATGACAGCCGTGGGTGTCCGTTGCTTGTTTTGCCATCATTGTCAATCGAATTAATTCAAACCACACCCACGCAGTCCCAACGAAGCAGAGCTTCAGAGCCAAAAACACTATTTTCTGAACATTAGACAGATTTTTGCTTATTTTGTCTTGAATAAATAATATTTAAGATATGAAAGCAAGTATTTTGGAGGTGTGAAGTTGCAGCGTTAAATGTTAACTATGAATTCATGCAATAAAGTTTAACCATAACCCAAACTTCATACTCACAAATAATCACCAGTGATGTGAGTTGTTTCTATGACTACTACCAAGACACCAAACAGCAGTCTTCACAGTGGAAAAGCCTGTGGTCTCCAAAACCAAAGAGGGTGTGTTCCGTCAGGAGCACAACCAAAAGCATGCTGTTGGTTTTTCTTTGACATATGTGAGCTTCTGCACCATGAATCTCTTCCCTCATGGTCAGGCTGATAATTCTGACTAAAACTGTGATGTTCTGAAGCAAGAAAATTCCCTCAAATGACCTGAATTGTGGTGCGATGGCAACAGGGCTCTCCAACGTGACAACTTGTGAGTTTCTCCCCCCGCAACACCACTCAGAGGTGTTTGACTGCATCATATATTCTTTCTTATTCTAACTCTGTGGCTGTCATCTCTCCCCTCATCCCTTCTTGATAGCAAAACGAAAAAAAAAATCTTTCTGATTGTCTTGAACGTACCTTGCCGTGGTAGGCACTGCTGTTCTTGGCCACGGCACACTGGCGGTCCACCAGGAAGCAGTACCTGCGACGCTCCTCAGACAAGGCTGTCTTGTATCCCTCTGCGATGAAGGTGTCCAGCTCGGTTTGCTTACTGCTGATGGTCTCCACAAACTGATGGGAAACATACAATGAGACATGGACATTTTAGTTTTTGTGTCACTGACTTTGTGTCAACTTTATCTGAGGCCTTTTAGTTTTTTTTTTTTTTTTAAAAGCATAAAATATCAGGTTCAGGTTCAGGTTACTTTACTGTAACAGTAGGTAAAATTATTATGCAGTTAAACGTTTAATGTATCCCTGGAAGATTGCTTCAAACACAGACAACATAAAATAAAACAATAAATAAAACAAGTAAAGGTAAACAATTAAACAATTAAAAAGTGCTCCCCTGCTAATCAAGATGCTCAAATGCCCAATAAATAACAATAATAAACTCTAAAAGTCAACATTCCAAAAAACAATAAACAGATAAACAAGCAATAAAAACACAAATGGAGACCTTAGAAAAGTTTTGTGCAAACTGTGCAACTTTTCCTCATAGCTTGTTCATCAGTGTGATTGCAGCTAGAACAAAGCTGCTTTCCAGTAATCTGTGCATTGATTTTGTGGAGCAGGGAGGAAGAACTTTAGGTTACTGGTGCACTGCAGGTCCTTCAAACCTTAGTCTTCTCTCTAATTTTATAGTTGCGGTCCACGGACAGAGGGGTTTGGCGAGGAAAGTGGCCAAGCAGCTAGCTAGCATCGCAGGTCTTTTTTCTTTAAATAACACTCTCTTTACATTCACACAATTACACACATTCACACTTTGGAGCTGCTCAGTACAGCATAGTTTTGTACTGCCAATCACTGCACAGCTCCACTGGAGCAATTAGGAGTTAAGTGCACCATGGCGATAATAGTTATGCGAGGAAAACAGCCTTACTCAGTAACTTTCTTTGGTCCGATTTTCCCTGCCGAGTGCTACCGAGGCAAGGTAATTATTAGATCCCCAAGCGTGGAGGAGGAATCGCTCACAAAGACCCGCTAATCAATTTTATACAGCAGATCATAACAGAAAACAGGTGTGTTAATGCATGTGTGTTGTAAAAGTGAGTAATGTAAAGTGAAAAATGGGAGGGGGTGATCCAATGCTGTCAGTTTGCCTTAGTGAGAGCGCTCTAAAAATGGGAAATGTCAGAGGGAAATGTCTCACAGGGATCACTGTCGACACACACACACACACAGTGCACACACACACTACATGGTCAGTGTCAACTCCAGGGAGTCTTATTAGGAGGTGGCATTTAAGTATTGTTTGTGAGCATGAGCACTGAGTAAACACTGAACGCATGTCAGGCGCTGTGCTTTACAAACAGCAGAGCTCACATGACGCCAGCTGAAAGTTTTAGCTACTGTCCTCTCAAAGTAGGTTGACTGTGTCAAGCTTCGTGGCTTTAATCCCGTCACATCTGCCCATAAATACTGACCTAAAAGAGAGTGTTATATTTACTTGCAGTGATTTGACCTAGACTGAACTTTTTCTTTGGGGGTATTGGCTGGTTTGAAGTTTGTTGTGGCTTGTGTTTCTTATATAAGTGGATTCAAACACATTTACATGAGAGAGTAAAGCTGGCTTGTCATGGATTACCACCAAATGTGTTTTATTCTGAATGCTTACAAGGAAAAAAAACATCCACCTATATCGTTGACACATGCCTTTAACACCTGCCTGTGTTTGAAATGAGCAAAGACAGGCACTGCATCAAGTTTGCGACTAATTCAGTTACTTTTGTCATTTTTCAGTCCAAGCTGCGGGAAAGATAAAATCATCATGGACCATGTTGTTGTTGTTGTTGGTGGTGCTGCCGTGTCATTAATATTTCCTGGAGCTCAGTGCTCTCACAGCATTAGAGGCCCATTTTAGAAAAGTTTCACTCTAAATTCCACAAAGACCGATGAAAAAGACTAATGAAGTTTGTTAAGTTGGAACTCCTCCCTGCAGCCAAATGCAAGTTCCTGTGGTGCCACCACACAGTGCAGATGTATTTCATTTAGTAACCACCAGAGCACACCACTCCCCTACTGCCAACAGCCACATGGTTAGTGCACTGGCAATTAAAATGTGGAGGGATATTTTAGGTGGCTAAATGACACTGAACACAAACATTCTGAGGAGTTGCCTTTTTGTATTAGCATTTAAAGAAATCCACCAGCACTATTACACAAATCCACAGGGAGAGAGCAAAGCTGTCAAATCAAGCAGGAGCCTGACCTTATTCTGATCTTTCCTTGCACTTTAAGCTCTGACTAAGTGCTTTGAAATTGTTAGTTTTAAATCTTGACACACACACACAGCTCTCAGTTAAAAGGCCGAGCATGGCCTCAGAAGCAAGGTACAGAGCCCTCTCCTCCTGTCAAATCCGCATGGCCTCATTCCCTAAGCGGTTAAAAGGTCTCAAAAGTAACCCAAGACAATGAGTGCAACTAGCAGACACAAGCCGCTTTTATATCCGAGCGACCTCAGGTTACATCACAGCTGGACTGACTCGTTTTGAGAAGTTTAAGAAAATAAATGAAACCTGCTGCACCTTGCAGCTCTCACATTAAAACTTCACATATCTATGCGTCCCTTTTACACTGACATATTCAGGACAAAATCCCAACACACTAGCAGATCTAAAAAAAATCAAATATGCATTCTGCTGTACTGAACGCTAATAGTTTCCTGCGACAGGGAGGGAAGCATTCAGACCCTTCCAAAAAAAAAGAGGCGTACAGTAGGATCCACAACAAACAAACCTGTTTATACTCCTTTTCATTGCTTAGGGGATTCAAAAGCCCCCTTTTTTTTCCTTTCACAGCTAAGAGCTGCTTAGGTCTGCTACTCTGCTCCTTCATCATCAGCACTCTTTCGAACCGAAAGAATTGAATTGTAACGCTCTGGGGCACAACAGTAAGCACCCACACACCTTCAATACCTGCCTGAATCGAGTGCATGTGTTGTTGTTTTTTTTTTTTTGTCAGTGCTTATCTACCGCACGTCAACAACCCATTTAATCCAGCATCTGTACAGAAAAAAAAAAAAGTGATTCCAGTCTGGAATCATTTTTCAATTTGATGACACCAAAGAAGAAACCCTGAGCTCATCAAACATCTTGAGATATTAATTCTGAATCCTGAACTCTGTCTCACTGTCTCCGTCTGTGCTTTTGTTAATAACGGCCTGCGCAGAAGCAAAGGGGTTTATCTAGATGAAGCGCCCCTTTCTACGGCACCTTGGTCCACTCCACTGGACTATTTAATGAGCTGATTATCATTTCGGAAGAGGCTTCACCCATTGATGAGATGGCACAGAGAGAGTTACTGAGGGCAGTGGGGGGGAGAACGGGGAGGGGAGGGGAGGACAGACAGACAGACAGACAGACTAAGAGACAGATTGAGAAGTGAGAGAGACAACAGAAAAGATTGTGAGTAAGAGAACGAGAGAGAGAGAGAGAGAGAGCGAAAGGAGACGGCGATCAATGAAATGTGGCCGCCATCTGCGTCCGCTGCCAGACTGTGCTCAGACATACTTTACTTTTTTAATGAAAAGAGAGGAGATAAAAAAGTTCTCTGCTAAGATAACACAGATGTGGTGGAGGAGGACGAGGGGGAGGAAATGTTGAGCTCGCATTAGCAACTTTTTACTTGTACTTTCTCAACAGCCTATTATTGCCTGAAAGAGCCTCAGTCTCCGTCTGCACAAATTGAACTAAACACTCTCGGATGGCTCGTCCTTAGCCGGCCACCATCAAAGCCTTTCTAGGTGGATGGCTGTCATTGTAAAAGCGCAGGTCTTGAGGGAGCGTAGGGCTCTTTCCCTCTCTGTGTGTCGTCCTACTCGGGGGACTCTGGCTCAAACGAGTTGACTTTTCTCTCACACGCCCACAGCCGCGATATGATCAGTGAAAGTGAGCGGGTTGAAAATGAGAAAGGGAGATTGATTTTTCCTTTTCCTTGCTAACAGACTGTACGTTCTGAGTCCTCACCCTGATGAGCCTGCTCCTCTGCACAGATGGGCCCAATTGATCAGTCATACAGACTCAGTAAGAGTGCGGGGTAATCACACTACTCTCCATGTCCAATACGCACCAGGCTGAAATTGTTGGGCTTTGGTGCTACACTGTGGCTTATCTCTTGTCACATCTGCTTGTACCCAGAACGAGATACTGTTTACAATAGTATTAACCCCTTGGCCATGATGTAGGCTATGGCATCATGGGGTTAGGACAAATCCTTAAGTTTTCTGTGAGTGGGAACCCCTAACCTTTCATCTGTTGTCATCGTCCAGCCAAACTTTTAAATAGGACAAATCAAATATCAGACCAGATTGGTTATATTGCAAAAAAATATCAATAATATGAATTCTTCCTTTGTGGACCTTCCTCATGAGCCGCCAGTGATATGAGATTTTAACAGTTCACACAAGATATTTTGTATTAGCTGAGCCCTCTTGTTTTGTTGAAACGTTTGTTTTGAATGCCCCCGAGGGCTTTGCAAGCCCATAAGACAAACTTTAAATTAGCACTACAGATCATTTTCAGTTGTCTGACTCACAGGAAGTATTCTGTTGGTACAATCCTACCATTAGCCAACTATCTCAGTCAGCATTGTCCGAACCTTCCACTATCTGAGCATTATCATTTTGAAAAACTCCAACAGCTACTTGAAACAACCAACCAAAACTGAGTTAGCAAGTGATAAGATAACAATTTACTTTGACACTAACTTGTTCGCTAACTGTATTAACTAAAACAAGCTAGCAGCTGTCAGCCTTTCTGGTTTAGCTCTTACTTACAAATAAGTAAGAGCTATACTAGAGTAATATTGAGTTCATTTAAACTTTAGCACTGGTACAGATGTGTAACAAAGAGTATAGGTAGGTTTAACTTTGTACTATGTCTTTAAAACTCTTAAACTAAAAAACTGTTAGTAAGTTAGTTCAGCATTTTTTATATGGGGAGTAATAATTATTATATAGATAGACTTGTATTTTTTTAAATTTTAATCTTATCTTATAATTATAATTATTACAAATGTCTATTGTTGGTTTTTTTAACCTAATCAGTCCAAACTGATTGACAAAGATTCATGCAATCCTTATTTTGTTTATTACTTCGTGCTTCATGTCTTTCTAGAGACCCTTCAGAGACCTCATGATCCACCACGAGAGGCAGTCAGACAGGAACCAACTTGCCATTCTTGACGGAGATTCACTGGCTTTGTGTACTCAAACAACCCTCGAAATCCCAAGGCCCGCTCCATGGAAAAACTGGACTGCTGCACACACTGCCAGCTAAAATGACACTCAATCAGCTCCCTCTCATGGCATCCCTGACACAGTGGAACAAACTCAATGTGACACGGCAGTCAAATCAATCCAGTGCTGCCATACCTTCCCAGACAGGAAAGGGCAGATGTGTGTGTATGTGTGCTACTGTACAAACTCAGTAATGGTTAGCTACAGGAGGTACTTTCCTCTACAGTCTGGGCAGCAAATAACAATTTTTTTTCATAAACAATAAACTTTGCAAAAACATTGTGTACATAAGTGTTGGCACAATCATGTTTCTGGTCCAGCTATCCATCTGATTCTGTCATGGCCGGTCACACTTCACAGCAAAACCAACAGGAGCTCTGCAATTACCCTGCAAGCCTTGACCTGTTAGTCTGAGATTTCTCTTTCCAACCCTCCAGGCGGTCTCACTTCCAACTTCCAGCGAAATCCTTGAGAAGGAAAAGACATTTTCTGCTGTGTCATTTTGTTTTCTCAGTTTGACAGCACCACTGGCCACAGGACTAAAACAATAAATAACTTGTACACAACACCGCAGTGAAGACGTTAAGGACTTTAACACAGAGAGCAGTGTGTCTTTGCATGCGTGTGTCTGTGAAAGGAAAGTGCCCTGTTTCGACGTCCCCTGCCGAGAAGCTGTCGAGGTAAGGAAAACTAAAAAGTGAAAAAATTACTAATTAAGTTAGGCCAATTGTAACACCCACTGACTTTCCTCTGACCTCTTTTTGGAAGAGAGCAGTCTGTCTCTGTTTCAGGTCTGCCATGCTCCTCTCACTTCCTGGATTACCCACACCTGATCTTTATATGGTTGTGAGTGGAGCTGCATATGAATCCAAGGATGAAGGTTTCTAGCTATTTTGCCACCGAGCTGTTTGTTGTTGTGTTAAGCTTGTTGTTACTGTTGAAATTCTACTGAAACAACTCTTTTGGCTCACTGCTTATTTATTCGACTAGTCTTGGTAACTTTAAGCCTGTTACGAAGCCCTGAAGCCACATGAATGATGACATCTAATGCAAACTTTTCTCTGTTCCTTCAGTGAATCACATGGCTTCTGTGGTCTGATGTACAATCATTATGACATGTTGCAAATGTCACTGTTGATGTTAATGAACAAATGGAAAAAAGATATGACAACCATATTCCTTTGTTTCCATATGTTGCAGTTACATACGTAAGCCCTATGTCTGTCATGTCACCTTGCAACCTTTACCAAAACTTAACATTTCATGGTTTCTGCTGAAAACAGACATTTGTCTACATGGCCAAAAATACATCCGTTTGTACAGAAAATTCCAACAGGATAATATACAATATATTATGTTTATACAATCCTTGAGTGTCAATTTCAAGCCTTAGAAACCTACATTTCTAATTAAAAATGCAAAAATCTAAAGCAAAACATAGAAACTTCAAATCCAAGTAAATCAGGATGCTGTAAAATAAAAACAAAACACCAAACAACACTTGCCTACTCCTAAGGACTACTACTCACTGTACAAACTCCAACAATTTTTAGTGAATAGCACAATTCTGCTGTAAGCTTTTACTTTGAAATGTCCGTGTTTGACGTAAATCTTCCTCAGAAAAGTTGCCATCTTATCAACTCCTCTTTGAGAAGTTGAGTCAGCTATTTTCTGCTGGGCATATAAGCTCTACTCATCCTGGTAAAACCCTGATCAAAAGCCATGTGCTGAAACACAGTCACTGAAGTAAATGTGTGATATCTTCCAACAGCGCTGATGACTTATTTTCTTTTCCACGTGTGTGTCTTTGCTCCTGCTGTGTAGATGTACTAACGATTGGCGAGGGCACACAATTCATAATCGAACCTCCACTATTTGCCTTCCCACTCAGGGCATCACGTCGCCACAGCCTCCACCCCCATCCTTGCTGGGTTTTTTTTTGCTTTACTTTATGAAAAATAAAGTAATTATTTTGCACCAAGACTCCTGAAGCTCCAATCCAAAAGTCACCCACATGCATGCACAGTCTGCTAAAACTAACTATGAACCGTCTTGAGTCGAGTGTTTATATGTTAATTTTCTGAATCTTGTTTTCGTCTTATTTGTTCTATTCTTTCTTTTCTTATTTGACACTGGCCATTCACTGTGGAAGATGAATTTGGTGGTTATGTGAGGGAACTCTCATTTTAATTCTACGAACTAATGTAGAATGAAGCTTTGTGCAAAAAAAAAAGACCCAGCGAAAAAGACTCACCTGCATCTCCTTCTCTCCATACTTGGAGGGGTTCTTGCTGCCCTGGCTCTTCCTGCGAAGCTTCTTCAGTTCAGCCTGGCACTTCTCCAGACTCTCCCCTTTGCTCTTGTGCTCCATCTGGTATTTCTTCAGGGCAGCCTACGTGGGGCAACAGGCAGAGCACAAGCACTAAATTAGGACCTCAAATTAAAAAAGCCTGCGTGAAAGTGAATGGGGCGTAGATGAGCAAGTATGTCCAACACTGCTACCTGTTTCTGGGAGTTTTTTTAGACTAATTCCAACCTTACAAACAGCCTCTGAACTCATTTCACCGCAGTAGGAAAATCATCTTGCAGAGCCTTGAAATTCGCTTCTTATGTAATTTCACCTTCATTTATTGTTGCTGTTACATTGTTTCTGTGTGACACTGCAGAGGCAAGTTTGTTTGGACTGTTTTCAAAGTCCTTGCTGGTCTAAAAGCAACATTTTCAATCAAAAGAAATGATTCACATGATTCTCTCTGATGTTTGCTCATTATTTAACTGTCTGGTTCGACTTGTGCGACAACACAACAGCATCCACTGTGTGTGATGAAAATGACAAAACATCAGCGGCAGCCTGCAAAAGTTAAAGCTACCGTGTGATCTGTAGAAAGCACGGCCTAATCCCTTTAAAAGCCAGAGATTATTGATTCGTTTATTTATTTCATTTGATTAGCATAGTTTTAAATATGATTATTGAAAACAACGACTTTTTTTCCGTGTTGTACCCGCTCTGTTGCTATAGGAACTGTGTCTGGTGTGACAAAACTCATGTGGTTTCTCTATGAGGCAAAATTGGCAGAGGAGAGCTCATGCATGAGGGTACAACGCCCACAGTTATATGCCGAATGCCGAATGCTGGTGTTCCTCTGTTGGTTTCATTTAGATGTAGCTGGGAAAGTAGCTGGAAAGGAGTTGTTGTTGTTGTTTTCAGTGAGAAACCAGCAGCATGACACATGCAGTGTTTGGATTTCATAACAGAGATGGGCTGTATTAGATCCGTAGGTCTGAGCTTGACTGGAAACATCTAAACAACTTTATTTTTTATTATTTTTATTTCTTTTTTATTTAATCTACAGTAGATTAAATTCCCAAACTAGGAGCTTCTCTGAATTATAGATATGTTTGACAGGTCTCCTTATAAAATGGACCAAAACATGCCTTTGCACTAGTGTTATCTCAGCCAAACAACAACAAATGACTCATGCTGTCATTTCCTCCAAAGGAGTAAAGCAATTCAACCAAGATGGGTCCTCCTGCTATTCATATCTACAATTTAATTCCTCCAAAAACCGCAGTGAAAAATCCCCGTACACAGATCATACAATGTTATGATGGTTAGGGAAGAACATAATTAGGTATTCTGAAACATTTGTTTTCAGTTTTCAAGGTCAAATTAAGTGAATAGGATAATATTCCAAGCATTCACCTCAATGAGCTGGAATTTTCCTCCTAATTAACGAAGCAAAAGCCCTTTGACTCTGCAAGTCTACAACATTGACTGCAACTGCAGATAGATAATTATCTCCGCCAGGCAATAAGCCTGGAGGGGATCATGTGTTTGGTCATTTGATAATGTGTGTGTGTGTGTGTGCATGTGTTTGTGTGTATCCGTCTGCAGCTGATCTTCCATACACTGGACCCACTGGCCTATTATTTCTTTTCTATGCTCAAGAACCTCTTGTTGTTGAGGTTATTACCAGCTTTTTTTATTAATTTCACTGACTGATCTGCACAGGAATGAGGAACTATATCACTGTTGCTGACTGATGACTGGGTGACTGACTAAGTCACTAAGTCCTCCAGTGTTGCTAACTTTTTTCATGAGAGCAGCTAGCACTAGATTCAAAAGTCCCAAAAGGTTGCCACACAATAATTAGCATAATGTCGATGTCATCATATTTACATAAAGCTAATTGGCTGTGTTGGTTGGTCCCTGATGGTTTGAATGAGTCACTATTTTTTTTTTTATAGTCACATTTTTGAAAATAGAGTCACCATGAGGTTCTGAAAAAGTGCTAATCAAGCTAGCAACACTACACTCCTCCAACACAGCTGGAAGGGTCAAAGGTGATCAACAACTGATTTAGTTAGGATTCTTGTCTTCACCAAGGACAAAGTAGAAAAAAAGGCACTTCCAGCAGTCAGCTAGGATAAAAACAAGGCTAGCAAGCTACTATGCCGCAAGCTAGTCCTGCATAGCTAGCCCTCACACAGCGCTGGCTGCACACATTGTCTCTGCTGCAGGGAAAATGCTCTGGCTGGTTTAAATTTCACCACCAATCATTCTGGGTGGTACAGAACCCTGAAAGTAGCAATGGCGTCCCTGCACACATTAGCACACAGATAGCAGAGGGAAAGGAGATAAAGGAGCATGAACATGTGCATTTTACGTTTATGCCAAAATTATGACCTGCATGTAATGACTGTTTTAAAACCCTTTTTAGTGAGACAAGAGACAGAAAGACAGAGACAGAGGGAGAAGAGAGAGAGAGATGTGCCATGGGGAGAGCAGCAAACACACACACACACGCGCGTGCACACACACACTTCAGTCTTGGAAAACAGCAAGCTTTGCTTTGAGTCTTTTTGAACTCAGTCAAAATTTCGGATGATTAATTCACAAAGTCTGAAGCAAAATGACTGCTATTATCACTGCGGCAGATCTGTGGGAAATCCATTAAAAGTAATGAATGTTTAAACCTCAGGGATACACCAGGGTAGAAATGTCTGAATCGGTTGGTGTATCACAACTATTGTAAGAAGCATGAAACATTTTAAAACTGGTTTTCATATCAAATCAGACAGCAAACACACATGCTGCAGATGTGCATAGAGTTAAAGATTACTGCAGATCAAATCCAAACATGTGTTAATCTAAACTCAACACGACGACATTTGATTTTACAGATAAGTCTCCCTGTTAACAGGACGGGAGCCAAAATGACTCACAGATGAACCATTTTTCCTATTTAATTCTGAAGCGTGTGTGTGTAAGTGAGTGAGCGAGTGGCTGTGAGCTCGTAACGTGGTCCTTCCAACAATACAATACAATAACGGCAACACTATCCCATCCCCCAAAACAACGCACAGCAGTGCTGCTCTACACTCAGGCTGCAACCCACTCATTCTAAAGATATCACATGTAGACCAGCTCCACAGTGCTTACACACACACACATACACACACACACATACACACACACACACATACTCCAGGAGGGGGGTTTTTAATAATTAGTCTGCCCTTGATGGATGAGTAGACACGAAATGTTATTTCAAAGCATCTCTTTTCACAAACACGTCCTCTAATTGTCTGGGATGTAGACTTTGATCCAGATGTTAAAACACAACTTCACCTCCTTCTCTGTTATCTCATCAGTTAAATCAGGCCATCACAGATCTGATGTAACATAAAAGCAGCACAAAACAACAAGCTGAAATGTGCACTTTTTGATTTGGACCAATCGGATACTCACAGTCAGATAACGAGCATCCAGCTCCACCTTCTTCTCCAGCTCGGACAGCAGCTCATTGTGGAAGGATTTTAACTGGAGAAAAAGCACAAAAACGGTTAAACAAAATGCTGATGAGTGTTTTTTTTTCACTGAAAAAAATCATTGTTGGGTGCTGCATGCGTATACAGGAGCTGGAACATCTAGCTGTACGCAAAAGAGTCGATAAGTTATTAAATTACATGTGTTGTCCTTGTTTCCTCAGTCACTGAAAAACTGTTTCACCAACACAGTCCTGGTCTGTGAAGCCTGTCTCAGCTTGCAAATCACTGTCACGGTCACATATTCAGTGCTATCTGACACAATATTTAGTCACTACATTGCAGACTGACCAGCTGGATGAAGCTGTAGGACATGTAGGACAGTGCTTTCCTACTTATTCATCATTTATCTTAAACAAATAAACACACTTTCTCATTGTTCCCTTTTCTTAGGTTTAAATCTATTTTTCACTGTTTGGGAGAATTTCCTCAGCTCATAGTACTCTTTGAAATATATCATATATGTTATATTTTATTCCAGATTTTTATTATTTCTCAGTAAAATCGTAGCAAACACGTGTAAGTGTAGGCGAAGTAAAAATACAAACCTTTCCCTTAAAAGACAGCTGGCTCATGGGTGCCTAACTGAACTCAGGGGTGCTTAAGCTCCAGAGCATCCAGGTGATGAGCACCTATGCCCAGAGCTTTCTCTACACCAGACCCACACTAATTTACTTTTTATTGATTGTAAATTGCTTGTAACCCCAGCACATATTACTCAGAATGCTCTACTGCTCAATTAACGTTAACTCACTCGACTTCCCCAGCTACCTCCTGTGTTAGCAGTTTAAATTTATATGAACTCAGCAGGTCTGCTCATTCAGAACGAGCTCACGTTAATTTAATTATCATGTTTTCCTCGCACTGCCCACAGGGACAAATGTGTGTCACGCTCGGGCAAATTTGTTGTGGAGGATCATGGAGCAGAACCACCTCGTCACACCGAAATGTTTTCTTGCTGTAACAACTTCATATCCTGTTGAAAGTTTGGTTGAATTTTACTTTACTAGACCTTTGCAAGAGTTTTACAAAGAGTGCGGTGGCGTCAAACCACACAGCCAAAAAAACTCTTTTTGAGTTTAGAGTACCAACCATCTCTTCTAGCTGCACTTGGATCTGTCTGTGGACCTCAGCCATCTGGAACAGCACATCCCCTGCACAGAGAGAAAGAGGGAGACAAGGAGAAAACACATGAAAAACCCTCAACAAACCCTCAACAGTGCAAGAATTATTACAGTGGAAAAACAGGGAGGAAAAAGGTAGAAAACTGGACAGAGAACAGAAAGAAACAAGAAAAGCAAGAGAGAGAAACAGAGACCCCGACGTGCAAAGCTCATGCAGTAAACACAAGACACTCAGACATACAGGACAAGTGATGTGTTAGTGGGACAAGGAATGACATGATGAAAGGTTGTTTTTTTGGTACAAAATAACAGAAAACAGAGAAAATTGTGCGATGACAAGTGATGACAAGGATGAAAAATTGGGGAGACAAAATGCTCAAAATGAAATTCTGGTTCTTCAAGCTCGTAAATACTGATGTCAAGTGGAGATCAAACATATTGCCTTTCTTTCTTTGATTAATCTTAACATCATCGGGCAACGTGGTTTCTAAAACAACAACAACAAAAAAAGGGACCTCAAAGAAAGGTTAAAGTCTCCACATATAAAGGAAATAACCAAAAAAGAGGGACGAGATCAGGAGTTTCATGCATCTAGTGAGAGTGTGTGGTTGTTTTTTTTTTATATACCTACAGGCTGCCTCTTCTGAATATGCATTGCATTGTCGAGAAAAGGAACATAAAGAATAAGCTACAGGACACATATACATACATACAGAGACCTGGTGGGAAGACAGCGTGAGATCTGCATGTACAGAAAAAATGAGACACATATTTCCCTTGAGGTCCAAAGCCCCTTAGTGGAGAAACTGTCTGATAATATGCAGCTTATTTAACTTGTTGACTATTAAAAACCATGAAACAAGCTCATATAAACAAAAATTTAATATTGACTGCATTCAGTTATCAAGAGATATTGACTGCTGCCATTAAATTTTAATCACTGTATATTGATTATAGTGAGCCTTTTTTAGTGAGTGCTGAGATTTAATAAGTGGCAACTAATGAATATTTTATTAAATACTGTTATGGTTCATTTTTTTTGGTTTCATTTACGTAAATTGAAATGGAATTTTTAAGCAAAGCAATTATTCTTTAATAATGTTTAATAACATCTATCCAATATTGGCCAATAACAAGCATGATTAAAAGAAATAGATCACTGTCCAACACTGGCTTTTATTGGGTAAAATTTAATCTGATAAGGTGTTACTGCAGACTTTAATACGTGCAGTGAAAACATTAGACATATATGGCTGAATAGACTTCATACAGTCTACATCATCTCTTGTAAGCTTACTGGCTCGTTTCAACCTCAACATGCCTCCTTGACTGAAGTAGTTTCTGTATAAACTTTAATCTCCACCAAAGGGCTTTGGAGTGTTCTCAGTCCCAACAGACAGCACATACAATGCAAAGTGCTATAGACAGACGACACTGAGGAGACAAAGTTATGACAACTGTTCCATAAATGATCAAAATAAATAAACGCAATCTGTAATTAACATTTCTGCAAAAAATGTATTAGCAGCATGTACAGCAGTGAAGGCATTGACACTGTAACTCATTTTCTGCAGCATTTCAAAGTGCTATACAGATATATTTATTAAATGTAGCTGTAAACATTTGCCAACAAGTCTTCTAGAACTTCTCCTAGGAGGATATAATTGACATCGCTGTGGTGTTTTAATTAATGTGTCATTATCTGTTTATGCATCAGCCTTTATTTACTGTACACATTAAAAAAAATACTTTTCTGCTCACAACTACATTCTAGTATGTTGGAAAACATTTATTAAAGTCCACTCAAAAATTTGTTTTCCCTCTTGTTCATTCAGTAAAATTTTTGAGCTTCACTGTGCAAGGTTTGATGCTAGAAGGGTGTTTTTACTTTCAGCTGCTGAAGGTCTGGTACCAACTAAAAATCAAATTATAAGCAGTGGGCCTATGAGCATGATTAGTGACATTACAAACAGTTTGGGAGCCAATCATGGTCCAATACTGAAGTTACTCATGCATGAGATAGAAAGTTGATGCCTGCAGTGCACAAACACTGAGCATAACCAGTGAAATAGTAAACACCCTATGTCCTGAAGTTAAATATTTACATATTCCAAAATTATTGAATTTTATCGTCAGGTGAAGTGATATGTGCAATTTTATGCTTTTTTTAATTTTACCTTTTTGTCGGAAAAACTATATCGGACACTAGTAAATATTTCGAGATGATTTTTTTAACATGTCTGAAGGGGATCTGTAGTGTTTATGAATGCCGCTTATAAATGATAATTTCCCCTTTGGGATAAATAAAGTACCCATCTATCTAAAAAAGAGGATTCAGAGTAAACATTTAATGAAGTCAGACAGTAAATGGTGGGTTTCTGAAGGGCAACATGAGCTCAACACGGTGCTTAATCAGGGAAATTTAACTTTAAGCAGTGATTGAAATCATGGTCTGTTAATTAGTACAATTTTATTTAAACCATCTTCTTGATTATCTGCTAATCAGCAGAAACTTGCATGCAGCAAAAGCAAACAGGCATAATGTTTAGCATTAAATGCTAAATTCAGTGCAGCCCTTGCAACTACAACTCCTTTACACCCAAGACTTCCAGCCCCACAGTGCAACCTGCAAGCTGATCTTGTGCAGCACAGAAGCAGAGAAGGAGGCCAAGGCTTCCTGTCATTTCCCAGCAGGCCTGCTAAGCAGCTTACAGATACTCATCCCCGATCACAGCCGTTCAAGACTTAGAAACCCTGTCATTCTGTTGGCGGCTTCAACTAGCTGGATCAATTAACAAATGAGCAGCCATCACTGTATTGAAGACACTCACTCATACACATGCACACACACACACTCACACACTTGTCTAGTAAACTGGCAGTAGGACAGGGCGTTTGCAAGATGCCATAAAGGTACAGAATGAATGAATCTGCGACAGATCTCATCTTGTCATCTGCAGTTCATTACTGCACAATGTACGATGCCAAAGCATAGGGAGGGGAAAAAAAAATATTCACACTTTGAGGATGCAAATAGTTGCCATGGCAACTTGGATATCATATCACACAACAACAGTGGCGGAAAATTTGGTCTGCAACCTTCAGGGGCAGTAAACAGCAGCGAATTCAATCAAGAATCAATAAAGAGAGGCATAATGTGGAAAAATGGAATGTGTTGTGTAACATTATTGTTTTGTGCGGAAAATATTCGGCAGGCATGACACAACCTGTGAGACTTAGTGTAAGAACCGCCAGCCTGACAAGGATATCCGCATACCAGCTAGGAGCAACATGACAGACAAGTCCACAGCCACAGTGACGGGCTCATGAACACACACACACACACAGGGTTACACTTTGACGCAAAGACACACAGCCACACACATGGTAAATAAAGCCTAAAAGACTTGTCATTATTGTATCAAGGTTTCCAGGCTCGGTTCAGCCCCGCCTGCATCCCAAAACAATGGTTCCTTTGTGTGGAGGTGAGCTCAGGTTGATCTGCACCTGCAGCACGGCAACAAGCAGCCACATGCCTGCTAGCTTAAACCACTGAGTCAGAGGAGGAAGCATTGGACACAGAACTTGGGTGAGTGTGAACAGACTGTCCCCCCCTGAAGTATGACATCAGCTTGTGAAGCTGTATTGACTGCTTGTGTAACAGAAGCAATGATACACCCACACAGGTAGAGAGAGAGAGAGAAAGAGAGAGAGAGAATACAGAATAACACAATGTGGGCTACCAAGCAGAAAAAAAAAGTTTACAATGTTGAAGAGAGAATACTAAAGAGACAGAGATGGAGGGATGGAGGGAGAGAGAGAGAGAGAGAGAGGAATGGAGGTGGATGGAGACACACTGAATCACTGGTGAAGGTCAAGCTGGATTCACTACGGGTTGTCATGGAAGCAGGATAATGCTAGGGTCGTTGCCATGGGAGAAGTTGCAAGATGAGGGGCAGTGGCTGCAAAGTGTTGTGTTTTTTTTTTTACGCTGTTCAAAAGATCTCCAGCCTTACTATCAGCTGCCATTACATCAGCATCCACACATGCCTGGGGAGGAAAAGTGGAGTGATTCTCACCTGGGGGAGTTTTTGTGTGTGTGTGTGTGTGTGTATGTGTGAGTGCACAGTGAGTGTGACGTAACAGTGCAGTAGGACTTAACAATAATCAAAAATATTATTCAAAATTGCAGTAAGGCAAAGAGCAAAATCTCAATTCCGGGAGCTTCAGTTTTTTGGGGGGAAAAAAAACAGATAAAATGTGTTACAACATGTTACATAAATAAAAGAACTGTGGTGCAACAGAGATGCTCTGCCCTACAAATCATTTTCTCCAGACATAAGAGAATATGCTTGTGTGTTACAACACAAATCACATCATCTTCCTCTTGTATTTTTACATTTTTATGACAATTAAATGCAAAATGTACAACGTGATTGTCATTCAGCCTTACGGTACAGCGGTGTGGATAACCTAGCATGCTATGGCCACAAGGGAGGCAAACATTGGGGCTAGTATAATGGGGAAGCGGGACATGTGCGAGACGCAGATAATAGCTGAGAGTCTGGGTGGCTGTGTGCACACATGTGAGCACACACTCCCTGTTACAACACAGTTAATCTGGAAGTGAGGGCAGCTTATGCTCACAGTTTCTCCATCCCATGCTGTCTGTCTAACACACACACACACACACACGCTCATTGTTAGTTTTGTGAGCTGCATGAAAGCCGCCCACAGGAGAGAAAACTATGGATACGTATATGACATGTAGCTAAAATTGGGAGCTCAGCTCATCACAGCTGTTCAACCTACTGGCCTAATATAAGTTTGTCTAGTAATGGTGTCATGCATTTAGGCCATAATGAAGGGCTTAACTGGGGAAATGTAAGACTGTCAAATATAAGTGGGCCACGGTGCAGTTGCAAATGATCTTGTTGTTTATTCTAAGAAAGTCTCAGGTATGTTGTTGTTGTTGTGCATTGTCTGCTGGGAAAGACAGTATGTAGCAAATCCAAACCATCTGCTCTGGGTGAGCCAAAATCCTGGCCTCTTTTTTAAGCCGCTGTTCTACAGGCTTCCACCACAGAATACATTTTATCAACAGCAAAAAGCTGAAATATAACAAGCCAGTTTCTAGTCCATATTCCAAGATAAGAAACTTTTTTTCTGTCATGGCAATGTTATATATTTTTAAATCTTGCAGTTTTACTCAATCTTGCAGAGTAGTAAATTTAAAAGTAGGATACTGTGAGTGTGACAACAGCATATTACATGAGTCTTCCCAACACAATGGCTGTCAAAGCCTCATGGGAGTTTTTGAAAGCTAGCAACATGCTTAAGCGTTCATATTGGCAACACTTTATTATTTTACACTAAATACTATGATGTAGGAGTCATCAAATGAACTTAAAGTAGGGACAGAAATACAGATTACACATTCAGTATTATTTATCTTAAGAGGAACAGGGCTTATATGTCAGCTCATAACTCATAAATTGTTCTTTAATTGTGCATTTTCTAATGATACTGTACTGCATAACTGATATTTCTTAATCTGCTGCATGTTACCCTCTACAGAGGTGTTGATTGGTCCTGGAAATGTCTCATACTATCCCCTGAAAAAAACGGTTTTATGGTACAGTAGAGGGTTAATAACTTCACAGAATCCTACACAAGACAAAAAATGTATTTCCCCTGAGAGAAACTTTGATTACTGCAGCACTTAAACTCCTTTTTGAATAACTTATCTGCTCCTCCTTGTTGCTGAAAGCATAAGTGATGAATTCCATGCACTCTGAGCAATTTGAATAAAAAACTTAAGAGAAACACAGATGGAGAAAGAAAGTCAAATAATGGTGATACCGATTAAAGAGCGGGAGGGCTTACTCTCCTGACATTCACATTATGGTGTGTATGTTTTTGACAAAAGGGATGTGGAATCCTTTAAGGATCTGGGCTGTTTTTGTCTCTCTGCTCTTTGCAGCAAAATCCTCTAAGAATCAAGTGAAGTGAAATGTGAAGAAAGCTCATCATACTTTTTTTTTTTTTTTTTTTACCAGACCAAATTAAACAAACAGAAAGAAAAACAAGCCAAAAAGTGGAGTGGTAGGGAAAATCCCTTGAGAATGCAGTAATAACAAGAGATATTTCAATGCAACAACAAAAAAAAGAAGTTGTCGTTTATGATTTAACCAAAGCAAAGCATAGTGTTTTCTGTAAAGCTGCATAGTTCAGCTTTTTTGCACTTAAGTGGAGGCATTAAGAAAAAACCTGCAGAGTCATGCAGCTACCTGTTAAAGTATGGGGATTCAAGGAGGGGGGTGAGTGAAAAAAACCAAGCTGAGCTCTTCTGACTGTGTGTGTGTGTGTGTGTGATACTTGATCCGGTCAGTTAGTCCTAAGAAACCAGGGTCAGTAAAGGTCTCCAAACAGAGGTTTAAAAGTCTGCATATGCACTGGTTTGGAAAACAATGCTAGGCACTTATTAACTAATTTCAAAGTGGTTTAAATAGTGCTGAACATGCAGGAGAAAAAATGCTGCAGCTATAAACCAGTACACACTTGAGTACAGGTTGAATTCAGGTCTGCTGACTTCCAAACACGACATGGGCTCTTGCATAATCATGACAGACAAAATCTAAAAACCCACACGGCAGAAAGATGATTTGCATTCACCACAATATCATATCAGCCAAAATGTGGACGTACTGGTTTTACCCATCCATCACGTGAGCACAGACTGGGGTGCTTTGTTTCACGTAAGCTTAATCATGACAGAGTGTAACGCATCAGTTACTCTCACAAGTATGTGCTGGAGTAGAAGAGTGTGTGTGTGCTTATCTGAAAGGAAAACAGATTTATCTTTTTTAGATTTGTCCATCTATATCTAAGTTCACATGTCAGTGCCTTAAACTGACTGAAGGGCAATGCAAATGTGTGTGGATGGATGGATGAAGAGTGTGGGGGCCAGCGGCTTCCCATCATGCAGTTCGCATCTCAGAAATAGAGCAGGAGAGGGCAGGCAGGGACCCCTGGGATGGTGGCACAGAGCTAAGAAAAGAGCTCCTCTGCTCTCATTTAAACAGGGACAGGTGCTGGAGGAGGAGAGAGGTAGGCCAGACTGAAGGGAGAGAGACAGGAAGGGGAAACAGAGAGAGAGAGAAAGAGAGAGAGAGAGAGTTGCGTGTATACAGCGGGTGCTCATTCAAATACAGAAAGGCAGAGTTAACACTTCACCCACCACCGCTAAAGCTAAACCTCTGCTCCTGTCATTTAGCCTTTTTAGACAACATCCATTTACCAGCAGAAATTTAATGCTTATGTTCCCGAATCATTAAACTAAAAACGACATTACGCAACGTCAGCTTTATTTTTCCCTGCGTGAAGGTTTGTTTTTTTCCTCAAGTAATTATTGGGACGGCTATGAGGTGTTTGTTATTTTTTTTTTCTTCCCCCCAAGGGCCCTTTCCCCAGCAGCGATCCAGTGGTTGACTACAGTTTAATATGACCCCCTTTTTTTCCTATTTATTTCATGTAATTTCCCAAAAGACATCTCTCTTTGTGCTGAATCATACATATGTGTTATTAAAACATGGAAGGGTTAGAGAAGTGGATAAGAAGGAGGGAAGATATTTGATTTCCTCTGGCTGGGGGAGACTGAACTGTAAGCACTGTTCAGGCTTCTCGAAAACAGACTAATCAGCTAAATTGCTCGAGAGGGAGTTTATTTTTAATTGCTAACCAAAGGACAGGATGAAGAAAAGCCACAGCAAGTATAAAATCGAGTACAATATGCCTTAGCTCCGTACATGCCCAAAAATGAGGCTATTTCTCAGTTTGGAGTCTGACTTTCACACTAATCCTCCTTAACTTCCTGCAGTGAAACACTATCCATGTAGGACACTATAGTGGAACACACCCAGCCTAGCACAGAGCAGCTCTCAACTCTACTTCACCTGAGGACACTAAAAGCACAGGCTGGCAAGTCTTAAACAGGTCCATGGCCAGAAACCTATTTTCTACATAGTATGTTACAACCAGTTTACTATTTCTATTATATAAGTGCATTAGACTCAAGTGGGACAAAGGTGAAACTTGCATAAAACTGGGTTTTATTAGCAAATTGTGTCTCTGCAAAATATTTTTTGTTCATAGACAATCTGTTCTCATTAATTTTATTTCAGAATAAGTCAAGAGGACCTGACTTGGACTCCCCTGGGCGGTATTCATAAAATGCGCTCTCCATGTGACCCCTTTCATGCCATCGCATCGGTTATCAGCTATTATTCCTCCCTACGCAAAATTCAGCAAACTACTAGTGAGACATTCTTAACAAAAATTCAAGAAACCAAATCACTGGAGAATTAAAGGCAGGAAACATTTTTGATTTAAAAGTGTACATTCACATGAAATTGTTAATAAAGTTCAAAGTTGTGGCTAACTTTAAACTTTGCAAAACGTTAGCATCCTACACATCAGTGGCTTGTTAAATTACTCAATGAAGGCATCAAGAATGTGAATTGTTCAGTATAGTTCGATAGAATAGGTTCGACCTATTCGATAGGATAGGTTCGATAGGATGGCTGAATGGCCTCATTCAAACAGATTACATTAACTTAAAGCTTTTTTTAGCTAGAAAAATAATTAACTTTTAAACATAATTCAAAAACAAAACGCTTACGTAAAAACTTTTGTAAATAAAAGGCACGTATGTCCAATTGCTGCTTTTGACAAAAGACCACCAAAAGATAAAAGAGCTCCAGGAATGATGAGAAAATCGAAAAACTCAGATCTTTATGAGGAAGTAAAACCTGTAAATTGCCCATTTGGCTTTGGGTCAGAGTGGCAAATAACAAGCCTCTAAGTTTAGAGGAATGTAAACAAAATGGAGCAAAGCCGGCGGGTTGAGATTCAGTTCAGAGGAATATAAACACAATGAAGAGCCGGTCGATTAAGGCTGTCGTAAACATTTTCAGCCCCAAGGACTCTATGTTTCCTAAAAGGGCTGTAAAGCCACAAATGTCACTTCATGAGGAGGCTAAAAGAAGAGGAGGAGGCAGAAAATGAGGGAGAGAGGGGGAGGGAGGGAAGAAGGGAGGGCAGGTGTGTGTGTTAGCATGTGTGCGTGTGTGTGTGTATGTGTGTGCGTGCATGCATGTGTGTGGGTGGTAAAGTGACAGGCGATGATTAGCCCAACCAGAGGAGGATATGTGGGAGGGAGTGTGTGGGAGTAGTGGGGCTGGCGAGCGAGCGAGAGACTCGAGTCTCCACAGACGGAGATATACACAAGTGGATTAAAAGAGCACTCTTTATTGTATAAACACGTGGAAATTACAGGAGATTTATGCATAAAAAAAAACTCACACAACCACGTAAGTATAAAAGGCATGCACACACACACAGCACACGCGCACACACACAAGGGTGGATTCCTGTGGGAACATAATGTGTTTGAAAGGGTGCAGCGCACATTGGTTTGTGATTTGTTGATAATAAAAACAGCAACAGAGGGCATTATTTCACGAGGTAATTTCAATCCCCGTTTGAAACATAATGTTTGAAATAATGTTTGAATGTTTGTGTGTTAGTGAGTGTGTGTATGTAAGACATGCGGAATAAAAAGAAAAGGAGGGGGGAGAAAGAAAGCGATGGAGAGCAGCTGCTGACTCTTAGGTGTGTAGGTTGGGTGATTTGCAGCCACTCTCTTACTAAGCCTGAATTAACGGGCTTTGAAGAGGTGCAACACGAGTTTAAACTCATACATGCATATAAAAATGTGAACAAGCACATGTTTTAGGATAAACAGCCACTCAATCAAATCTTCAAACAATTCACACTAAAGCCTCAGGAAAGGATAATCCATGATTGGCTCTTAATTATGTAATTTGTGATGTAATGTGCTCATATACCTAAAAGTATAAGAACATAGAAAAAGACAAAGCATTTCTCCTTTCTTTGCTTTTAGTTTAATCAGTGATTCAAATAAGCCTGACATGGTTTGAAAGCTGCTGTCTTAAGCTAACAAGCAGATGGGGTACACCACTCAAATCTGTATTAGTCATGGAGTTGATAAGTAGCTCAGATGTGGAGCACAGCAAAGCTAATCCCAACTGTTTAATGTAAGTGGATGGAGGATGCTATAACCCTTAGCTTTTTCATGAGGGAGTTATAGTTCAATGAGTGGTCTAACCTAGCATGCTAGTTGGAAAATTAGCCAAGAAAGAGACAAGATTACTGTGGTAATGTTAGTTGATTACAAGTTTATGATTAGCTTTACACAGGAAAGCTAATCGTTCCATGTGAGCAAATGAAAATGCTAAAACTAATAGTACCATACTCCTGAAGGTACGGTCAAACAAAACACCACGTTGGGTGGTCTAGTCTGCTAGTTTGTTGCTTAGTCTGGCTTTCTATTTAAGTAAGGTCCATTTGATAAATTTGTTACTTAATTAGCCTAAAAGTGGCTTTCATATGATGCCAGACGATTATTTAGTGATTGATGAAAAACAGTGAGTAAGTTCACGAGTTTACTCTCATTTCCATCTCAGTTACTGAAGACAGTAACCTCAATTCTGGTTGACATAATTGAGTGAGTGAATGAAAAATAGGAAAAGCAAGCAACAGTTATCCCAAATAAATCTGATGGCAAAAGAAACCTGAGAGACCCTAAATAAACCTTAGGCCTCCACAGGCTTCCCCCTTGGTGGGCTGTTATTTTTAAAATCTTCATCGATATACAGATTAGCAGCAGGTGAAAACAGCTATTGAGACACAAAGCCACTGTGGGACAAATGACGCACTAGTCCTCTTTATTTTAATGGCAACAAAAAAACAAGATAAGGACAAGATTGATCACAAAAAGTATGTAAAAAAATCTCAGGAGTTAAGTTTAAATTTATATCTCCCATCAATATTCTGCCTTGTCAGCCTCAGCACACAGGTTATGATCTGCTCTCTTTTCTCTCTTTTCCTCTGAATCGTTATGGTTATTTCTGTGCTGTACCACCGGATAAACAGGAAACTCTGTGCTAACCCCTACACACAGTTTGACAGGAGGTCAAGGCACTGGCACCGACCTCATGGGTTGGGAGTAGTGAGCAGGTGGCTGGAAAAAACAACACCAATTCTTCCCTTGGGAACTGCATGAAGTGGAGCGTAGGGTGTAGCTGGTTCATTGTACTGGAGACAGGCACAGAACAACTGGGGCTAATATCTTTTGCTACATCACAACCTAACTGCTGCAAAGAGAGACTCGGTATTTTTATTTTTTTTTTTCAGTTTGATAACCAGAAGAATGAGTCATTTCAAATATCTAGTTCCTCGCAGATCTTCCCCAAGGCAGTGATTTTGAAAATGGAATCAGTTTTCAGTTCGGTCACACACACTTGGAACAAAAGAGGTGAGTAAATTGATATTCTTCCATACACACGCACACACATATGCATATGTAGAATTTCCAAAATCGCCGCTGTAATGTCCTTTGTGAGCATGTTGGACAGAAAATCAAGCAAGAGAGAGTTGACTCACCTACCAGCAAGCACAGAAATGTCAACACACACTTGTTAGTCTCTAATGATAAGTATTCTTTCTAATGATATGGAATTCCTTGCTGCTAAAACCACAGTGTTGTTTGCTTCGAGCTCTGAGTCAGATCACGTACATGTTGCTCTCTTTTGGTGACGAGTTCAGCTGAGGATGTCTGACTTGGAAGAGCCCACCACTGTAAGCAAGGCTCAGTTAAACATGGAGATACTTCTGTAAACTTTGAAATCAATGGGAAAACCTCACAGAGGCTGCGAGATAGAGACAGAGTGAGAAAGAGAGAGAGAGAGGGAGAGAGAGAGAGGGCCGCTTACTGAATAAAACATCCTAAGAGCACTTTCATGTCAGTCCCTGTTGGCTGGAGCTGGAGGAAACCCAAACTGGATCTCTGCTCCACTGCAACAAAGACCCTGTCAAATCAACAGTGACTTCTACACAGATCAAGCAGTCAAAGGCACAATCAGCGTAAAGACAATCTCTTCAAACAAGAGCTGATTTCCCCTGAGCTGGTGACAGCAAATACAGACGCACTCAGAGACAACGATCACCTTGGAAACTACTCACTATGAGGGGACCAGGTGTTGGTTCTGCAATTGACCTCTGTGTTTGTTACCGGAAAACTCACACACACACACACACAGGTAGATGCACCTCATTGACACACACACCTCACATTGTACCGATATATTTTCCCTCACAGAATTAATATTACACTGCAAATGCATCAGTTTGGCAAACTCTCCTATTAAAGGGCTTCTTCTGGAATCAATCTCAGCTCAGATGAAAACACGTTACCATCTGTACTGTTGTAAATAAATGATGATTGACTGCTACCTTGCTGTGCTGTGCAGTACTAAATTCATTACCTTCATTACCTTTACCTGTTTCTATTTCTCTTTCTGATAACATCTCTTTCACAAAAAAGGAGTCCCTAAATTGAATTGTTATTTCTTTAAAGACACAAAGTGATTCAGTAGAAATTCTGTTTAAAAAAACACCTCCTGTATTAACCCACACGTTCCCCACTGAACACTTCCCCTGCACAGGAAGCTGGTGTTAGATGACACACTCTGTGGCCAACAGCGAAAAATACAAAGAGAATGGGAAAAGAAACAGAGGTCATCAGTTGTATGTTAGTCACTTACCCAAATCTTTAGATCCTTGACTCTCACTGGCCAGTTCACCCATTCTGACAAGAGCATCAAAGTAGCCTTTGGCAGCAAATGTCACGTCTAAGGATAAAAAGAAGCAAGAACAAAAGGAAATCAGGATGGCTTTTAAATTTTTGAAGTCACAGTTGGTGGTGGAGAAAGTCTTCAGATTCTTCATCAAAGTAAAAGCAACAATAACACTGAGAAAACACACAACAAGGCAAAGTCCTGCATTCACTCAGGTATTATCAAAATACATTAGCCTATTAGTATGAAAAGCAAAAGTATTCATTCTGATTTAAAATGTTTAGAGTTTTACTATATACATGGTTGACAATAAGGTGTAACTAGTTACAATTATTTATGACATGCATGCAATTGTAATCAGGTACACTATACATTGGTAATTAAATGGGTTATAGCTAAATATACAATTTTTGGCTAAAAACACCTCTGTACAATTCAAACAGCCATGATATTGTACGTTAGCCTTAAGCTGGCTGGCTAGCAGCTAGCTAGCAGGCAACGGCTGGCACCAAGGTTGTGTTTGTTTTTAGTTCAGCCACTGACTGAATGCAGCACTCACCAGACTATTTTTCTTTCTTTGTCCTTCTCCCCTCTCTTCGTTCATTAAGTAAAAGTACATTTCCTATCAGTAAGCCACCAACGAAGAGAGACTAATTTTTCTACTCCAAACTATTCTGTGCATCCCTGATTTAGAATGTAAAACATTTAAAAACACACACATTTATTCCATTTCTTTGCATCTTTTGATGGTGCAGTAATTACAGATGTAAAGAGAACAGGTTTCAGCATATTGGGCAGGGCCCGTTCATTCTTATAAGATTTGCAGGGTGACATATAATTGCAAAAAGATTGACTTCCAGGTATGAAATTAACTGGATCTTAGAGGAATAAAAGTTGCATAACATGTGAATAATCCTACTTAAGTACAGTAATTGAATAAGTGTTCATTCCACCAATAACAGTGCAGTTTAGAAAAGACAAACAATTACACAGCGTCAGAGCTTCATAGCTTTCTGTGGAAAGAGTCATCAGCAGTCTGGCCAGTGACGCTAAAACATTTTCTTTCTTCCTACCAGAGCTGAGCTTTTCTGCAGATGCTTTTTCAAGAAATGAATCACAGCTTCTCTCCGTCGGAAAAATAAGGCAGCACTGATGTCGCTGCTTAATTACTCAACATCATCTTGCTGTCGTGCTTGATTGCAAAGAGGAAATTATTTTCTGACAGATAATGTGTGCTCCATGGGAAAGCCACACAAGTACAAAATGCGCTTTCCATTACATTTCGATTCTGGCTTTGTGGTAAAATGAGGAAAGTTGGTTTGTTAACACCCCAAGGTACTCCTAAGCATTACGTTTAATATTTCAGGGCTTTTTTCTGGCATCAAGGGTATTTCCCCCACACTTCACATTCAGTGAAGCCTGAAATACTGTTGCTCTGAACACATTTTTTCCAGATAACAATTCATTAGTTTTTCCATGTTTTTAACAATTTGTTTATTGCTGCATTGTAATAGATGCCACACACTGCAGTGATTCAGACTTCATGCATGTATGTTTCAAGTTTTCTTTTGCATTGAGTCAATTTTGTGGCATATTTCATGCCTCTTTTAGATCTGTGACCAAAACAGACCATTAAAATTAAATATTTGCTAGCTAAGGCAGTAATATCAGGCTCTTTACCACTGGACTTTTATTTCTTTTATTTCATTTCATCTCTTTTGCCAATATGTTTGAACACCAGAGAGAGCAGTGAGATGGTGACCTGAGTGGGTTGTTGATTAACAGATAAGAATTTTACACCTGCATTGACAAGGCTTCAACAAGCCAAGCTGTCTTTCTGCAACACTGAGTGATCAGCGGTTTCAGATGTGTCATCTTGTGGCTGACACAGCAGGGGAGGGGCAAGAGAAAGGAGTTTTTCCCTTGGGCACTGATGAATTATTGAACTCTAATTGACTTATTAAGCTAATGAGGTAACCCAACAGCTGAAATAATCTTTTTTTTGTTGTTGTTGTCAATATGCAAGAGAGTTCAGGGGTCACTATTACGAAAAGTCACATGTATGCAAACATATGCTTGGCTTGAGCATACACAAAACAAATTGGGAGGTTTATCCTTATTTGCCATTTCTCCTCTGTTCTCCCACTAGCTAATTAAATATCAAGAGTGTTCCCACTTCCTCGGATCGATATCCACCTCACTCTCCTTATTCCACCTGCTACTGTACCAGCCAGCAAAGGTCACGCAGGGCAGAGTCGGCCCCCAGTGATTTTCAGCCCAACTGCCACACAGCCTGCCAATCAGCCCATCGCTGGTGAATAATAGCGGCTGCTTTTGGAGGTGACTTCAACAGAGGTCCAGGTGACAGATGGGCGCTGTGCCTGCAGACAGCTGCCAGGTGAAAGACACATTTACAACAATAGCCTGGCAGGGGCGGGCTAATTCCAGCAGACAGATGCAGCCCCGCGATACAGGAAGTCTCCCAGGCTGGAGGCCTCGCAGCTCCGCTTCGAGGATGAGGGACATATGCTAATGCTAATCCCAATTACAGCTGAGTCAAAGGCAGAAGACGGCATGTGTTTTCTCCTTCCTCTCTCGCTGGGGGAACACCTGAGAACTGAGAGCCCCTTAAGAGCATCACGGCTGATTTCTCTTCATTATGCCAAAAAGGACCTCCTGCCTGCAGTACCTGATGTGTGTGTATGTGTGTTTGCAAGTGTGAAAGTGTGTAGAAGGAAGTGTGCATATGTGCGGTAGGGGGGTTGTGTGAGTAGGATGGTGGCCACAGCAGATTTTCAAAGCGATCTCCAAGCAACAGACACTTTCTTCTTGCAGATGCTGCTACTGCTTTAGTGTGTATGTGTGTGTGTGTGTGTGTGTGTGTATGTGTGTGTGCGTGTGGTGTTTGTGTGTGCAGCTGAAGGGTGGCTCAGTAGATAAGCTGGATCTATATGAATACTTTACTTCTGTCTAATGAAATGTGTGGCGAGGGGGGCTCACAGAGACAGACGGAGAGGATTACCGGATCTCTGATTGCAAAGCAGGCAGACAATCCGGGAGGGGAGGGAAGGGGAGGGGAGGGGGGGCTCATTTCGGAGCTACTGATCCATCACTCATCCGTCTGTCTGTAGAAGAGGAGGAGGAAGAACCACACATCTCTTAATCAGGACACCGATCATTTCCTGCACCTACATCGTCCTCACCGGGCTGTCAGGGGACTTGTATAACAAGTTCCAGGCTGTGTTTGGTAGGCAGTTGGAGTCACTCAGTTGTATGCATCTGTTGCTTTTACACCTACCAAACGCTGTGAGATTCACTGACTGCTGTGTTGGAAACCTGGAACATGCCCACATCCAGATCTAGCAGGCCGTTTTGGAATTTTTTTTGGCGTTGAATAATTTCAGCGATTGCACCATATGGGTGGATGTGTGTCCTCCACCCATCCCCTGCCCCCTGCCCCCCGCCCCTTACTGTACATCAGAGCCTCTTAGTCCCTTGGGTCAAGTCAATCCTGCAGAGTGGGTGTTTAGTGGCTAAATGAGTCCCTACCAGTCTGTCTCCCACCTACACCAAGGCCAGGATTAGTTATTGTGCGTGTCAGGAGAATCACACACTAACTTGTGGGTGGGGTGGTGTTGGGGGTTGGGGGGTGAGGCCCCACAAATTTCTAGATTAGCTGGACTGAGCTGTTTCTGCTTTGATGCTAAGGTTGAAAGGTGTTTTAAGGGAAAGTGTTTGGACATTGTTTACAAGTCTGAGGTCAATTGAAAAATCTCAAAAGGTGTTAAAGCTCCAACAAACATTTATCTTCATGTTTTCCTTTGTGGATTTGATCGCTGATAGTGAGCTCTCCTCACCTCTGCATCAGATTAGGGGCCTTTAGAGTTTCCTTGAATACACATCCCCTACTGTATAAACCATGCCAAAGGCTGTGCAGCACATGATAAGGCCTGCCCATTTGGCAAGAGAAGACATATCATCCGTTTTTAGTACGGCAGAAAAGAAAGATGGGTGGATAGATATATACGTGGTGGGAGAGAAAGAAAGAAAGAGACAGAGAGTGCTGACTTGGACGTGTGCCTAAACCTGCAGCGAAGAGCACAGAGAAAATAAATGAGAAAAAAAAGGACTTACTGGCGAGGGCCTTCTCATAGTTCTTCCCCATGGCAACAAAGTTCCGTAAGCAGGGGTTGAACTGCTCCATGATGGTCTGAAAGAGAAAACAAGAGATAGATTAGGAGGTGGCAGTTTCATTTATCAGCAGAGCAGAGGGGTCAAGGGCAGAGAAGAAAGACATACACCTCATTCATTCCCTTCCTCATTCTGCCTCGCTTTCTCTCTCTGACATTACAAAAAAAAAGCCTCCTTCAGTTCAGCTGCACAAAATATGTCTCATGTGGAGTAAACAGCCATAGACAGAATCTATGGGCACACTCTGTGGTTGTCTCAAATGTTAATGAGGGCAGGAATGAGTTCCTCCACCCACGTCAGTCCCTGTTACAGTGAGAAATAAAGGTGGGATGAGGCAGGAGATGATGTGGGCGGAGGAGTGGAAGAGGTACTCATGGACTAAAAACAAAGTGACTGAAATTTGCATTGACAGGGATGCATATAGTTACCCCAGAACATTTGATGATGGACACTAAAGCTAATTATGGCTGCTAGAGAGCAGAGCGGTGTAGAATCGACACGACATAATGAGTGATGCCAAAAGCCATAACTCTCCAGCTTTTCAACTTAAAATTGCTGCAATAACATCTCATTTTAATATAACAGAAAACCAAGCATATTTTATTTGTCACGGCAGCAGCAATATGCTGCGTTACTGTGGAGATACAGTATCACACTACACTGCAGGCTGAGTTGCTGTAACTGCAGAGAATGCACAATGCCTGACATCTTCCACCACCATTGTTTCCTCTACTTCTCCTCCACCTCTCCTCTCCTTCCTCCTCCCGTGCTCCTTCAGGGCTTCCTCCAATTAGCTGGTCCCCAGTCAGCTCGTCAGGAACAGCCAGGGGACAGAGAGACAACCACAGGGCTGCTGCAGCAGCAGTCCCAAACACAAGCCATCAATACTGCAGGAGAACACTTAATAATCTACTTCTCGCCTCGATCCTCTTTGTGGCAGAATAATGTGGCAAGGTGCCACCAGCGTCAACCTGAAACAACCCCGTCAGCTCATCCTGAAAATCATACGCTCTCATCTTCAGTCATACTTCAGCATTTTTCGGCTTTTGCCTTCATCTTGCTGTCTGTCTTGTGTTTTTAATGAGTGCAAAGATTTGGATAAGACTGTATATATGTATATGTGCGTGTGTGTGTGTGTGTGTGTGTGTGCGCTTGCTAGGGTGTGTTTCCTGTCAGGAGTCGTAGTTCAAGTGGCTTGACTGCAGCATAACCCACCTACAGAAGAAATACCAGTGAGTCAGACACAAACCATGGATACTTTTATTATCAACAGTAACTTTTTTACTATGCCTTCTCATGACTGTGTCTGCATCTGAAGCTAATGCAGAAAAAAACTTGACTGGAATATCAAAAATGTACAATTAAGATTGTAAAAACACTGTAGAAACACTGTAAAGACAAAGAAAATGACAGGGAAGGTGTCACCCAGGTTCCCATGACTGTTTTAGGTCACCACCCCCTCTGTTGAGTTTCTTTGCTGCTGTTAATTGTGCGTACCCGTTAAACAAAATCGACCTGCAGCAAGTCCACTGTGCATCAGCTCAGTAGCTCTCAGCAGCACCGTGAGCCTCTTTTCAAAACAAAAAATAGTTTTTTCTTAAGGAAAAAGTACAATGTTCTCAAAAAAGAGAGCATATTAATGTTTTACAGACTGAATACACGGCTGATTGTTTTTCACAGAGGGCATCATGTCAGCTTATTGCTATTCCAAAGCTACCCCAAAGAGGCAAGCCTTGTAAACTACTCCAGCTTTAACCAGTGTTTAAATCAGCTCCCTTTACTTGCCATTAGGCTCTGTTACCCTAATATACAAGCAGGAGAGGAGCATAATTGGGGGAGAATCCTGTCTTCAAACACACACACAGCGCTCACATAAAAAGGTATCCCCCCGTCTATCTGCCTCTGGGAAGATAAAAGGACTAGCGCTCCTCAAGAACTCGCAAAGGGAATGTTTATTCCTAAATGCTTCTTCTGCTCTGCCTGGTTCGAAAGTAAAGTGCATCTTACTGATGAGGAGGAGGTCACATAAATGCACCCATATACACACACACACACACAAATGCATGCGAACACATTGATGCATGCGTGTATGTGTGTGTGTGCTCAACCCGAGCACGCGTCAACATTAATACGAGGCTTTATGATAAAAGAGTGGTGGTGTTTCAAAGTGGTGGGAGGATTACATAACAAAGCCAAGCCTGGTGCAGCATCATTACGGCACACTCTCCCACTGAAAGAGGCCAAAGGTAGCTGACACGGGCCTGGCCGCTTTTCTTACACACACACACACACACACATACACACACACTGAGCCACTGCCACTGAATAAACACACAAGAAATAGTTGCAGTTTTTGAAGAACTGTACATAAAGAATAACACAAATGTAACTATTATATAAGAGACATAAATTATGAAGCTAAGGGGCGAACGGAGTGTAGAGGAAGACAAAAAACAGTGAGGTAGTTTCTTTCTTCGTCTCTTCCCATTGTTGCTAAATTTATCATCCCAGTTCTCTTGTACTACATTGTTACCCTAATTGTGGCAGCTAATTGGGAAATGGGGCCAGGAGGCATCTGAAGTTGTGTGACATGAAGAGAGAGAGAGAGAGAGAGAGAGAGAGAGAGAGAGAGAGAGAGAGAGGGAGAGAGAGAGAGAGATAGAGAGAAAGAGAAAGAGAGAGAGAGAGAGTCAGAGAGAGGAGGAAGTGACTAAGTAGAAAATTGCAAGTTTGATTTTTTTTTTTAATGAATTCCTAACAAAGGTAAGTAGTCACATACTGTAAATCTCCCTCCCCATTCAAACGCTCCCCCTGTATCATCTTTCAATTAAAGAAATTATAAAATAAGAAACATGTCACGGCTCAAGTGTTATCTTTTTTCTTTTCAGAGACGGAGAAGCTGTCCATTTTACGCCAGCCTACACGAGGGCTGAATGAATTCATTATCAGCACTCAGGGCAAAATAAAAAAAGAAAATTAAAGCAGAAAATTTGGAGGAGGGCAGAAAAATGGCTCCCTGCAAAAAAAAAAAAAAAAAGAATCAAATCCATGCCATTTGTGTTGTGAGGTGAGAAATGAAGAATATGGAGAAGTCAGGAGCACGAAGGAGCATCGAGGCTGCAGATAAGGGAAAACATTATTAAGAGGATTAAAATGATTTCCCCCCCGCGCCCTAACTGAATGAATTTCTCCTCGGCGTGGAGGCAGCTATTGAAACAAGGTCAATGTGCATGAAACAGCTTGTTGATTCAGTCTATGTGATATTCATCCACCTCGGCTCATTCTGTTCTCACACACACACACTTACATGCACAAACACATTAATGACATGCAAAAAAGGGTAATTTCAAAGTAACAACGGTTGATTAGAACCGGGGGGAATCACGCGCAATCAGAAGCCAGGATGCCATCATCTGTTCCCCCACCTCGCCCTCCCCTCGCTCCTTCCTCCTGGTTCCCACTTCTACACAGCAACCAGCCGCAGACCTGAAGATGCCCAGAATCAGATGAGCACCGAGGCCTCTGCTTGCTGTATTTATGAGGACTGTGAGGCAGCAGAGGCAGCCAGGCTTAATGATATAATCAGGGCTGAATTTAAAAATAAAAAAAAGAGCAGAATGTGCGGAGGACTAATGACAACAATCAGCCTTTTTTCTTTCCTGGGTACAGTGTGAGCTTATGATGGGTCTCAATCAACGGATAAGACCTTTAGCATAATCTAATTACCGTGCCAGGAGAAAATAGTTGGGTTGCGGCATAATCTCCTGTCTGGTTGACTCCACTTATTGATGAGGAAAGAGGATGGACCGAGAGGAGACACGACAGGATCAGGATTTGGCTCAACAGATACCTGGGAGGGGGGGAAACCCAGTGTTGCCCAAGTTACGGCAATGAAAACAGGTTTGAACAGAGGTCTAAAGAAAAAAAACCTGCTAATTGCAACATATCATGTTTTACTGTCATTTTATGAGGCTAAAGGAAAGCTAATGACATCGCTTTTAGAAAAGAAAAACACAGCCAGTCAGAGTTCAAATTAAGTAAACACTTCTTCCGGATTTTTTGTCCAGTAAACAATTTCATAATTAACTTTGCAATTTGCAAAGTTGCACAAAAAAAGTATCTACAAGAAAGTGAAGTTAAAATCAGTCTGGACTGAGCAGCTCTGTGTAGACAACAGAGTCACCGTGACGTCAACCACAAGCTTTTGGAGTACCGTTTTTATGCATCCAATTTGGCATTACAGCCATTTGCCATCTTGTTTTTTTGTGGAACCAGAAGTGACTGGATTAGGATGGAGGGGGTGGAGCTCAGGAGGATACACACTGCTGCTAATGATTGTGTGACGCCTCGCAGGCAGCAAGCAGCTGCTGTCAACCAAGGCAGCCATCCTTCTAATTATGCATTACTTGAAGCTTTGATATTACTTAAATGAGTGACTTTGAGAGGCTAAAATCATTTTTTCATGTAGCAGGCTGTAAACAGGTTTATTTTCTGCTGTAAAGTTGGACTTTTTCTATGGGGCTCTGGAGGGACTGAGTAACTTTTGGAGTGAGGCTCAAGTAGCCATTTCGAGGAGCTGCAGTTTTTAGCATTCTGTGCTGGTTTTAGTTTCCAGCCTCCGGAGGTTGCTGGCTAGTAAGCATGTGATGTTAAATCTGTTACTCTCCATCTACCACAAGTGCAACAAATCTTTCTGCAAAAAAAAGAAAACATTATGAACCAATGCACACTCAAGTTAGCAATGCTCGAACACAAGTCTGACCAACACACACATGAAGAACAGTTTGGATAATGAGCCCCAAAGGTCATATTTGAGAAAATCTAAATGTGTAAAAGTTTGGAGCTGTGTGATCCTGCAGTACACTGACTAGCATCAGCATACTAATTTGGTTGTTTGCTTGGTTGCTACACTTGTTCTCTTCACATTATTAGTTGGCAACAGCAGACAAACTAACCAAATAGCATTTCAACAGTAAATAGGAGCATTCAGCATCTTATAAAAGTTAGAATTAGAAAGATTCACGTGTAGAAAGGACAGAGACAATGGAAAATACATGTTAGGAACAGTCAGGATTTTCTTTCAGAGAGCACAGAAAAGCTCTGAACAACTGTTTGCACTAGTTATTCATTATAGTTTGAACTGCTGGTTAAATGCATCAGTGCTTAGTGTATGATGAAACTTTAACTGTCCTAAAAAAAGCAGAGAGTAAGTGATATGTGAAGAATGTGTGCATATAACATCCAAACCAGTCTGGATCAAACGTTACACATGTTAAATCTGGCCCTTCCTTAAGTTCTTCACCCATGTAAATATATCTATATAATAACAAAGCTGGTCAGAGAAAAAAGACAAAATGTTTTTATTCTTGATTTTTATCTCCTGCTGTCATAATCAAGAAAGTCAGACTTGTACACTTAATTGAAAAGACAACGGCCACTTGTGAGTTGTTGCATTCCATACAAATCTTATTACATTTCACCAGAATGCCAATTTAATTAAAAAAAAAAAAAGACTGAAATCAGTGTATTGACTTCTCCCATGTCCTCGTAATGGATGATAGCAAACTTCTCATTAGATCGTCTTAAATTGACAGATTAACATCACTTTAGTAATTAGTTATCACACGGCACACACACAACAAGCAGGAGATGTGATGTGTAAGGAGTCTGAAAATCCCTGCAGAGCCTCTGTACAAATGAGGGAAACACTTCCTTCTGCTTCACTGCTTGTTTCTGCAATACAGGTTAGAGGACTTTCTAAAGTACACACATCGATACAGGAAACACACACACACAGCCTGTCACATGCTCATTTCAGAGCGAAGTCCAGGTATGCACACTGTGGAGATGCCATGAAGAAGGTTGTCCTTCTTGCATACCTAAAGCCTTACTAATACTGCGGCAGACACAGCGTGAGCTCTCAGCGGAGGCCAAGCTGAACATCAAATCCGAGAATACCACGTGGATATTTGTGTCCCTTCCAAGCTGCAAACGAGGAGAGCAAACTTTTCAACATCGTGAGCAGGGAGAAGCCTCGGCACAGTTTGAGAACAGCTCCTGTGTTCTCCTTTGCAGGGTATATGACTGCACATCAGTCGTGTCCGACACAGACAGAGATCCACACTGAACCGATCAAAGACGTTCTCCTTGTAATTTCACAAAGCGACAGGCATATTCTTTGTTTCGTTGATGCAGCACATACTGACAGTTTTAGCTCTTGCTCTTCTGTTATAGATAGTGATGTTGCTTATCGCATGCTATCATGCAAACACAAGCCAACTAAAACAGGCAAAGCTAACATGCCAGATTGATAGAACCTTTAAAAATAGCAGTGTATTTAAAGACGTAATGCACAACAGGAAGGAATTATCCAAGTTTTCTCTGGGGATCAGAGGAGGAAAGGTTTTGCCTCATTTGACTAAGATGTATACAACTTTCCAGTACTGGAGTGTCAGAGAAGGTGGGATTGAAAAGCTGGTCCCCTTTGACCTCTTTAACAAGGACTGACAAGAAACATTTATCGCTAATTATTACAGCAAATTTAATATAGACAGGGACTAACTTATGGGCTGAAGCCACAGAATCGAAATGAAACTCCTGACCCTTCAGAGACTCTGTTGAGACCAGGACATGTCATGTGCTTTTCCAGACTTGTTTAGACAAAGCCACACCCACTTCCATCTCACACAGCCTAAACAGCAGTTCCACGGATGTATTTAAGAGAACTGTATACAATGTCAAAGGAAGAGTCCTGTTTAGTCCTCTGATAGATGCTAAGTGGTTGTGTAAAGGCCCATAAAGCACATTTGAGACTTCTACCAGCAAATGCAGTGAAGCCAAAAGGTAGATTACAATCTCAAAAATATACTTGAGTAAGAGTGGAGGTACAGCTTCATCAAAAGTACCCGTCCCTCAAATAAACATTTTTTTCACTCCTGTGCCTTACCTCTAATGAGTGACTACCCACCCCTGACAAATTCTGACTGTGAAATAAATCATTTTGAGGGTCTGACGCTCCAAAAACTTTTATATCCACCATGATAAATTGGCTCCAGTGCTTGGTGCACTTCCTAAGGGCTTTATGGTTCCTCATGATTTATCAATTCCAGTCAATCAAGGATGCTCTTGTCATATTTGGGTTTTTTCTTTAAGTTGGTCTCTAAATAACAAAATGAAATTAAAAAAAGGGAAAGAAAAGACAAACAGCCTGATACAGTTGAATTGGATTGGTGGAAATACATGATGTTAGAGAGTGTGTGTGATGTGTCGTAAGTGTAAAGTTAATAAAGTAACAAAAATTTTGTTGTCAACACCATTATCTGTCAGGGGAATGGGCAGTTGAATTCATTCAAATGAGGGCTTATCACTCAATAACACCTGCTCACATACTCTGAATCTGTAAACATCCTCAGAGACGATAACACATCACCAACAAAGCACGTCACCTCGTGTGAAAGTAAAACCCTTTATCATTCAACCTTCCCACCTCATAAATCAAACTATTCCTCACACTTTGATAAACGTTTGTCACCAATAGATACATTATTATTATGGGCTTTTGCTGATAAAATGACAACAGCCAAGGGTTGCAGTTCAGTCAGATTCATTCACAACTGGACTGGATGTGAGGTTTGATGACTGTGTCTGGCCTCTCAGTCGTCTACAAACGAGGTCTCAGGTGGAGGGAGGAAAAAGCAAGTCACCTCTCAGCCACCTCTAAACCAGGTTCTCTGTCCCCACCCCAACCTTTGAACTGCCGTGTCTCCAGCTGCCGGAGCAAAACAAATAATCTGCTCACCGGAGATCAAGTATTTACTGCTTTTGTTTGCTTTGCTGCCATTTGCAGCCAGTGTGACGCCCCCCTCCCCACACATACACACACATACACACACACTCACTCAGCATCAGCCACTCCACTAACCCTACACAGGCGCTGGTTACCACAGCAACCAAGACCCAGACTTATTTGCTAGCTTTGGTTTTTGACCAGGAAAAAAAAAGATCCACTGATTTTGATTGGGAGAATGAAATGCTTTGCTGCAAAATCCCTCAAAATATTAGCCTTGATCAGATCAATAGTAACAGCAGGAAAGTAATAAACAAAGGATGGCAGAGATGATCTTTTCTCCAAATCACCAACATATGAATAAACAACACATGGTGCAGTAAAGAACTTCATTTGAGTTCGGGTCATTTCTCTGGTTGGGTGAAAAGGACACCACGGCTGCATTTAAGCTAGCAGGGAAGAAGTGTTTATCAATTCTGGATGTTTTTTTGTGCAAGGAGGGTCCCACACTGCCGACCTCCTCCTTGCAACATTCAGACTTCAGCATAAGCTAAAATAGACTGAAAACGATGAATCCAGTGTTTAACCAAATACACACTCAAAACACATCCACATCTCCCAGCGCCAGTCTTACTGAGTGCTCAGTCGATCTGAATGCGACATGAAGACTGATGCGACTATTTTTCACCGTCTGTCTCCTATTTTACATTGATGCATTTCAGCCGGTTTATACATCCTGCAACACAGTCAGGTAACCCAGCAACATCATTTCAATGAGAGACGAAATGCACTTTGAATTTTCATTCGAAAAAAAAAAAAAAATTAATACATAAACCATGAGTACCTAGAGTGTTATAACAGTGAGTGTATCTGTTGCATTAGTCACTTTACACCCCAAAGGCAAAGTTTCACTGCTCAGAAATGACTCCAGCAAAAGGAACATTCAACCCATGTGAGTATTCAGGCTGAGTTTTTTAAACCGACTGTACTATAGCATGACTGGTCCTGGGCTCGGAGAAAAACACTGTGGTCGCCTGCTCAGCTAGCCTGGTGGGTGTAGCGTGGCCCGCGTTGCTGAAAGTAGCAGCATCCGCCACAAAGACCCAGAGAAACACTGGCCACAGGCATGTTAACTGTAGCCCCGTGACCCATAAATATGAGGCCATTGTCCACTGCCACAGTACAAACTGAAACATTCTGTCTATGCTCCTGTGTGTGTCTCTTTCACTCTGTGTAATTACAGCTTCACCCTCCACAGTAATTAGGGACTATTTCACAAGGATGTGGAATGTCTCCATGTATTTTCCCCCTTCTCTTCATCTGCTTCTCTCTTCCACCCCCACAACAGAACGTTTTCAAACGTTTCCTTTAAGGGCGAGGAACATCTTTTTCTGTGTAATGTTTCTTAGTGACGGATAAGTAATATTTTGGACAAAAGCAGTGTTAGCAAGGTGACTTCAAAAAAAAAAAAAAAAATCAACCTTTCTCCATCAGCTACGACTACGGAGCTTCTATGCAGTCAATACTTAGATTTAGCACTGAGCATCTCCAGTCTCCATCCTTGAAAAAGCAATGATGAGTAAAGAAAAGAGAGAATGTCTCTAAACCATCCGCCCCCAGACGTGCAGAGAAGGTGGGTGTGCGGAGCAGTAGTCCTCTCTCTGCATCGCAGTCAAAGGCACAGGGAACAAATCTGCCGTTCCACAGGCAATGAATGTTATGATATCTCCTGCAGTGCATAATGCAATCTTTTCAAGGCCCTGGGCACCGGCAGGCATAAACTTGTTGAAACACTATATTCTTTGAGTCAGATATTCAGGAGCTGAAGTCATTTGAAACTCCATTAAATAGCATATTATAAGGCAAGTGGAGTCTGATGTGATATACTGCTGGAAAAAAAAAAAGGGTAAATAAAGTGATGGGTGGCGTCTTCACTCAAGTGACTGCAGTCGACTTCTTAATGTAGGACCGCGCTGACAAAACACGGCACAGAATGCATAGCAGACGGGGCTGGTTTACTCTGGACTCCTTATGGGTCTTTTATGATGTATTTTTCATCAATTAAGTTCCCTTTTATCTCCTTCTGAAACAAACTACAAACCTCCCCTTTTTGCTGTTGCTTTCCTCCCTCTCACTTCGCCTTCTCCAGCCCTTCACCAACCGCAAGTCTTTGAGCACAATGATATGACAGAAACACATAAGAATAATGGCACGTTGTTGCTAAGAGACCACCTGTTCAGATCTCCCACATGAGGTTGTGGTGAAACTGTAGTCCTCTTACCATTATCAGAATATCACTCATTTGAGCGTAGCGAATGTCACGACAATACTGCAACTGAGAGAGGAACCGATTATATAACAAGATGTCTTTTAGGCAGAAAAGCTGTATTTTAGATCAGGGTTGGGTTGGTTTTTTCTTTTTTTTTTTCTTATCAAACAGCATACTGCAGCAGTATTAGACTCATGACACAATGATCCTACAACCAGACGGTATCGAGTATCACGCCTGATCCAGTTAAACGTCAAACAACTACTATGCCTTCCTCATAAACACCATTTGAGAAAATGCCATTTGCTATTTTCCAGGTTGTGTTGACAATAAGGGAGTGGTGTTGCATGGGAAAATGAGTGTTTAGTCCTGAGGGCTATTGGAGAGGGAACACACCCATCTATTTCCTTACCTGCCAGGGTGTGTTCAAAAACCTGCGCCGCATGCAGAACACACATTTCCTATGACAAAGCCTCTGAATATATATATACAAATATGGTATATTGTGCAAAAAGGGTGTGTTCTTCCATGTAACCTTCAACCACCTTTGCTCTTTGGGATAAAAGTTTAAGGTGGAAATGATGAAGCGGTTAAAATGTTGCATCATTGAGTGATTTTAACACACAGCTCCATTCTTCCACAGCCACTAATTAATCTGTTTGTTCACTTCAGTTACAGGCTAGGTCGGCGCTCAGGCTTCATCCATCGCCATGGTAAGAGGCTTGACCCCGGGGGCACAGACACCCAGCGACAGAGGCCAGCTGGTGGACATGCACACACACACACACACTCTGACACACTCATACACGCAAGCACAGAGTGTCAGCCTTAAGTATCTGTCTCACCCCGTCAGTGCGGGAATGACTAGACGTAAATCGCCATGTCTGGAGCTGCCTATCTGTGTGAGGGAGGAGAATGGGAGTGAGTCACAGAGGATCAGGCTCCGGTTGTTGGGCTTACAGGGTTCACTCCCTGCTGATCAAGATAAAGTCATGTCAAAAAAAAATGAAAAAATACAACAACCAAGGAGTGCCTCAGCCTTTACTAAAGCAGCAACGCTCAAAGAGAGATTCTCAATCTGCAGTCTCGCTCTCACTGTGCCTACAGTCCCAGCCCTGTTAAACACACACACTCAACTGGGCTAACATGAGTCACAGCAGCACAGTTACCCCCCTCTTCTCCCCTGCGATTACTCAGTATCTGCCCAGCTGCTGCTGCCATGACTTTGCAGCCGTTTTATTTTTTTTTTATTTTTTCACATCTCCTCTTCCTCTGGAGATGTCTGCTTGCATACAGAGCAGACAAACACAATGACCGTCCACAAAAGCATTTACATGTGTGTCATGGAGAGAAATTAAGGCACCCTGTGCTGTAGAAGTTTAAGTCTCATTCATTTTTTTTTTTGCCCAAAGTTCAAGTTAAATGACTGTTTGATCTTTGCCAGTACTTGAAGGTGCATTTATATTTTGCATGATTAATCTTATGTGCAAAAAAATAAACAACTGCACAACAAGAAGGTAAGTAACCGCAAAGAGTCATGAGTTACAACACTGTGAACATAACTGTCATCAACACTGAGCATCACGCCTATTGTGGCCTGTGTCTGTGCCACTAATGATGAGGTGAGTCCAGTGTGCTGTTTACTGGAGGATTTTGGATAAATATCACACCCTCTCAATGACTCGCATAAGTCATATATTTTTTTAATCTAATTTCGGATACTTATGCAACAAGTCTTGCAGCTTCAGCATTCCCTCAACATGGCTGACAAGCCCATGAAATTAAAGTCTGCACTTCAAACTCATGACAATATGTCATTTTGGACCCAAGCTGATAGCAGCAGATTTCCGTGATCGCCTCTCCCTGTAATATAGTGCCATCTTTTCTCTTTTAGCAAGTGCAGTTTTGAGGGTATGAACACCTTTAAAAAAAAATGCAGCTTACTGAGAAAGAGTGATGCTTTTCATCTGAGTAAAACGGATCCATCTCTTCAAATACTGAAGCACACCAAGAAACTTGCCTCTACACTGTGAGGGAAAATAAGCAGTGACTAGAGATCACACTCTCTGTGACCTTCCTAGCTTTTGCCAAGAGGTCACATCCCCAGCGTGCATGAGGAGACTCTGGCTCTCCAATCCACTGCCCATCAGCGCTCCCGGCTGTCAGGACTCTGACGGGGTGCCTTCACCTCAGGGACGGGGCACTGCGACTTGGTTTGCAATTGAATGAGCAAGAACATCTATGCAAGGACCCGTTCCCCACCCCAGCTGTGCAAGATCCAGACACCTACAGTATGTCTATGTTGATTTACCCACATTAGTGGGTGTAAACACTTGAACAAGCCTCCGTCCGACATAGCGTAACATTTCATTTACAATGAGAAGGATACACTGAAGGCTGTGTGACCAATTCAGGACAGAAATAGCCACCTGAAGTATTTGCTTCCCCTGTTGGCTCTAAAAGAAGCACCAGTCGGTCTCTGCTCATCTGACCTCCTTTCTGATGGATGTCTTTTCCCTGATGGGGAATGAAGCAGCGACCCTCTCCCCATTTCTAGCCTTCTGTTAGGGGGAACCACAGCTGGCTTTGGGCACAAGGGGCAGTTGAAAGTAGGCTAAGATTTAAGGGCTATTATGTGTAGCCAGTGACCAGGAACACAGTGTAACACCAAGTATCAGTGAGCTCAAATTATCTCATGACACAGGTGTGGAGCCCTCATAACATAAAGTTTTGTTAACATTCCATTAGTAGGCACCTGCTGTGAACAAAAGCCCAGAGTAACAAATCACACACAAAAAAAAAGGAATCTGCACTGAAACGATAAGTTAATGGATGAGTGTTTCACCAAAAGTTAATCAGCAACCATTATTTAATTCATTTAACATATCAGTAATTAATAAACCAACAAAGACAAGCATCGCTGATTAGTATTAACCCAATGTTAGCTGCGCCTCTGCATTTTACATCATTGCAAATATTACAAATTTTGGTTTAGGGTGACTAGTTGGACAAAAAAAGCAATTTAATGACATCACAGAAGACATTTTTGCCTCTTTTCTCCCATTTTATAGACAAAACAACACAATACTTTGTTTAAAAAAAGACATAAAAATAAATAAAATAAATAAATCCTGAGAAAAAAAGTAAAAACCCATTGTGTTCTTTCATTACTGTGAATCTTTGTATGCAGCATTGAAGCTTGCATGCAAAGTTCTCACAGGTTTCTATGTAGAACAGGTTTGAATGTTGAAATCCCTGTGGGGCAAATGTTTACTTGTTGCAACAGATAAGCCCAACCTTCTCTGCCAGTCAAACACTGACTTCTGGAATGTCCCTGTTTTAGCAGTAACAGAATAAATCGAAATCCACTGATATCCTGGGGATATTTTACAGAATCAGCGCATGCAGGTAAACTATAGGAATACTATACAGTCCGACGTGGAAGAATTGACTGAGTGAGAGACTTTGATTTTTGAGAGCAAGAGAGGAAAATTTTGCAGAGAGGTGTTGGCTCGATTATCACACCTGGTGTTGAGGAAATATAAAGGAGGAGGACTGAGCTTTTTTTTTTTTTTTGCAAGAAACAACTCATCAATAAATATATAAATAAATGAAAACCTGAGCTGCTGCGCCTTTCCCTGAAGAGATTATCGAAGAAAAAATCCCATGAGGCTCCCAATGCGTCTTGGCCAATGAAAATTAAAGTCTGGTTAATTGCAAAATAACACTGTGTGTTTAAAAGCTAGAATCGCGTTTTCATGTGCGTCTCAAAAACTTTACTCATTAGTTGAACCTCACCTTATAGACATTTTCCGTCAAGCGGTGAACCTCGTCGGTGCGAGACATCGTGAAATCTTCAGCCAGGACCATAAACGTTTTTTTCCTTGAAACGTGTATCCGCGTAAAAGGGGGGGTCAAAATGGCTAAATCAACGAGTTTGGTCAAACAATAGGCGAGGCAATGTGCCTGTGAGGGAGTGAGACGATGCTGCGCTCCCGAAACCCCACTTCAACTAAACGCACCTTCCCTCTCCACATCTGACAGCCCGCTGCGGCCTTCACGGACTCCTCGATGGCTTGGTTTTCTCGATATCTCGGACGCGCCGCAGGAATGTTCAGTAAAAACGTGAAACATCAAAAAGAACATGGTCTAAAATGTAACGGATCTAAAAATAAAATCACATACTGCACCACTTGTGTAGTTTACATGAGAAATACAGCAATTTAAATGATGGCAAAATATTACAGCCCAAACTGGGCTACTTTAACCTGATTGTTTTTAATGGTCATAATAAAGTGTTGTATTTAACAAAGGCAATTTTTAAGTGAAAGTCAGTCATATTAAATGAAAAAAAATGACCTTACCTCTACCCTACTACACTTCAATGGCTTCCATTTATCCTTGCGCTTTTTTCTACCACATACACGCTGTAACGACCCAGGGTTGTTCTATTTTAATTATTTTGCTACATTAACTGATTTGTTTAACCCTTGGAAATTGCCCCTCTATTTGATTTGTCATTGCTTGCGAAGAGCCAAGGTACATCAAATCCTAAATGCAACATTTCCTACTGCATTTTAACGCAGCACCATCTTGTCAAAGTGTTGATTTAGTGCCCGCCTCCATATTTTTGTACCAATAGAGCTCCGGCATTCCTATAAAATATAGAGATGCATTTATTTCTTCACAAAAAACGTCTAACTGGAAAAAAAAAGACTGCATTTACATAGGCTTGGTTAAACTGACACTCAATAATTTGTATTATGAACCTTAAATGCAGCACATCACTTAAATTTGCATCCATCTGAAAAAATAACTCTACAGACATATAATGTGTATTCTGCTGTTTGTTTTGCTGCCCACTCCAGCCTTTGTGCAAACTGCTGCTGTGATATGGGTGACCTATAGGATGATGAGCGGTGCAGTAGTCGCTATGAAGTTTCTCTTTTTTCTTTGTTAGCAAAAGAACATTTTATACAGGCCTATACAACAGCAAAAGGTTGTAAGCAACTCTGATTGTTTTCAGTAACACCATAGGTGCTGTTTTTTCACACTGGATAATTTGTGCAAACTTCAGTGTACATGCTAATTAGAGTCTAAATGCCAACTTAGTGTAGGACTGTAAATATTATATTGGTGTTCCTGTCTAAACATCTCCCACATATCAGCAACATGAGCTTTCTACTTTCTGTCAGAACCACACACAAACACACACACACACGCACGCACGCACGCACACACACGCATTACTGTTGTGATGTGAATGAAGACACCTGTTTTGGTTACCGTTGAGCCAAAAACCTCTAAAAAACTAGCAGAGAGAGCCCCCTTCTGGAGAAAATATGACTTACATGCTGAAAATGTGAACACAACATTGATGCTGCTGAGCCAAATAACTTTAAAAAATACAACTCAGTTTATGAAGAAAAGTCCAAAAAACATGTTGTTTGCAAGAGCTCAGTTTACTATGGAAAACAACTGCAGTTCATGTGAAAATCATCTAAAATGTGTTCTTTCATCCAGTTACACTAATTTACACAAATAAAGCATTTCACTTCTTTTAGGTACAGATTTCAGGGGGCAGTAAACTGGAATACAGACACAGTGCTGATCCTGTAAAATGTGTAAAAGCGCAGCAATGTCTGCAGGTACCACCTTTACCTTACTAACAAATAAATATGAAATACTGAAATGAACAGAATTGGTACAAAGACACCCAACCACAAAATTCAGTCTCTGTTAGGCTGCCAACATCTCTCTGCCTGGCTTGTTCTTTGCTTCTCTCCTCTCTAAAAAAGAAAGCATAGCAAATGATCAGGCTGGCATCAATAACAATATATAAGTGCATAAATGTTTATGGTGTAAAACTGAGAAAAATCCAACTGTACCTGGTTCAGCCTTAGCTGCCTCTGGGACCTCAGGTAGTGGCTCAGTGGGGACCTCGGGGAGTGCTACATCTTCTCCCTTTTTCAGGAGACATGGACAGAGTTACAATAAAGAATACACTAATCAACTAGAAGAAGAATGATTTGGAGGTCTTACACTGGTATGGTCACATGTGGTCTGCACACTCTCAAGACAATGGCTTACGGTGGTAAAATTAACATGAACTTCCAGGGCATATGGCTCTGGCTGACATTCCAGCAGGAGACATGCCAACTGCACACTCCCTTAGAACTTGTAATATCTGTGTGGCATTGTGTTGTGTCATAAAATATACATTCTCCTTTTAGTCTAAGCAGCCAAGGGCACTTTTGTGCAATAATAACGCTGTTAAATCAGCATATTGAGAAGACACCCCTGTCTAATGGATGGAAAATCTTGGCATAGGGGAAGCGCCCACTTACATGGACTCGAACATTTTTTTTGTGAAGAGAAATTTTATTTATTTATTTATTTATATCTTTTATTCTAACTTAGAGAAATGGAGCAAAATCAAAAGTGTTTTGTTTATATAATTTTGTTCAGTGCAGAATCTGTGTCTGTACTCAAGCATGACACATTATAATTTGTGTGGTTTGTGTGTCATTTGGAATAATGATTAGATCACAAAATAACAAAAAATCTGCTGGAGATATTAATTATTATGACTGTTTCCATAATAAACCTTATAATTAGATAGGAATAATGATATTGTGGCTTCCTTCAAATTGCTTCTTTACTTTGCTAGAATTATTCTCCGCCTCAGTAGACAGCTACTGCACAAATCTAAGGTCAAAATACCAACATGTGTTGTTGGTGTGAAATCCCCACTTGACTCAACTCTGAATCACAGCTTAACCACAGCACCGTTCCAGTGGAAGCACTGAGTGGAAAACAGTTAAAGCCTGTGGTCACAACGGGCTCAACACCCACCTGAGTGATAGCTTCCAGCTCTGCTAAAACAGCATCCTCGTCTTCCTGCGTCAAGGCTCCAGCCAGCATTTCATCTATTTGCTGTGGGAGCAAAAAATGTGTTAGCTGACAGCAAAGTGACAGTTTATTTTAATGTGTGCAGTGGTTCTGATTTAAGTTCATAGTTTGTTTTTGATTACATGCAAGAAATAAGGTTTGTGGTTGACACAAGAATTTTAGGTTTTGTTCTACAGCATAAAGTGTCAGTAAAATACTCAGCCTATACTTTTTGAAGCTTTTAGGTGTCTTAAAAAATGTGTTTGCTAACAAGTTGCTCAGTAAGATTACAGATGTTGTCAGGAATGGTTAACATTAAACATGTTAACCAATCTACTCATGTTCATAGTTGTACTCTTACAAACTATTCTATATAAAATAATTACAAACTCTAGATTTATAAAGTTATTGTGTGTTTTGTACAGTGAAGTGGCAGGTTGATGATAACTTTTATATTGGCCAATAAACATATATCATCCTGACAGCACTGTTTTAATATGAAGAATTTATTGAATAACTTCCTGGTCAAATTAAACAATATTATTGTTCAAATTAAGCCATAAACAGTACTGTCTATTACCATTTGTTGGTGCAATTTAATTGAATTTAAGTTAAATTAACCTAAATTCACCTAAAGTATTAGAAGGTAATGTAATCATTTTACAGTCAAAATAACCTCTGTGAAGACTTTATTTTGTATTGTACTTTTTGTTAAATAATACTGATGCATTATTATGTGAGCAGAATCAATCCTATTGCTGTTTGTAAAGGTGAAGTAATTCTAACTAACCTCTATGCTTTTAATAGTTTAATCTATAATTTACAATATTATTCATAACAATCTTGTTCACATCACATTTCCTTCTTTATTGAAGCTGAAAATTAAAAAAATAACTAGTTTAAGTTATTGAATAAATATAATAGAGTAAAATGTACTTTTTTTATTCTTTCACATTCAGTAGAGGAGAAGTAT
>JAPZDV010000009.1:9299054-9310605 GCA_029814665.1 Acanthurus lineatus | reverse complement strand
GATCTATATGAAGAATTTATTCAATAACTTCCTGGTCAAATTAAACAATATTATTGTTCAAATTAAGCCGTAAACAGTACTGTCTATTACTATTTGTTAGTGCAATTTAATTGAATTTAAGTTAAATTAAGCTAAATTCACCTAAAGTATTAGAAGTTAATGTAATCATATTACAGTCAAAATGACCTCTGTGAAAACTTTATTTTGTATCGTACTATTAGTTAAATGATACTGATGCATTATTATGTGAGCAGAATAGATACTATTTCTATTTGTAAAGGTGAAATAATTCTAACTAACCTCTATGCTTTTAATAGTTTAATCTATAATTTACAAGATTATTAATAACAATCTAGTTCACATCACAATTCCTTCTTTATTGAAGCTGAAAATTAAAAAGTGAATAGTTTAAGATATGAAATAAATATAATAGAGTAAAATGTACTTTTTTTATTCTTTCACATTCAGTAGAGGAGAAGTATAAAGTAGCATGCATGTGTATATGTACCTCAGAAAATGAACAGAAAAGGTTTGCTTTCCAACACTGCTCACACCAATTATAAACACATCATAGACTTTTTATCAACAGTAACTGTAAAGTATTAACAGCTCTGTACAAGTGTTTTGGTGACTAATACTTACCCTTTGATACTCAATCGACTCCTGGGTCTCATCCAGGATCCTCTCCACATCTTCAATTGACATCATCTGTCACAAGCAAGGAGAGGAAGTCCATATTACAGAAGAAAAGTGCTTTGGATGAAAAGTGTTTTGCAAATATTCTGGCAAGCTTCAGAGTTTCCTGAGCAAGATCTGTGCACTGTATCCAAGGATGTGCAGCAGTCACACCGCTGTAGTCAAGGCTTTGCTTCTTAATCCTTTAATCTTCAAACAATGTGCACCAGCTATGCTAACACAAACCATAAGCTTTCTCTGCTGCTCAATCCTCACCCAAGGATCACATTAAAGAAACTGTGCTTATCAGTTGAAACTTTGGCATTGTTGCACTGTAAACTCATATATCTAAAGCTTAAGGGGGTATTATTATCACATGAGGGTGAAAGGCATATTTTCAAATAAAAAAAATATAGGAAATAAACATAAAAGCATATCTACCTTGTGCATACTTTTCAGACAATCGTTGCCAACTTTGAGCCCCTCGATGACTTTCATCTCAATTTGCATGAACTCAATATCTTGAACCTGTTGATAAATGTTTGCATGAAAAAAACAGAAATTGTAAAATGGCAAACAAAAACAAACAAAAAAGCAAGTTTCAATTTTTTCTGGATAGTACAAAAACAGCTTGCAGCTTTGTTTCTCTCATACAACTTTGACTAAATGGCGGTTCATAATGCTATACATACAGTATTTCAACACAAAATTCTCAACACACTTTGGCTGCTCAGATTAAGGATGGAATTTGCAGTAAATCTGTTTGATTGAATTACACAGAATACAGGGGGATTACAGCACAATACAAGAAGGGATTAGGAACGAAACTACAGCTTTCAGATTGTGGAAATTATATGTTAATATATCAGACGGAACACATGAGCTGTGGCTTTGGGACTTGATGGTATGATGGTATCAAAGAATGTAATCTCACTAAACTTACCATGCGCTCTAGGTTTGAAATCTGATTTTCAGTCCTGTCTAGAAGCTGATCCTGATACCTTTTTTTCTTAAGAAGCAGCAGAGCTTTTCTGCAATAACAAATAAAGGTGCAAAATGTAAAACAGCGGAGAGTATGTTGTTTCTGGAGTATTAATGCAAAGAGAAAACAGATTAATACAATAACAGATGATGTCAATAAACCCAATAAGGTGTCTGCAACTCATGTTTCAGAATTACTGAGGTTCTGTAATGCATGTACACCTATAGTGTCCCAAAGTACCTCTAGTCAAGAGACACATCAAGTATGTTATATGACAGTACAGCACTTTCTAGCACTAAGCTTTGAAAAAAAAAATTGGTCAACTATTTGTTTTAATATTGATATAAAATATTTTGTTTTCCTTGTTTTATTGTTGCCTGGCTTTATTGTGGTCTGCTTAACGTTATACTGATATCGACGTGATTCAGATCTCAACTAAAAAGGGTAAATTAGCTTTGTTATGCTCACTCTTTCCTGCCATCTTGTAGCAACTGCTTTGCCAGAAGTCGCTCTTTCTCCAGTTGTATTGTTATTCTCTTTTGGTACTGCTTCAGCTTATCTCTCTGCTGTTTCAGTTGCTGTGGAAAAAGCATAGAATAAAATATATTCAACGTCAACAATTGTACACAAACAAATACTAATAATAAACCTTTCACGTTCTTATTTCAATGAAAACAAAAATTTCAGACAAATTAATATAAAATCAAGCTGGCAAATGTGTAAAATAAAACACATTACTCCGCTTGACCAAACAACGTTAACGGCAAACAGTAATCAACGTTGCCTAACGACCACAGCACAGTGCAGCTAGCTAGCTAGCTAGCTAACACCTGCCTTGTACTAATGTAACGGGAATTATCTGCCGCTACAACGGCTTCAACGTTAAGCTCACCAAAATGGCTTTGTCTTGTTCCGTTACACGAGAAGGGCGGCTCTTTCTCCCAAAAACGTTGCCCATCATTTAGCCACATCCCCTCCACATCCTCCTTCATCAGCAGACAAAATATCACTGTTTACCGAACATTTTTTCATGTTAAAAGACAGCCTAGTACGGCTAGCAGGCTAACTGACAACCACCATGTTTACAGTTGTTCCGCGTTTCCTACGGCAACCCAGACAGGCCACTCGGTTGGTCTGGTCAGTGCTTTACATACGTTGGTCAGTACTAGCATATAGACAGAGCTGCCATATCACCGCCGGTGTAATGTATCAGTTTTACATTATCAGCAGATAAAAAGGAAATTTTGCTGAGATTTACTATATTGGACCATGGATCAGCAAAATTTATCATCAGCCGTCATAAAATAACATTTATTTTAAGATTGCTTATAATTTTATGTCCCGTCAGCCGAAAAAAAAACAGTACATAACCATCAGCATCACATCACTCCCGGTAATGCGGACAGCTCCCGACTCCCCGGTGGGATCCAGGATCAGCACCTCGGACAGCGATCATTGCACTTTTTACATGACACTTTTGAAATTAACGCACCTCAACTGACCAAGAGAATATTATAACCTGTGGATTTATTGATGGTGTGCGGAAGTAATCACAGCTTATCATAATGGTTAACTTAAGTACTTTTTGCTTTGCAACACTTACAACAGTTTTGTTTAAGTTCCCTTAATGAAATTTTCACAGGTTTCCATCAGCTTGAAAACAACTAAAGAGTACGTTGGTCTAAATGGATTAAATTAAATTGTGCAGCGATGATTATTAGTAAATCTTATTTATGTTATCGCATTTTGGGAAAGAGTATTACAAAGAGCAATTTAACACCCTACCTAATAATAACCTTTCTGTAATCAGGAATTCCAGGATAATATGTCACTATTTAGTGCGGTTACAAGTGCCATGCTGTTGAACCCAGAGGCAAATAACAATTTAGAGGAATGTAGAGGGCAACTAATTTTCCTGCTTGAGGATATGGCCTTGGGTTAGAATTTTTTCCACTGGTACTGCACCCTTGTGGGCACTTCATCACATTTTCCAGCACATCTTGCCACCAGGAGAGTATTTTATCATGTTTTTTGCGGTATAGGAACATCCTAGAGAACTTTTATTTATGTATTATTTTCTTTGAGAATGGAGACACCAGGGGTTTCAACCAGAAGGGACCCAGTTATTTATCCTGGTGTTGAGTTGCCCTTTAATTTTGTGAACCACTACAGATATAGCCCAGTCTGCTCCCTGTGAAAGCTATCACTGCTGACATCTCTCTTACAGTTAAGATGTTTTATAGGCCAGAGGCACATTTTCTATCAGTTTTTTGGATTTCTGGCACTGACAGAGGATATTTCTCTGTGTGGTATTACCAGGTGCTGGTAACCTGAAAAATCCCAGTTAGCCTGATGTCATTAATCACTACAGGTAATCCAATCAGATTGAGAGTAAAGGATTATCAATTAGTAGCAGGCCTAAATAAAGACTGACACACTAACAGAACGACGTGAATACATCATTTATGGTAAAACATTAGTTTATTTATACATTATCAAACACAGAAAACTGGATTCAGCTGATCTGTCCAACACTAAAGAGAGCACATTCTCATTCACAGGACACTGGGGGTGGATGGATCTATGGACAAACTTTAAATTTCTGCATGTTTAGCTTATGTTTTACCAGCTATGTAACAGCACAGTAATACATAACAGAAGGTGAATTAATGAGCACCCATTGGTGCTTATTTATTCCAGGCGAATCTATCCTCATGCAACTATTATATAGTCTTAAAGTGTGACAAAATGACAGTTAACCCCATGATCATGTGACTCATCTTTGATCAGCAGATCAAACACTGCAACATACAACGCTGATTCCAAGACATTGGGATGCTTTGTAATGCTGTGTGTAATGCTGTGTGAAACAATAAAAACAGAAAGAACAGTCGTGAACAACCAACCTGAGTTTACCAACATTGATTTTATGAAGTTTCCTGAACCTGTGTAGGACTGTCCTTAATAAAATCATGTATTTTACAAAGCGGCGAACTTCGCCCCATCCTTGCTTTTGAACCACTGAGCCTTTTGAAGATGCCCCTTACATATCCAAACATGGCACTATTTCCTGTTATCAATCAACCCATTTTTTCCTGTAAAATGTTCCAAACAGGTGTTTTCACAACTTTCTATTAAGTTTTGTTCCCACTGTCCCTACTTGCTTGAAGCCTGCTGCTGTAATCAAACTCAAGAACAAGCATCTATTTACAAAAATCAATTATGTTGAAGAGGCAAAACAAATGATGGGGTGTCCCTGTACTGTTTTCAATTAAGTATGTATATTTAAAAAAGGATTATAAATACATAACATTCTGTTTTATTTATGTTTTGCACAGCATTAAAACTTTTTTGTAATCAAAGCTGTACCATCACAACAACAGCAACGAAATGCGGCACAACTAGGAAGAGAAAAATAAAATGAATTGCAATAATGAACTTAAAGCATGTTTGGCTGTTCAAAACAAAACTGCAGTGTTTGGCATTGTTTTTATTGACATATTAATTACGTGGAAAAGCTAAAATGATGGTGTTTCAGTCCAAATATCACCAATAAAAATAACACAAAAGCCCAAACATTAATGGAATAAAACCATTGCCAAAAAGTAGGGGTTTGCATAAAGAGTCAAAAAAGGCCTTAATAGAAGTCTGTGGGCCATCTTTAGCCATCCCACTTTACATTAAAACACTGACCACATTTATGATCATCTCTATTTAGGCCACCAGCATATAGGAAAAAAGCAAAAACCATTTCTGATCCAAACAGTTTAAAGACTCTTGATTTGGCTCGTATAAATGCTAACAATGGAGCAACAGTCACTTCATACATCACAAAAACATCAACAACAGTCTCCAGGTGAACCTGTACAGGCAGTCTCTGTTAAAAGAAACTGCATGCAGGGCTTTCAGAGCACTGCATTGGTGTGTTACTGAGGTAATTGTCTCATTGGCCTGCTTTCATGTCACGGATTGGGACGGTGTGCTGCAGCTCCCGTAAACAGGATTATGCCATAGAGACAGCCTCCTTGGTAAAGACCCAGAGTCTCAGACAGTGCTTCTCTGAAAAGAGTTTAGAGAGGTCTACACCTGGAAGTCAGTCCCAAAGTGTCTGATCTGGGCGTCAGTCATAGATAGATAGGTGGTCCTCATACTGGGCGAATACTGCAAGGGAAATAATAAGAAAAAACACAGGTAAGAAAATGTGCATTAAGTAAAAAGCATCTTGATCAAATTAAACATTAACAGAATGTGATGTGATTTAAGTTTGATGATGAGCTGCTCTTTTACTAATGGTGTTACATGTAACATTTTAGCACCAGTTACAGTAGAATTCCTACACAGAGGTGAAATAAGTAATGTGTACTGCATATAAAAGATTAATGTCTACTGCAAAGTGTCTTATTTAAGACTATGTACTAAATGAATGACATGAAACTGTTCTCATACAGAGAGCTGAACCTGGGCTACCTGGGTGAAAACCTAACAGCCTTACCATATTAAACATGTAAAATGTATAAACTTTGCTCTTTATATCATGACCCATAAATTATAATTGATTTAAATAATCTGAGGTAAGTAATTTTACTGTAATTGGTGTCAACATGTTACATTTACCACCTGTAAGAGCTTGTGGAATCACAAGTTTAATGTAGCAAGGAGCGGGTGGAGAGCGGACAGAGGGGTATGAGTCAGGGGTCAAGGAAAAAAACACTGCCAGGAAGTCATACAGCTGAGGTACTGTATGATGGAGCTTTCATACATTCTGCATAGCAAGTGCTGGTACAGAGGTGAGCCCACATTGTATTTCAGGGAATGTAATGAAAATGAAATCAAACAAATCAGGAAGAAGAAAGACTACAGAACACTTACGGTTTTTAAAAGTCTGAGTGAAAAAAAATTGAAAATAGCAAAAAAAAAGTTAGTCGCAAATCACAGCAGTTAGTTACGTTATTGAGAAACCATGCATCCAAAAATGCATTGCAGGGTTGATTCACAAAAAAAGAAAAAAAAACTGTTTCTCTCTGTAGATTCACACACTGCTGTATTGTTAATCTACTACAAATGTATTTTTACAAAGCATCTCTGCAATACGCACAAAATAAAAAACACACATCAGTACCTCACAAAAACGTGCCTCACAGAGGCAATTTAAAATTTCCAACAATGGAGCACATTTTCTCGTTTTCTCTCTCTCTCTCCCTCAAAAGATGTTTCAAGTCTTTGGTACGCTGTGAATGCAGCCCAAGCACTGAGTCAGCCACGCACTGAGAAAGCTTAATAGAAAAGAAACTTCAACTAAAAGAAAACTTCAGCTGTGGATTTACCAGGGTTATCTTTTATCTAGCTTCAGCTCTGGGGACACACTACATGCTCACAAACTATGAGATTTACCATTAAAACAAGAAACCTGCTGTCTTTAATCTTCAGAAACCCCGTGGTTATCTCACACATATATCACAGTGTGCATTAGTCTTTACTGTTACTTTAAAAGAATTAGACTACAATCTAGTGCAGTGGTGAAAAGGACATGGGAAGGTGCTCACAGTTTAACACTGAGTGCGCCTGCATACTGACAATGAATGAACTTCAGTCAATGGCCAGCAGGGAGCAGTCTTCCATCACTTGCAAAGCAACATCGGCTCCCCTCACTAAGTGCTGACAGTGTGAGGTTCTACACAGTGTGCATGTGTTGTTATGTCTGCCGTGCTGCCTTGCATGCTTTCTGTTAGTGTTGCGGCAGTGGTGAGGTCAGTGGGGGCCGTCATCCTCATCACACTAAGGACACTAGAGCCTCATAGGGCCAACGCACCGAGGGAGGTGGAGATCCTCTCCCTATCAGAGGCACGTTCTCATATCGAGGGCTCCCTCCAAACAGCATGGACTGATTCCTGTGACAGAGAGGGAAAGAAAGGCAATAAGAGATTTAACACACATATGCTAATATACTGCCATCTTCTATTGACCTTACATGTACTCAGAGGGTGGTATGACACTAGAAGAAGATTGCGGAGGTGGATGGAGGCTGGCCTGGCTACCGAGGCTGCTTGTAAAACTACAGAAACTGTGGATGTTGGACCTTCTGGGGTTGTAGGATATTCGCCGCGCTTGGGGGTTGAACGGGTCTTCTTCGTCTATGTCGTCAAACTCTTTGTCCCTGGACGAAAGTGGGACACACGACACACACACGCATAAAGAAAAGACAGAAACGGGGAGAGTGCATGCGTTAACATTTGCAGGAGTGCATCGCCGGCAGTACGTAATGGGATAAGGAGGTTGCTCGGTGCTGACCTGTTGCCCATTAGTGTCCACACTCTGAAAACCGTACACAGCATGGCAGAGAGTGTGCAGGCAGCCAGCAGAGAAAACAAAGACAGGTAGAGGAGACCTTCCACCCCATCATAGCACACACCCATTAGGGCATCCAGGTAGTCCTAGAAGAATGGACACGTATATAGCACAGTCAGTTATTATCAGAGTCACGTATAAAAGAACTTCCAAAGATAACATCAGTTTTTTATATGTGTATATTAGTCCCTCCACTCACACAGAGATGAAATTTGCTGAGCGAAGTTAAAAAGTGGTGATTTGAATCATGAAGTTTAAAGAAAAAAAAACATCACATCAGCATTCTGATGGTCTGTTACGAAAACATTTTAGCTTCAATCACTTTTAGGGGGCCTTTGACTGATTTTTATTCATATCCTGCAGGCTAACCTAACTGTTGTTACAGACTCAAACCATTTGTGCCAATGCTGAAGTAGAATCAAAGCCAGGACTACTCACTTTTTCATAATTCCATTACTGTTCCAGTCATTACAAAAACTGAAACTTGTCCTCAAATGTGTAATTGGCCAGCATCAGAAGTTAAAAGTCCCCTGCCAAATTAAAATATGATTTTTTTGCTGATGTCTTTTTAAATGTAAGACCTTGACTTTACTGACTTGCCTCCATGCAAAGTTTGACACCATTGAACTGTTCATATCACCCTCCTTTACTAAAGGATGCAACACCTGTAGTTTTTGTGAATTTAAACACTAAAAAGGCAAGCTAGATTTGTTACATCCCAAATTCAAAGCCATTTGTATGCAAAGCAACCTAAAACCTTAAGCAAAGACCATTCATGTCAGTACAGTTCACTTTGCATAAGCACAACTAAAGATGCTGGGCCAGCAACTGCCAGCTACAAGCTAACAAGCTAACAAACAATACTGATAAAAGATACTTCCTACAATTACATTTGAAAAATCTGCTGAGGTCCATACATGTTTGAGCTTCATTTTAAGTCTCAAACATGACAAAATCCCACGAATGTTTCAGTTCAACCTAACACAAGCAGCGGTGGTGGGCGGAGCACAAGGACTGTGATTGACAGATCGAGAGTTTTCATTGAGGGAAACAGAGTAGATGTGCTTCCAGCTACTTTTTCAGAGCTTATTCTTTTTACTTTTTACGTACGAAAAAGGGCAAACCATATTTTTATCACATTTATTTTTTATTTTTACTTGCTTCAAACTTACCTTGGGAGGGACTTTAAAATAGACCGGCTATAAACAAGATTACTATTCTAAATATGAGACTTTGTCACACTTGTGTGTGGGAAAAGCGACTCCAAGTATTTATAGCAAGGACAGTGTCAGAAATGCAGCGCCTGGACTCTCACAGAGACTTTAAATCTCTTAACACAATATTGTTTTGTTGTTTTTCCATGGTGAGACCTTCATGTCCCTCTGATGACATGCACGTTACACATGCTTTCTTTTTTCTGCTTTGCTTGTTATATTTGAGTAATGACTGACAAGCTCTGAGAGGGATCTTGACATTTGTGTGGTTGTGTGTGTCATCGCTGTTTTCACGCACAATTTAAAGTGTTTACAGCATCCTCGCTTTAGTGTAAATAGAATACTCAAGTACTACCATATTAGCGGCATGCATACTACCAACCTGCTTATAGCGTGAGTACAGTGCCCACCCTCCATAATGTCTCATCCATCAGCTTTTAATGGCAAACTACACAGTATGCATTGCATTTTTCATATGAAGGTTTGAGCTAAAAAATTGAATACTAAAAGCTATCTGATGTTACAATAACAGCAGCAAGAGAGACTCATTTCAGTCCTGATGTGTCCCATTATGATACAGCTCTGACAATCTGAAACCTGCAAAAGTAAAGTTAGACTCTATAGTAAGAAAAAGGTGGTGAGGTGGTGAATAGAGTCTGTCTAGCAGGTACAATGTGCACTGACAGGTGTAGAGGTATATCGAAACATCTCAGTACAAGAGATATGGTTTAGAATCAGTCAAGTTGTTCTTTGCAGTGGCTTTGAGCAGCTCAACAAAGCAGCTCTATTAAAAAAGTGTCCCAGCCGGAGTCTGACCTCACCTTATGCAGCCCGCGGCAGTCGAGCAGGGCTGTTAGCTGGTGTATACTGAACTCAGTGGAGTTCAACAGTCGCTGGATCCCCAAAAGGTCTCTCTGTATAACAAGGGATAAACGACAGGAGAGAATGATACACACCTTACCAAAGACTGGCGTAATAGTCTGTCAGCATGCCACTTACCTCAGCAGTGGGGAAGAAAGGCACGGAGAACTGCAGCAAGCCCTGGATCTGGATTTGCATGGTGGTCAGAGAGCGCTGGCAGACTGTCAAAGACTGTGAAAACATAATCACCCACGGCCATCACACGCACAGACATTCAGCGTGAACAATGAGAGGATCATATCAAGGAGAGAGCATTGTTCGGGAGCAGCATGTCAACAAATAAACTGGTGTTAAAGGAGGCTTTATAATGCGCTTAACATGAGGACACACTTCTTTCCAGACAAATAGGCCCAGATTATCCTTTGCCAACGACCGTCTCGCCCACCAGTCACTGTGCCTCCTCCCATTCCCACCACCCAATCTCAAGTACAAACAAAAGAGTAATATTTATATCAACTAGGTCATCAGAGGGAAATATAATCCTTACCGACATAACAAGCTTCATTTTAATCCCTAAATGGATGCTGTAGCAGTAACTGGGTTTAAATAATTACTGGTCATTGATTTATCCTCCACTAAATCCCTTAGTTCATGTCACACAGAGTCAGTGCTATGAAAACTAAAGAATTACCACATTGCAGTTGTTTGGTTCTGCAACCAGTAAGGTAGCAGTGTATTTTTAAGTGGAATAAAAGTAATTTTTACAAAAGAGCATTATCACATGGTGGAACAACAATCACCTGTAGCTCAACATCAGCAAATAAACACGTTTGTGTTTAACTTCAAATGTGGCTGTGGCTGCAGAATAGCTGCAAATTGTAAAGAATTTATGCCTAATACACAAGTTCAATATGTTCAGCACAGACGATCTAAACAATCAGCCCAGGTTCAAGGTGTGCACCCAAGAGTGCTGTCACCAATTCAGTTTTTGATCAAATGTGAAATATGGTCACAATCTCCCCTTCTGAGTTACTGTGCTGAATAATGGCCAGACAAGAGTTTTTGCAGAACATTATGATATCACGGAGAAGCTGACCTTTGAGCTTAAATTGAATGATGTCACACAGGCATTGAACTGTGCAGGGAAGGTGAAATACTCCTTATTGGAAAGTTAGCATCAAATTCACACTGTGTGCACTAAAACTTGACATTGGGTTCAGTGACAGATTAGATGATCTTGAGGGCTGACTTCATTCTCCTGTTCTTAAATTTGTTCACCCAGCAATATCATCTGGTGCACGCGGTCATGCACAGTGAGATGATCATAACTGTTATCCGAATGCCTCTCGCAAAATGTTCTTTTGGAGCCATTACAGCTCCGACATCACCTTCGTAAGCGACATCCAGATGTAAACCAATTCTCATTAAGAAATACAATGAAAAACATCTGGAGCTTTGTGCTTGTACAAGATTA
>JAPZDV010000009.1:9249703-9298954 GCA_029814665.1 Acanthurus lineatus | reverse complement strand
CGTTGTGCTTGTACAAGATTATATGTCCAAGTCTGCTGGCCATGAAATAAATGGTTTCTTAAGAGCCGCTCTGTATTGAATCGGTTGCATGGCAGCTGTATAATTTGTATAATTATTTTGGAGGCGATTTCAAATGCACTCAAATTTAAAGCATCAATAATCAGCCTCTCTGGAAGGAGAAAGCGGGCTTAATGTTTCCTAAAAAAATTGTCATGTATGCAAGAAGTGATGGCCTGATGTGTTTAAACATAGAAATAAATCAAAATAACACAAGTTGCCCATGTGCAGTTGCTGCCTTAATGCATAATGTACAGTAAATTGAATAAATTGCTAAAAAAAAAAGAATGTTGCCAGTGAGAATACCCCAAGGCACAGATTATGCACAGGGTAAAAAGACACGGCTAATTTTCGGAGACCCACATATGAAAAAGGAATATTCTTTGATCAAAATTTATCACTTTAAGTAGTTAAATTAAATTAGTGTTGTGGGCTCATTTTTCAGAACAGCCGATTAGGGCCCGATAATGATCTGTCTGCAAGGAAAAAGCTCATTTTAAAATAGCAAATACATTTCCCAGTTTGTTTCTCTTTGCAAACATCTACATGTGTGAGCAGACAACTGAGACTTTGACATTTTGTCGATACCTGCTGGAAAGGGTTTTGTAGATTCGGACTGCAGAACAAATAATAGTGCGCAACATCTAGAGAAAGAGAGAATAGAGACACAGAGAGAAAGATTAGCTTTGTGTCTTACAAGTCAGTGACAGAGAACTGTGTGATTCTGTTTGTTGAGATAAATCACCTGCACTGATGAAATTCTTGGTTTGGTTCACAATGAACTTGTCTGGAGACACGCAGAAGTCACTGGTGCCCTGCATGAAAACAACCACACGCTGTTACACCACAAGTATGCAAGAACCAAGAAGAGCGCAGTATTTATTCAACCCATGAACTGGATCCAATTTCTTGTGCAGCAGCTGAGAAAAACTGATTTTGCAATGGGCAGTTATTGACAATCCTTCAACAACCCAAAGTATTTGTTTTCCAACATTGTTATCGCCCTCTAACTCCGGAGCAAGTCAGAGCTTGAGAAATGAAAGTATCCACAGAAAAATGCCCTCAGACGTGTTCAAAAGAGCAGCATGTGCAACAAAACAGATCTACCGTACATATACATGCATGTGCATGAAATAAGACCACAGAAAAATGTACCATATGCAGCAACAGAGCTCAGGCTGTGTTGAATATGTAGAGCATGTCGTGCTTTGCTGACCATGGATGAAATCTACAAAATATGTTCACGCTCCCTAGCTCATCCATGGAAAGCTGCTAATGTGCACGGCTAAACAATTAGGGGGTCAAAGTCACGTAGTTACTGTACGTTTGGTCTTAGGTCCCCAGACAATAAATAAAGGCAACAAAAAGAGAGCAAATAACTGAGCTAAACAATATTTTTACACACAACATATTAAACAGCTGATAAAAAATGAAAGGCAAAGGTTCACACTGATCATTCTCAAAGGGATCCATATGTCTGTTATGTTGCAGAATCAAATATAACAACCTCATATCATTTATTCCTGGTGTAACACAGTCTTGTGTCAGCTCCTTTCATGTCAGCTCCAATCAAAAAGAGCCCAACTCAAAGTGCTGCTGTGCTGAAACCTGCTTCCATCTAACACAGCAATTATCAATGAAGAAACATAATGCAATAAAGGATGCAACAAAGTAAAACACATGGGAATGCAACTGTAAAGCAAGACAAGACACGCAGTCTGTCAACCTAACCGTTATGTGCCATTTCCACGGTTAGACTCACACTTGTTCCAGCGCAAATCCTGATTACCAACATATCTCTAAAGTCGACTTGGATCACATGACTTGTGTTTTTCAGCCGAAACTGTACAGCACTGTTGTTACCTTTCATCTCTGTCTCATTATACTGGCTGGGACATTTTGTTTATGCTTCGTCTCATCAAATATGTATAAATTTATGAGCATTTTCTAGGACACCACCATCATCCACCTTCCTTTCAAGATGCACCATGTTTTCGCACTGTGCAGTTCTGAGCAATACTTCACTACTTTTTTCATACTTGCTTTTGCATACTGCCCATATTTTTTTTTTTTTTGATAATCCACTTATGTGTGAAGTACTGGCCTCCCTATTAATAATAAAAAAAGTAAAAGTTATTGAAAGAATTTACTTCAGATCACTTGTGTCATAACATTCTGACAGAGACGTATGCGAGAGACGAGCTATACTCAATCATTCTGGCAGCCTGGAGACGAGGTCAGAGGTCTTAAATACATACATAAGTATGTCTATGATTCTGTTAAAACTGCAGAGAAGCTCTACATTCTCCGAGAAGCATACAAGATGTCTACATTTCATACCCGCGTAGTTAATTTCAGCTTGAAATCAGCTGTCGACGCACACACACACACAAAACACACTTTGTTTTATTCTCTGTTTCTCCTGCCTCACTTGAAACAGCTGTCCAGATGTTAAATCCTGTGGGATAATCCACAGATGGAGATAATCTACAGTAGGCAAGGAGATCGAAGAGAGGAGACAGTGGACATGAGGGATAGAGGAGGGCTCGAAGCGAGGGGTTACTCTTTTATACCCCAGACAGTGTCCCCAATGCAAGCCCCATTAAGTCCAGATGTTCCCAACACATGGTTATACAGACAGGAAGAGAGCACAATCTGTCAAAAAGCAAGGAGGACAATGAAAGCGAAATAAAGCTAAGCACAACAAAAGAAGAGATTTTGAAGAAAGCAGAGCTAGTAATTAATGCTAGAAACAGCTTTGTTTACAACCGTGGGGCTAAAGGTTCATTAACTTAAAAGGCTGGGGACTTGTAATCAGCTTTACTGCATGACTGACTGTAGAAAGAAAGCGCCCTGCTGTAAATTAAACAAACATGTGCACACACTCTAACCAGGAAACATGTCCAAGAACATATGCTTATTGACAGTAATACCCTCAGGATGTAAAGGCATAAGCTGGGGAGCTAAATGAGAGAACCGTCACCTACAAGAAAAAAAAAATAAAAATAAACGTCCATAGGCTCAACTCTGTGGGTTAAAGAAGAGCCGCCAGGCTCGCGAGAGTGTCCAATCAAACACAAACATGCATGAATAAATAAAGAAAGAAGTCAAGTGTGAGAAGATTTGAAAGAAAGACTGGTGTTTTCTCACCACAGCTGCAGCGGTGCCCGCTCCCAGTGAGGCCCAGCTTAGGATCAGAGACAGCACTACAAAAGCCATGATCCTGGGGGGGAGAAAACAGCAAATATGAGAGAGACAGAGAGAGGGGGGCGACAGGGAGATACAGACAAAGATACATAGGGAGAAGTACATGAATCGGTTTTCTCTTTGTACAAATGAACTTCAGCCCAGTTTCACCTAGTTAATTTGATTTATTCTTTTTAACATTTGCTTGAGAATTTGTTCTCTTTCTACCTGAAGACAGAAGCCCAACTCGCACTTTGTACTGGTGCATCTTGGATCGGACCATTCAGCTGAAATTCAATTTATCACAGAGTAATATAAAGATAAATTAAATCATGACTCCTTGCTGAATTTACGTGTTAGCCCTAAACTTAGAGGAGGAAAAAAAAAAGATCTTTTCTGCTCAGAAATACGTTTGATTGAAACAGTTCAATCTGAGTCTCACAAGGCTAAAACTAAAAATAATACTTCTTGAAATCTAGGGGGGGGGCTTTCCATCTCTGTCTCCTGCCGTTTCCGCTCTGCTGGATTCCACTGGAAACATTTTAATTGGCTACACTTCCTGTCAATCATGGAGGTATTAGCTCTCCATCACCGTGCACAGTCGCTGTCAATCAAAAGCTGCCATTACCTCCGGTTTGCCTAACCTCCTTTTATATCTGACCTCTTTTGTCTAAAACGAGTTCAACAGGCTCTCAACATTGTTAGAGGTGGAGTATGAAATAATCTCCCCACTATTATAGACGATTTCTTCGCGACCACTGGCAGAAACCAGAAAAAGTGCTGTTAATTAGAAGAACACCCTTGATGGATGTAAAAAGACTGCAAAGCGCTGCTCTCTTCTCACTCCTCAGACCTTCTTGAAAGCACCAATAAAGTAGCCTGAGAGCACTTAATAATTAGTTAAGGGAGCGGACTCATCCTGCTCAAGCGATCAATAGGCATTAGTGGGACCCATCAGAGAGGGATGTGAGGAGCGATCCTGAGCATCATCTGCTGCACTAAATTGGGCAAATGGGATTGGAGGTCTGGACGAAAGGATTTGCTCGACAGACATCAGCGTCGGTTTAAATTACTGGTTACGATTTACAAAATCAAACATTTCTCCTTCTAATCTTTCTGAGTCTTTCGGCTTAAAAATTTGATATTGTTTGGAGAAGAAACCACAGTTGCTTGATCGAGTTTGAAAATATAAAAATAACATTAAGCAAAGAGCTTAGATGGTTTGAGCATTATACTACAGTGAGTTTTCCTTTCATCATATGTGGGAATAAAAGGCAGGTCACTGTGGAGAGGAATAAGGTCGGACTCATTGTAAGGTTTGTTTGGAGATGTAATCCTGTTGTTGGTGCTGTTACTGCAGGGACCTGCATGGTGCCAGAGGCTGGCTGCTGCCCTGTCTGTCTGCAGCCAATAAGAACAAAGATGGCCTCACAAACAAGATGAAAATCAAATACCTCCGCACACACATTCAGGATACTTACGTGATGAGCAGCCATCGAGGCTGCTTGGCGATCCCAAAGAACATGGCCAAGCAGATGACCAGATCCAGGATCAGCAGCAGAAGATATGAAAGCCATCTAAGAGACAGAAAAACCGAAGCATCAGTATAACAAACATGACTGATCACTTCAGCTTACAGATAGCAAGCCGAAGTGATCTTTATGCACATGTACAGGCCTCAGGAAGTGCCGACCCAACATATGCTCAGACCTGAACGTGTGAGGTCTGTGTGTATCAGCATCCTTGTCTCCTAGTTAGAGCCCATCTGTTTTAGGTAATTTCCAGCCTGCTGGCTTAATAATTCAACACCACAAATCCATAGACATGAATTTTTCAAGCTCTGAAAATGTCCTTCACAGGAATGGCTTACAGTCAGCCTGTACTTGAGGGGTGTGTGTGGTAGTGCGTGTGTGTGTGTGTGTGTGAGTGTGTTTTGACTAACCAAACACATGGGAATGCTTATGACTCATTCTTAAGTCCACAAGCCCCGGTAGCATTGTAAATCTTTTAGCATCGGGGGGGAAAAAAACATTGTTGTCCAGTATGTCAGAGATGAATTCTGAAGACGTCTGTATAATGATGTGGACTTGCTGTGGCTTTTTCGGCAGTATTGTAGCGAGTCTGTAAACCAAGGTTACTGGAGAATATTATTTACTCGAGCGATGTGAAGGAGTCCAGAGGTTCGGCCTAATAAACTAAAAAAAATAAAAATAAACTGCAGCTTGGTTTATTCCGCTGCTCGCAGAAGTGGGCATATGGATGAAGAAAAACAGCAAGAGAGACGGCACTTTATCTACATAAACAGAGCTGCAGACATGTTCTCTCTGAGCACAGGGACGGGGATGAATTCAGAAACAGAATAGGGGAAGGGGAGATATAAGATTTGCTTGTTCGAGTAACACTGGGCTGGCCATAACATTTTGCCCGTTCATCAATAAAGCCCTGCCACAGGCTGGTCATAGCCCAGTGGCTCTATGAAATCCAATCAGCACGCAGGAGATTGGTGTCAGAATGCACAGAGTTGCAACTGTAGAGCTGAAAAAAAATCTGGTGTCAGTGTAGGAACAGCACACCATGTGGGAATACGAATGCATGGTATTAATAACAGGAAAAGGGCCGGTGAGTCACTATCAGAGACAAAGATATGTTTAGTTTTGCTCTTTTACGCCATAAGTCAGAGACACCTGCTATCACCCTCCTTTTCACAAGTACTACAGAAGATAACATGAAAAAATATAGAAGTTAAACATTCAAAACTCCAAAACTGAGTCAAACTTTTAATGATCAAAAACTTAAATTAATAAAAAAAAGTCTCTATTAGATTATTCTGTTAATGAAGTTGGGCTTAAACTTCATATTAGAGAAAATATGTCACTCACATTTTGCTCTGATTAAGATTCATTTCAGAACTCGACTACAAGGGCGCACAGAAGTTTTTGCAATATCATTTTACACAAAAACACTTAGTGCTACAAATAGGTTTACATGGCAACCAGCAAGACTTTTAGATCATCCATCCTGGATCATGTGCTCCTTCAATTCGTTTGTATCCTGACACTGAAGTCATTCTGAATGCCCAAACTTTTTTTAACCTGATGTGGCAGATGGGTTGTTACACAGGACCATCTGGGAAGTTGTCCTTGGAAACTGTTGGAAAAAAGGCAGGCACTTTCAGAATATACTTGGCAGGTGATTGGAGAAGCCATCTGTCTTTCACGGTCCAACTTCAACCAATCAGATCAAAGAACCTTATGAAGTCGTAGGTAAGCGCTACGAGCGAGCCAGCTGTTCAGTCAAACTCTTACTAAAGCCATTCAGAGGAGGATTGAAAACAGCTTTTTTGACTGAGAAAGAATTCAGTTTTTATTCTTTCACTGAGGAAATACTCTCAAGTTCTCACTGAGGATGAAGCAGCATCTATGCTAACGTTTGTAGGAGCTGCTGTTGTTGATGTTTCTCTGTACAACACACCCATAGCTGCAAGCAGAGCCTCACTGGATGCTGGTAGTTACAACCCACTGTGGTTCAGCGACAAGTGCAAAGCTTTACCTCTTGCACGTTAAATACTTTATTTGAACTTCTAATACTAAAACATTTATCAGACTCCCTCACATTACTTATGTAGACTAAAATATGAAGTCTCTGTTTTTTTAATAAATGTCAAACAAATGGAAGAATTAAAGCCACAAAACTCAGAGATATGAGCATTAATATTGAGCTTTTTTTTTTCACGGAAAATTTAAACATTTCAAGTTTTAATAAAAACACATGAACATTATATAAGCAGCTTATTCCAGCTTGAATGGGTGAATTTATTGCATTAAAAGTTCATGATGTAAAAATGAGAATTTTTTTTTTAAGGAGAGAGGTTTTGAATTAATCTTGCATAAAGGAAAAATAAAGACATCCTTGGCGAAGATGTCACACCTGGAAGGTAAAATGAACTCCTTATTTCTGCAGTTGAGGACTTGAGTTTAATCATATGCAGAGCAGATCTGACATGTCAGCTATGCAATGAAAAGTGTTTGCGCTGCACGTAAGTGGAAAACACTTGTTTTAAGCCCGACAGAACAGGAAATGTAGTGCGAAAAAACGAAGGAAATATGATTGAATATATGCTTTGTGAGTTGAATTCAGTTGAGATTAGAAAGATGATATACTTCAGTGTTTAACATGTTTCAGAATGAGTTTATGCTTTGCAATTTACTTCCACTAAATCTGCAACCTACTGAGGCAGACAGGAGCTGCGGGAAAAAAAATTTGATGAGTTGACATAAACTTGAGATTTCTGGTCCCTTTGTGTCTATAATTCACCCATATTACCATAATTTATCTTCTGTTAGTGTCTCCTTCCAATTTTAGTCCAAATCACTCCTACAGTACTGCAATGAACAGGTTGTAAATGTGAAACTTAACAACATAATAACACTATGAAGTTTTATGTCCTCAAAAATAAAAAAAAATAAAAAAAAGTAAATGAACAAAGCTATCGAGGATGTCCAATTAGACTCACAGTTTGGAGCAGCAGACGTTGGAGCGTCATAAATTTGTATGCAGCTCCTGAATTAATGCTGGATATTTTATTCATTTGAACCACTTTGCTGTTGACTGGGTTTGTTTTTTTTTTTTTTTATTGAACATCAGGTTTTTTAATAAGTTTTTTACAGGTCTCTTTTTAAAAAAAAAAGAACATACCGCTCAAAAGAAAACCACATGAAAATAATGATTGCAATCAATGTAAACAATAGTCTGCGGGTAAGGAGATGGTTTATGGTCTAATAGCCACTCTGCCATGCGTGACATACTGTGAGAGCAATAAGCGCATGCACAGTGGGTAATAAGCTCGATTTTAGCTTTCATTTATTAAGCAATCAGGAAAAATAGCTTTTCCGGTCTGTGTTCCACGGGGGAGAGAAATAAAAATCCCATCTGCTCTTTGTCTGGGCTGCATCACTTATGGGGCTATTCTGAACAGCATGTTTACTTCAACCACACACACACACACACACACACACACACATATAAGAAATAAATGAACGTCAATCACCCTGAGGGACTAACTAAAGCTCCACCTACCTGTAATATTCAATGAAGGCTGTTTGGTCAGCAATAGCTGCCAAATCGACGTTGGCTTTGTTGATGTTGGGCAGAGCGGTCAGCTCGCGGATGACGTTATTGACCATCAGCTGTACGAAGCGCAGAGTTTGGGTGTAGTCGGTTCTTGCAGCAAAGATCTCATCCAGACGTTCCAAGTGATGTTTGAGGCCAGTTCCCACATTTCCTAGAGATCCTGTAACCTATTAAATAAAATAAAATAAAGATGAGTAGGATGGTTGAAATGAAAGAAAACGGCAAATAGTAGGTGTCAGAGTAAGAAAGAGGGGGAAAAGCAAAGAAGAGTCGATGAGAAAACAGGGTCAGAAGGAAATAGGATATTAATAAGGATATTCTTTAAAAAAAATAGGGGGGCTGGAAAATATAGAGAGAGGTGAAAGAACCAAAGGAGCTCTCCCCGGAGAAAAGATTAACTTTTATCCTCAACCGTGTGTTTTATTCGGGTAAACAACGTTAGAGCCGAATTCTGATAACAATACCGGGGAGACCTGCTACAACAGGGGTCTTTGATAGTGAAAACAGAGTGTGAGGAGGCATGATGGAGTAAATGTGTTTTACTTTTTTTCCTGTTTAAATAAAAAACAATGAGATGCAGTTAAAGCCTGCACTTTCACAGCATCAGTGGAGCTGAAACAGGTCAATTTTAGCTCGATGCTGACAGGGGGAAATGGTTTCTCTACCGCAGAACAAAAACTTGACCCTGTAATACAGCTATTTCAGAAAAATGGCATGAAAGGTGCAATCCACTCTGCAAAGAAAAACAAAAGGGGCTACCCTGCCATAAAAATGAAAATATTATATGTGTCACAAACCTGCTTTCACACCGAAACCTTTAAATATATGGAGTAACATCTGAGTCTCAGTCCAGATTTTTGGGCTTTAATATTTGTGAAAACACTTGTAGCTTGAAGAGAGACGATTAAGTTTCTGTTTGCTATAAAGGAGCATCTTAACATTTTGGAAAATATGCTTATGTGTATTCTGTGAGAGTGAATTAAAAGCTAATTACAGCGCTACAGACACATTTCTGTAGGTCAACCTGTAGGTTAATATTGCTTTGGTTTTCTCAACAAAACACCCAGATCTACTGAGATCTGTGACAAACACAAGTTTAGGATGCTTTCATATTTTATTCAGAAAGATAATCTTCTAAAAAGAGCACCAATATCATGATTTTTTTTTTAAGATTTAATGCAAATGCAAGTCAAAAGTAATCCCTAGGCTCAAGGAGGATGGGACTAAATGGGGCTTTAAGACAAATTTAAACATGTAAACCATTCTTGCGGAACTGAAAATGGGTATAATATGGCCTAAAAAACACACTTAGATATTCTGAGTAAGAGTTGGAAACTCACAAAGAAGATAAACACCTTCTCAGTCTTCTTGACTTTTCAACATTTCAAACGCTCTTGATTAAATTCTGCTGAGTGGATGCTTCTGATGCCTCGAAGAAAGACCCCCTGAAAGAGTATCCGTGCTGGAGATGAGGCAAAGATACAGGCCCATCCTCCACTCCAGCACTCCCGGGGGAGTGTGTGATTGCCAGTAAACTGCTCTCGCTCCCCACCTCTATGTTCATCATCTCTCACAGCTCCTGCCATAACGCCCCGAATCTTATCTGCAGGCCTGTATGCTTGAGTGTGAGAAATGGGATCCATCAGCTAGCAGCTCCGGGTGATCCACATTTCCCTAATCTGGACCGTCCCGTCTTCCTTTAAAATGGATTAAAGCTCACTTTTACTGAAAGCAGGTCACAAGGAGGCTCCTCCATATTGGACACGCCTGTTAAACGAGACTGACTGATTTGAGGCTCGCAGCAGCACTATTTCAAGTGCCAATTCACATGCAACTGAGCTGTTCTGCCTGATGCCTTCAGTGATTTTATACATCTAAGATTCACTGTATTAGCTGTGACAATAAAACACTATATATGATGACAGTGATTCAGAGCCATGTAGGGTAATACGTTGAGAAATGGGGCACTGAAGAGAGAAAATTCAGGGGACTGATGTATAGCACAGAAAGTAGTAATCATTTTGTTCCAAGCATCACAAGAGAGCTTTCATTTTAAAAGAGAAAGAGCTATATACTGTATGAAAGCGTAACCACAGTTGCAAATTGGAAAGCAGACATTCTGATAAAGTGTGATTGCCGTGTTTTCTGATCCATTATTTTCAAGACAGCACTAAAGAGCTCTTGATATTGAAAGCTGAACACTGGAAATAGGGCTTAAATAAAGGGTACCTGCAAACAATCAAAAGCCTCCTTTTCAATAGCAAAACACAGACAATGGTCCTCCTCATCAAATCTTTCCCTCTGTGACACACGGTGATCCCTCGCAGTGTGAGAGTGCATATTTTATGATGAGAACCGCCTTAACAAGCCTTCAGCAGAGCCACACGGCCGCTGAGGTGATGTGTGGCCGCCCATTGTGCCTATTTTACTGGACAAAACCGACCCAGCGTGTGAAATATAACAACGGAAATGTATTTAAGGCGATATAGGAGAGCAAACTTCTGAAGTGATTACTTTGGAACCAAGTTAAAAAGAAAGACAAATGAAAGGCCGAGAAAGGATTTGGTAAACCAATAAAGATTAGCAGAGAAATTACTCTCTCAATCACAAGATTAAACACAGACTGAGACAGCTTCGGCTCTGTGGGATGGACAGCCGGCCAGCTCAGCAGCTCTGTAAGTGAGTCCAGTACATTAGGATATGATTTGCAAGTGAGAGAGCCTTTTGTTTCCCGTGGGGAAGGTATATTTTCCTCATGCAGCCACAGTATACATCATTTCTAGAGGATCCAATCAATACCAAGATAAAGCAGAGAGTCGGTAGCAAGTGACGTGAAATCATCAGAGTCGAAGCCCATTCACTTCCTGTAACACAAAGAGAAAGTGTTGTATTGCAAAATACACCCTCTTTCCAGGTTATTTGTTACACCTAGCTGAAACTAATGCTTTCAAATACAAAAGCCCTTAAACGTATACTGCTTTTATAAAAAGATACAATCTTCAGTTTTGGTCGAAAATGCTTTGTAGAGGCTTCGATTCAGCTTCATGGTCACATCGGAGGAAGTTTGTTGTGCTGCTGAAAGAGGTTTCTAATATTCTAACAATCAAGTCGGATCAACATTGTCTCTAATTAACACACTTTAACAAAAACTCAACATTTTAAGCCTCCTGCTTGTAGGATTTATTGCAGGATTTTAAGTGTGTATTTCACAAGTATCCCTTTATCCATCATGACCCAAATCAGTGTGTGTGTGTGTGAGCTCCGAATAAATTCCTCCTCCTCACACGCGGGGATAGTCAGCATACATGATGAAAGAGCGTACACAAATCTGTTTGTGTCCGCACGTAAATACAATATGTGTGCATACAGATGAGGCCTTTCAGAGGATGTGTGATACTGATGCACGCACACACACACACACACACACTCACACACACTTATACAGTACAGATAGTAAGGCTGAGTGAGATGGTGAGAGGAGAGGCTTAACATCCATTAATGCACTGCAGATTGGAGTTAATCCTCTTCTTCCTCATTCTGATTATTGCTTCTTGCAGGGCCTTGTTCTGACTCCTTCCTCGCCGCCACCCCCCCTCCCTCCTAAGCCTCCCAAATAACTTCCCTGAATGCAGGTCAGGAGTTGTATCGGAAAAAAAAAAAAAAAAATCCCCCATTTACAAATCCCGAGGCAGCAGTCACCTCAATTCCTTCACTGTGACAAAAGACGGATACAGACCCCCCACAGGGAGGTGCTGCTATGAGACAGATGTACACCCCATTAACAGAGGAGGGGTCCTGGTGTCTAACAGCTGTAAATCACTTTTTTCCAAGTGCAGTAAGCCATTACAATCTCTTTGTGCTGTAGCGGCTAATAAAAATGTTTGAAAAATTGAAAAACAAGAAGGATGCAATGTGCACTTTTTCACTGCAATATGATTGTTGACATTTTTTTTCACACTGACACATTTCTTGCCTGGTCGACTCGCTCTGATTTAACTGGAAATAATTCTTAAATTGTGATTTTATGATAGAAATAATGAGTATTGGATTGTGGATTATAAAGAGGAGCTTGGCATGCTTCTCTCACCAGATTGTTGATGCCACCCAACGTGTGATTGGCATTGTAGAGCGAGTAGGTCAGCTGGTACACCCCATCGTTGGTCTCGCTGTTTCCATAGAAACCCACTCCTACAGCAGAACTGTGAAAAAGGTGAGAATCAGATTAAATAAATTAAAAAACTGAATAAAATCTTTCCCTGTTTGTTTTCTTGTTGCTCTTTTTGATAACTAAGGTTACTGGAGGACAAATAAGACAAAGAAAAACAATAAGGGCTTTTGGGGGGGGGGTATGTATCATACTTGGATACTTTGTATTGTTTTTAGTCCTTTCTTACTATTCATCCTTTGTTGCATCTCACAAATGGGATGAAACATGCATTTTCCAACTGAAAATTTTAACAATTTCATGAATTAATTAAGGCCCTTTTTGGTTAAATATACAAAACATTGTTCAAAAACTGTAAAAAGGGATATTTTTTTGGCATTTTCATCACTTTTTCTCATGTCTGTTTGTCAAATGTCCTTATGAAGTCGGATGAAAAGAATATATTTCCTCCTATGACATTCATCTCTTCCTCCTGGCTTCCATATGGGCCAGGGAAAAAAAAACAATCCTGAGCTGCTCCTTCAAGGCAAAATTTTCATATTTGTCACACTTTCTTCCTTTAGGATCCCTCCTTTTACCCATTTTTACCTCCATCTGTTTTGTTTACCTTTTCCTCTCGCACAAACACACAGATTCCAAGTTAAACATATCAAACCTCTATTTTCGGCAGTAACTTTGAATTTGCTACCCCATTCAGGGCTAAACCAACATCAGAATTCTCTTCGATGATCAAAAATGTGAGTAGAATACACAGGATCCCTATTTCATATTTCCCTGCAGCCTGAGACTGTCTGAGCCTCTATAATGGGGAGGATTGGTGTCCTAACCCTCAGAGTCCGTATAAATTTACTGGTAACAGTCCGCACTGACATGAGCAATGACACAGTTTCATCATTGTTGATTGCTATGAGGTCACTCTGCACGAAAGGTGGAGGTTAGTAACATTTTAAACCGTATTTAAGGGGCAGTTTCCATGAGCAGAGGCAGAAACCCATCAATCACACCTCAGATAGCAGAAAGTCAAGGCAGGATTGTTGTTTCTGAGATACCGCACACACACACACACAATAACACAAAAAAAGGAAACTATGGTATAGTTTGCTCTCACAATGGCTCATATGTTGAGGATTTGCAACACCATCTGTGCTGCAAAAACACCACGGTACACACACACACACGGCCAGGCTAACACTGTCATCCTTCCCAGTAAGACAACGACAATGAAGAAAGTTAGCAAAGAGCAAGGACAGGATGTGGAGTCTTATTTTATTTTAGCATTCAATGCATCCTGTCAGAGCGTGTGTGAGATATGTCGCTGCGAATGGGTGTGTTTCTCTTTGTGTCCGCCAGAATCTTTTCACTGCAACCTTGTAAGCGTAATGAGAACCACTGCCTGTGTCTCCTTGATTATACCTCGAGTTATGATTTGGGGCATTGGGGGCATACATTGTGCATTTCAGACTGAGCAGAAAAAAAGAGAGATACAATTACAACTCAAATTGCATGGATGTGGTTATAAAAAATTACCTCATTCTGCTGGTTAAAGAAAACCGTACAGTCTTAATTCATGCTTTTTTTTTGAGACATTTGTGTCCCAGATGATCTTTTGCAGCCTGGAATGAGCTCACCATTAACCCGCTGGCTAACCTAGTGACATGTCATTGACAATAAAAGAGCCACTGATGGTACAGTAATGAAACCAATGACACAGGACATCACAGGGCAGCTCAGCCTCCAAGGAAGCATTAGAGAATTTGTTGCCTGTGCAAAAGGCAGTTTGCAGCAACTATGTGTGCACAAAAACAACACAAAAAAAACAACAGAACTACAGAAAACAGTATACCTACTCTAGAATATTCAATGTCCTTGTTCCTCTTATAATGTATCGCTTCATAAACGGCGTAATGACTGGACATTTGTAACTTAGTATTCAAAAGATGTTATGAGCCAAACAAATAGCCTGGAGTGACAAGAAACAGCAGATGAATGCCTTAATTCTGTGGAGACCACTGTATTGCTGATTTAATTAAATGTATCAGGGTTAACAGGGACTGACACTGGGAGGAAGGATTTTTAGAATATTAGATTTGTTTTCTATCTTTAACCTTAATATATTCCATTCATTCTCCTGGGGTCAGAAATAAGCATCCAGCGAGGGGCAGCAGCTTTTAAATCCATTTGAGCTCCACAGTGTAATGTAAGTCTCCTTGAACACTGAGCTGAATGAAAAGCTGAAAAAAGTGAATGGGATGATCATGATAAATAATAGGATCTTTTACAAATGACATGAAAGTATATTTCTATCCATATCAGCTAATAAAAGTTCCATGATCCTGTGTTATACAAGGGGAATAATATGTACGGTTGAGCATTTTATACAGGAGAATTTTCATTTTCTATGCACCTCTTTAAGTTTCTGTTCAAGGTTTTTTGTTCCAGTCATGTTGAAAAAGCCATCAGAAATGCACATAAGCACATTTTCGATTAAGTTATCTCTGCTAGAGCACACAAACTCCAAAAACAGGCAGCAGTTACAAGGACTGACTGATCAGTTTGTGGCCTGAGGTAGAAAGAGATGAATAAATGTGGATATAGTTCTACTCTTTTGTTAATAATTCTCAGAAAATTTGGAGTTTAAACTCAAGCGGTATTTCTCTTTCAGGTAATTGAAAGATGCGAGTCAGCACTTGGACATAATCGGCTTCTGTGGTGTCATCAGTGACCTCCGTCTGACCCAAGGAGGCTGACCCAAGGAGGCCAACAAGGTCATGCAGGCAACACAAGGGCAGGGGGGCCCTTTTTTCAAGCATAGTTAAGAAGTAGGATATTGTATTCAATTCAGCGATGACTGCTCAAAAGCCCATACTGTCCATTTTCTCAAATGATCCTGATTTGCACATTTTAATTACCAGAGATCAGAAAAAATATAAAATTAAAGTCTTATAAAGACTCGAACCACATGTACACATAACTAGAGCTGTCTAACTCGTTTCCTTCTACCTTAGGCTATGAACTTATCAATCATCTCTTGTACATAGTTTTTAACAATAAAGACACGTCAAAATGAATAACTTGACAATCACAGCCGAAAGACAAAATGCTGCTATTTTAAAATAAACTAAGAACAGGCTGTACTAAATGTTTTGTACTTAAGCACAGAGCCTAACCTGTAATGTAGAGACCGTCTGTTAGACCTAATAAACTTAAACTTATGGGTAGATGATTTAATAGTGTGCTGTGTGTCATAGTTAATTTGCTGAGCTGAGTCCTTTGGAACAAGCATTTACAGAGATGGACGAGAGGACAGAGACCAGAGAACAGTGCTCCTTTGATAAACAGCATCATGCTCAGTCACTTAACATTACAACAGATCTTATAAGCAGTAGCAGTTTCTCTGCAAGGACACAGAAAAGTAATGAAATTCAAACTCAACACTTGGATAAATGTCACAAGTTACAAGCTGATCTGAAGGGAAATTCAATCAAACCCTTTTGGAGATTTCTGACAGGACATTTTTTTTTAATGAAAGCATATTAAACCATTCACAAAAGTATGTCTGTCAGGTTTTTTTTTCAAAGCTCCCTGCTTGATTGTGCTTGCATAAAGTAGCAGTACAATAAATTTACAGCATACAACCTGTGAAAATATGAAAATTTGGCAGCACAATAATCAAAGGCCAAATCCAAGGCTGCAGCATTGTGGTTTTGTAGAGGATTCAAATGAATCAAGCTGAGCAATCAGCGGTCAAAGTTTTGGCGGGTGTAGTGAGCTGAACAGTCAGCTGAGGGATTAAGAGGTTTGATTGCTTAGCCATCACCTGATCGGGCCCCCTGCTGTTTACGTGGCCTGTCAGAAACACACCAGATTAACCAGCCTTATTTGTATTCTTTAGAGAGAAAGAAAAAGACAGATGAATCTCAGTCACAAGCTTTACACTTTCACTCTTCATATTTCCTGCAGTGATCTAAATTTGTATTCTAAATCTGAGGAAATTAATAAATCTGACCAATTAAAAGTCTTTGTACAGAACATAGAACAGGGCCAGGTCATTTGACTCATATTTGGTTTTTCACCATAACTTTATTTGTAAGTCTTTAAACTTGATCCAAAAGAAAACTCCCCAAAAAATCCCCCCCACAACTTTAACTTCATTTATGCTGTGAAAGGTTACAAAAACAAAAGGGCAATGTTAAACCCCTCAGACTCACCATATGATGAGGCATGTAATGACAGCAGCCCATGTGACGCAGCAGGTCTCAGGTCTTTTGGCCTCATCGTCCACGTCTCTGCGCCAGCAGCACATGCAGACCAAGTATATGGCCAGAAGCACCAGGCTCAGGCACAGACCCACCACACCAACACATGCTAGAAATATCAGAGACTGAGGCAGCAGAGCCGAGAGGGAAAAGAGGTGAAAGACAAGAAAATGTAGATAAGGTTAACAATTAAATGTCATTTGATAGTCCAAAATGAGTTTATGCAGAACTTTTTTGCAGCAGATTAAATTGACTTTTTTTTTTTTTTTTTCAAAAAGGCAGCTGTGTGGTCTCGAGATGTCAGGCTGGGTGACCCCCGCCACTCCAAAGGTCAACAGCACTGAGTGAAAACAACCCAGCAGTATCAAACGACACTCATGTGTAGAGATATGTGCAGCTATCCATTAGACAGCACTATCACTGCTGACTGCTGCCTGCAGCAGAGGGGATAGAAACAAAGACGCTGGTGGTCTGGGATGACAAGGGGGTCCATAGAGAATCTTGAATTTTTTCCTGACATGGCAGAAGTTGGACTGTAGCTCACTGTGGAATGAGATCGTCATGTGACATAATGGCTTTTATTCAGTCTTGTGATTTCCAGGCGTACAAAATGTTTAGAGCCTGAAGGATGAACAGTGATATAGAGAAAGCAGGAAAAATCCTATATAAACAGTGTTTATATTAGACACTCTGTGTGGACTAGTTCATGATAAATCCCAATGGTTCTCTGATTTTTTTTTTTCATTCTCTAAACAGCTTTTATCACCGCTTTGTAAAGAAACACATAATTACTAGCATACATGCTCCGAGGCAGACAAAAATAGAAATGTTTTTTGTGCATCAGATTGTACTTGGGGGAACATTTCTTGCATTATGCACCAATCAGTTTATAATCCTGTTTATTTTCCTACAGACATGTCATATGACCACTTTACTCAGCAAACATATTTACAGTTCCCCATCGCCTCTTTCCAACTTTATAAGCTGTCTTTAGGCAGAAGGCACATCAACTGATTTGTTTTTCTATACAGCAGCATCAAAAAAGACTCCTAACCATTTAAAAAGTGTTTCATTCTGCTGCACAAACACTGTATTTGTATTAGTTGATACCAGACCCCAAAAATATCCCAACTACGGCTCTTTTATATTGTTTAATCACTATAAGGAACATTAAATGTAGTGGGTTTAAACTCAAAACATTATGCTCTGGGTAACAGTAGTTTAAAGACAATTGAAAGGAATCTAAAAAAAACAATTTGCACTAAAGTTTTAATGCTCTTAAGTTCAGAAAGTCTGGATCTGGGTGACGAATCATAGTTTTTCCTCGATTATGTCTGTGGCTAATTATTCCATTTGGGAGACTTTAACAGTGTGAGTTTGTTTTAATTCTATTCTTTTGCATTCTCTCACACAGTAATTCATTGTTCAGGCTTTGTTTCTGGCTGAGCCGTTTGTTGCTCTTTGATTTACTTATCAGTATATTAGTATATTTCCAGATCTTCAGACATTCAGTGAGGCTGACTGACATGTAGAAATTAACCTTGTATCACTGGCAAACCATGATCATTGGCAAACCTGCCCATATTAATAGCATAATAAATGATCTTTCAGACATATTTAACATTGAGAACTTACAACTTGGGATCCCCGGTGATCCCAAGAACAAATTAATGTATGAACTTGATAAATATTAGGGGTGGGGGAAAATTTTGATACAGTGAAATAGCACGATATTTCGCATGGTGATATTATATTGATTCAGAGACACCAAATATCAATATTTTAGTTACATAAATTCTGAATTCCTGTTGCAAAGACAAACTCAAATTTTTTGTACCAGAATTTAAAAACTCAATGGATGTTTCGGTCCGCTGGCCGGTGTTAAGTGCTGACTGTCGGGCGAGGTCACCTTTGCCAAGGTGTGACTTGCAATGAAATACACGTTGACGAAGATTTGCTCTGGGCTTGATTTGCAGCCGAAAAAGGTGAGAAAAGTCTGAATATATAGAAATATCTGATATTGCAATACTTATTATATTGCTATATCATGATAATATCATATTGTGACTTAGATGTCAGGATAATATCATAACATGGTGTCTCTGGCGATTCCCTCCCTAATAAATAGTTCCATCTTTTAAGACTACTGAAAGAAAAGCTAAATGCTCTTGATGGAGATCTACTGGACACCAGTACACCACTTGTTTGTTTTTCAAAAAATAATAAAATACAGAAAACATAAAGCAACAACATAAAGTCATTTTAAAACAATTAATTGAGGCTTCACCTAGTACAAAATAGGTCAAACACAGACACAGAGTGGCTGAGCTGCCCTGCCATACTGGGCACAAATGCCAAAACCTTAAGCCAATGATTTGCTTATCATTGGTTTCTAAGGACACTGTTAATGAGCCAAGAGCAGCAGTGTATGGAGTTACAACCCTGGTTAGATTTACTGTCACCATAACTCAGGCCTTTCATTCGCACAATGCTGCTTGTTTCCCCTCTCTCCTTCAATTTTCCACTCATTTGTTTTATAATTAGACATGTAAGCACTTCAATTTATTCCAGCTGCAATAACACAACAAGGCAAAGGGTGCATGAGAGGAAGGAAGGAAGACAGACAGACAGACAGAGAGACAGAGAGACAACAACAACAGAGTCTGTGGCCATTGGCTGGATTGATCTGACATTGATCTTTCATTTTGTTGGATGGTTGGATAAAGATGGATTGAGAAGGGTGCTTGTCTGGTTCCATCAAACAGTAAATAACAAGCTTTTTTGTTAGAAAACATTTCTCAAAAGTCAACCAAGCAGCATGGCAGATGAAGAACATGAGTTAATTTAGGACTGTGTTGGACTTTATAGGACCACGTCTGAACCAGTGTGATGCTTCTGGGCTTCAAAGACAAAGACAGACAGACAGACAGACAGACAGACAGACAGACAGACAGAGATAATCAGACCTGGAAGCTACTGTATTCATGACCTGGGTGCAAAAACCTTATGGAGTGTGACTTTACATAGACACACACACACACACTTAGAGGATTAGTTCATATTTAATCCAGAAATAATGGTTGTCTTATTTTGAGAGAAAGCCCAGAAATAATGGCTGAAATTGTTTCAAAACTCAAAATGAGATCAGTGTATAAAGTTATCCAGTTATACAGTAAACAAATATAACCACAGGTTCGAAATTAGATTTAGAAACAGTTGTTCTGTTCTGTATACAATTAAGTATACACAAAGCTCTTATTTTGTAGGAATAAATTCAATAATGCAGTCTTGATAGCTTGGCTCATGAGCTCCATTAGTGATTTTTAATCAAATTTAAGCCTTTACAACTTTGATTTTTTTTGATATCATATGATTTTGAGGAATAACAAAACTTTATGAGTACAGAACAAACTGTTTTGTAAACACAGAACAAGGAATCAAACCGAGAAAAAAAAGAAGGAAATGAAGTTTTTAACATGAAGTGATGGAGTGCAGAAGGAAAAACTGTGGCAACAACTGAGCATTAGCATCCAATATTTTTTCCCATCATACAACCAATTTTATCTATAATGACTTTGGTCCTGCTGTCCACATTTTCGCTCCTTTTGTAATATGACAGTTCGGGACACTTACTGTTCTCAACAAGTTCTCAAATTGCCATGAATGTACTGCAGTTAAGTAATTAGATGAAAATGATTTTGTTTTTACACTCAGGAAATAGTGTCCTTGTCTCAGACTTGTCTAACATTCCTATTTCTTACGTAAAAGGGGAAGAAAAAAGAGCAGAGACAAGCACTTCATTGGATGTGTTGGAGTAGTTCATTGAGAGCTGTGTTTAAGTTTACAGAAAAATAGAGATGAGTCTCGTGCTGCAATGTACGCACACCGTACACGTATAGATACGGGTCATGTGTAACAGCATCATGTGAGATTTGTACATGGGGATTTACTTCCTGACACTGGAACCAACACAGAAACATTCACAAGAAAATTATTCTAAAAACACTTTTGTTTAACTGTACTTTGAATTTATTGTTTATTATTGTTTTTTTAACGTAAATTATCCACGTCAACACTTCTTTGTGAGATTCTTCTGAAATTACGTGCGCTTTTTACGCAAAAAAGTACAGCCACCAACCTGCTGATAACTCGCCACCTCCGGTTTGAAAGTGTTGTCGACCAACTGGAAAGAGAAATTGAAGTGGGGGAAATTGTGCAGCCAGTATGTCCACCACGGAGCAACGTAAGCAAGCCTTGCAGTGGCCATTCCTGCTTTGAAAGTCAGTCCACTGAACCACTGACCGCACGTTTCCCTGTGAGACCCCGGTGCTCAAAAATGTCCAGGTTTTGACGAAAAAGTAATTGAAAAAAAAAATGAATAAACGCGACTTCAGCTGAGGTTACAACCGCCACAGGACATTAAAAGTTCCTCTTTTTCCATTACACCTTCAGACCAGGGCTGAATATCACTTCACTCCAGTTTACATTGAGCTGTGTGAGCAGTTGAGTTGCGCAACTACTAAGAAACATACAGCTTCAGTGCGGGCCATTCCTCTGTATCCGAGACACGGGACCGAGTGACGGTATGAACGTGCCTCCTCCAACAAAGAGGCGTGACAGCACTTTCAACCAAGTGATGCCAGAAGACTTTACTAAAGTAAACAATATGATACATTTCTGCACAGACAAAAAAATTAAAATGACAATTTCTTTAAAAAAAACTGACGAAATGAACAATTAGTATGATTAAAAATGATATTCAAACACAGTTCACAGAAAGCCAGCGTGGGTGTCAGTGACCTGTACCCACTTCTCTGTTTATGACTGCTTTTGTTTTTCCGAGAAAACTCAATATGTTGATTTCAAAATAAAACTCACAGCAAATGAAAAAAAAAGCTGTGCATGCGGCCTCGAGCAGCTTTGTTTGGCGCAAAGCTGTGCACAATTGACTTGTGCTGTTGATGTCTGACCTCTTGTGGACAATGAGGCGCACTGAGGTGAACTATAATGAGCTGGGTAATGAGATGCTGCAGCCGCTGGTACAGGAAACTGGCTTCTGCTTTCTATTTACAGTGGAATACTTTTTGCAGCAAGTTGAATGTACACTTGTGTCGGAATCACCGCACTTACTGTAATAAACGTGCAGGAATATTTTTGGCATCTTCTGCAAAAACCTCTTTGATTCAGTTACTATCAGCTACATCATTTTATGGGCAAAGTAACAACCCCCCAGGAAAAGCTTGCTGATGCAGAAAGTGGACACCGATGCTAAAGTGCTGGCATCACATCTCAAAGTGTCTTTGAAACTGAGTAAAACCTTCCTGCGGTAATCTGAACCCTGGAATGAAATATGGTGGGCGGCTCAAAGGCACAAAAAATAGAAAATAGGTGCAAATTTAATCTTTATCAAAGTCAACCAAGGATTTTTGAAATCTGAAGACAAACATTTGACTCACACAGCAAAAATATCTGCAGGTTTCAATCAAATTTCTCAAAAAGATGTTGACATGCCGGTATTCCTTTTAACTTCACTTTTAAATGAATTATCTGCACCTCTTAAAGACTTGCAGATGATTTCAGCTGTATATTTGTAAGATTTTGCCAATTATCCTTTAAATGGCTTAATTTTTAAGATATTTATCTACTGACTGACAGCATCCTTATTAAGTCTGGTTGTACTTAAGCCCACTGTCACTGAGAAAACATGTCATCTGTGTGATGACGTTAGGTCTACATCTGGCTCTGACTCAAACTGCAGCTCCTGTTATGTTTAATAGGTCTGTTTAATTTGTTTCAAAGAGCTGCCTAAAGTATTATCTGAATTAAATCCGTGAATACTCCCTATCTCGTATTTACCCACATTGAGATTCCTAGGATTATAAACAGCTGAGACCCAAGGCAAATACAGCAGATTCAACATACAGTTACAAACCACCACAATACCATCAATCAGAAAGGTAAACAAAAAGCCTTGGGTAATCAAACAAACAAAGAAAAAGTCAGAGCAATGTTCTGAAGTGGAAGATGAAATCATGTCATATGCATTTCGCCCGGAGGAAGAGTTCTTTTTATCTGCCGAGCAGTTCCTTTCCAAGATAAACCATCTTGATGTCATATGGCTACCGCTGTAATTATTTGGATGCTTTGATGCACCTCCACGGCCAGAGTGCCAAGAGAGTGTGCTCTGAGCCTGAACACTCCGAGTAGGTGACACTTGAAATACACTGTATGAATATGAATCCCCGACTGTGCTCTGCATCTTTAAACAGTTGCATTTGGAGCCTGAAAAACTCTCCGGTGATTGCAGTGCCAATCACTCTCAGCATTTCAACCGAGGGACCAATGTTGGAAAAGGGGGAGTGACATGAATGAAAGCACCTCTGTCTCTGCGTCTGCTTGATTCACACTTTGTGTCTGAAGCCTCCTTGGCTGCTGCTCATTTGTTCTTGTTATCTCAGAGCAGACAAAACATGTCACACCTACAAATCACAGGATGCTGGTGTGAACTTGTACCCTAAGGATGCACCTAGTTAGGCCACAAAGACCACTGAATGCATATTTTTTTCTGCCTTTGCTTGCAGTTCAATTCATGTTTGAGTCTAATTAAACTCCACTATGTGTGTGTACCTTTGTAAATCAGTGTGTACTGACACTGCTGGGGTTTGATTCCTGCAGATGATTTACCTTAAATGACCATAGTTGCAGTGGCTTTAAGTGCTTCAAGTGAAAGCCACCGCCAGTTGGAATATAATTACAACTTTCATGCAACACTTCACCACACAGACAATGAAGCCGGACCATTAGGTGGCAGCCCAGCACCTTTCTGTAAGGCTAAGAACCTCGTGCTTCTCAACTGTCCACCACTGGTGTCCTCCGGTTGTGTGTCTACAAAGAACAAAATCTCAGCCTATCATTGCAGAAAGCTGCTTTGTGCACAATGCTGTCCATGAAGTGATATCTAATCTTAATGAAGTGTGGCTTATAGATTGGATCCACCACTCTGTTGGGTCTTTCATCAGACAGACTCTCCAGGGTCAACCATTTGGGTGCCGATGTTGCAGGAAATACAGATCAAAGAGGACTTTGAAGTCAAGTAACTTAAACCGCACAGTAAACCTAAAAGTGAGCTGTGAAGGAATAAAGTCATATTGCGAGTGACAAGTCTCAAGGTCGGTGGTATTTCCAATGACTCTTTTTTTAATGTTTCACAGAAGGTTATGAGAAAAAAAAACTGATGAATTTCTAATCGTGGTCAAAAATATTCCTTCAGGAGCAGGTGATACCCCAACCTTGACTTCTTTGGGCAGCCACATTTCACCCGGAGCCGACTGGAACTGCCTGGAGAATAATGTCACACCACTGACTTGAATTACAGAGAAGTCCAATTCGACTTTCCGATAAACCTGCTTTTTTTCTTCTATTACACCTTCCATGATACTGTATGTGTAGAATAAGAAATGTGTGAGATGCCTTGAAACTCCCAGACACAACTTGGCAGTGTGCAGAGGTTTGCAGACACAATTTTCATGACAGAAAAAAAAGGGAAAAAAAAGAAGTAGGGAAAAAAATCACTCTTCATACTGCTTGTAGTTATATAGCTGTTGCTTCCTCCTCATCATGTGTTCAAGTGTCCTCAACAAGCGCTGGATTTTCCTCCTGATTGACTGTCTCCATAACAATCACAGGGATGATTGGTTCATTTAAAAGTGTTTTGAAGAGCCTCGCGTCCTATCTTCTACTTCCTGGGCGCCTTCCGAGCCATAACAGTTACTGCTCGCTGGGATGTGGAAATATGTTGCATTGGACTTCTACTTCTTCATGGTTATTGCTCCTTTGGATTGGTGACTCAAATCCTCCTTGCTCTATTTTTGAGTGATGTATACATATGAATGAAGATTAATGCCTCGGAGCTCAATGTGGCGGTATTATCCAATCAAACTGGGCTGCTCAGTGGCTCCTGAGATTGTATTAAGGTGGAATATCAATGCAGCAATCCTCTGGATATTGCCACTCTGAAATACTCAGGGTCCCCCTTGATGCTGTAGCTGCAATGTTATGATCAGCGGGATTTGTCTATTTAGGATGGTTCATGCAGGAGATTGCTTCCATAAACTGATGAAAAGTTGACTTCCATGTTTAATTTATTTTATCAATGATTGGATGGAGAAAAAAAAACATGTAATGTCAAAGCAGGGCAGATGACCTAATAAAAACGAAATGATAGCAGGAGGAACAATCAGACCACAATCTTTCTCTGTGCAGAATATAAAATACATCAGAGTCCCTGGAACTTGTTCTCATTGCAAAATCAACCCTGGTTATTTGAATGTCTCACCTCAGGACATTATAAACATATTTGATTGCTCAAATTGCTTGCAAAACTGCAGCAATTATTTGTTGACAAGGCCTGCTATTCAAATAGAGACAAAATAACCAAGGTGTAGCACCACTGATGCTCAATGTAAAACATTTCTGAGCTGCAGGATGTAAAAGGAAAATGTTACAACCGAAGAAAGGAAGCGAAATCTCAAGATTTGCAAAGTGCTCCGTGGGGTTCTCCGAGGAGAAGAGGTCATGTTCTCATGAGCTGATGAAGCGCGGTCTGTGGTCCAAACCAATACACTTTGTTATTTTTGTTCCATTACAAACTATACACTTAATAAAGGGTTTTCAATTTCTGTCTGTCAACAAGACTGTGTTTTTTATTTTTTTATTTATTTTTTTTGCCACAAGGCTAAATTTCTTGTTCGGTGTTCAAATGCTTGAAGCCCAAATAAAACTTTTAGCGTGCAAAGCGCTCAGACCTCCCCTGAGATTCCCCCCCCCCTCCACTGATGTCGACTGTCTATTCTATTTTGCCTGGTTTCTCAGGGGTGTGTGGTTAGACATTTAAAATGAGAAAGTCAGACACTGGGGCTATGTGAGTCAGCAGCTTTGATGTTATGATTATACCATCATTTTATACAGCTGCCCAGTGCTATAAGGGCTATTTCATACAGTAATGATTTTTGCGAAGAGAAAAAACTAAAGTGACATTGGCACATTTGTCCGTTTTTTTTTTTTTTTTTTTTTATTTCCCTGCAGGAAAATAGCCTTAGCCTGCAATTTATCCAATTACAGATTTACAGCAGTGGAAAGTCGACCATATGATACAGCTTAAGTCTATTTTTCAGCCTTTGGTGCAAATCCAATCATTCCAAATGGTCGCTGATGGTAATAATTGCAACAGTATTGTATTGATCTAGTGGATTCTTGGAGTGGAAACAAACAAAGCACATGGACACAGGGAGGAGGGGTGCTCCATGTCTGCAGTAATATCTGACTTGTTTATCAGGCCTTTGTGAAAATGGAATAGTAAAGTATTTTTTATCGGCTGCCATCGAAGAAAAGACCCCACTGATGCCCCCCTGCTTGCTTAATTTGGTCTTTGAATGTTGTAGGGGTAAAGGGATGCACAACTGTCTGAATTCAAAGGGAACCCTGTGAGTGACACTATCCCCAGCAGTGTATCCAATCTCATAGAATATTTCCTGCATCTGTCAGTAAACAGTGAACAACACAATTATTCGCTCATTAAAAGTAGCAAATACATATAAAACACAAGTAAAAATGCATTAAAAAACATCCTGAGGAGTTGCCAATAAATAGAGGAATAAATTAGAAACTGAACAGAACTGGTTTGGCCAGACAGCTCAGTGCAATATACTCCTCTCACTGCAAACCAGCCATGTTAATGTGCAATAAATTTATAATTGTTTTATTCTATTAGATTATCTGTTATACCTAAACTGTAACTGCGCTGCCAGTGTTTTTCTCTATGATGTATTATACCTAAAAAAAAAAGTACCACTTCCTGCTTAGACATATTATATTAATAGTTAATAAACTATTTACTATGGCTCATGGGTCATTTGTAACACATTAATAAGAACAACTTTAAGTCAGAAGAGTCTTCCTCCAGCATCAAGCTTGTATTTTGCATTTTTTACTAGTTAAGAAGATCCTGGACTGTTTCACTGCTTCTGAATAAAGACTCCACTCTAAAATTCAATTATGAATAACTTATTTACAAGGAACAATTATTAATGATTTATTTATATTCATAACTGCAAGTAACTGATAGACTTTATCCAATAGCTTATCATAATTTTAAGTTATTAAATTTTTTACTCAATGGCTTGAAAATATCAGTTATGCATTCGTAAATTATACATTACCGGTTAACAAAGCCATTATAAACTCTTATAAAAGGTTTCTGCTTCATTTTCAAGTTATCATTAGATGTTATTCTGTATAATGAAAGCTGCTGAATGGGTCAGCATATTTTTCTAATGAAATGAATTCGGACTCTTTCACTATTGCTGTGTCATGGCTAATCTGTGACACTGCTGCAAACAATCACTGGTCCTAAAGCAGCTTTGCACTGGCACCTATCCACAGTATGATTGTCACCTCAGTTCGGCTTTCAGTGGGAATGTCTGAGTTCACGTTGTTCTGCCTGCTGCTGTTATGTCAGCTTGTGGTCTCTGATGCACTTTAGGCCTCCAGTGGCTTTTTTCTTCTCCTTCAGATCAGCTTGTGACCATGACCTGCATTCTTTTGACTGTTCTTCTGCAACCTTCATGTACTTGAGTTGATATCTACTATGTTTGTTGTTCGGTCCATGCATTATAATGCTTTCATATTTCTGAATTACATAGCACTTGAATATGAATGCCTGTGTCTCAGGGCAGTTCTGTCACACTGGTGTCTGCTTTAGAGGATTTCATTGTCTATATTGAATTTATAACTCTATATAGTGTTGTATAATACACATGTATGTTCTTATTTCAGTCTTTTTATATGAATTCTTATTGTTATACATTGTAGTTTAATGCACCTGTTTTTACAAACTCCTGTGTTTCTGATTTGAAACTGTAATGTAACCCAGCTCTCCCTTGAGAATCAGCAAAGTATTTCTGATTCTTATAATGTTTCAAAAATCCTTTTTTTTCTTACCCTTTTTTCCATTTGCTGAATAATTTCCCTGTAATATCAAAATCAAAATGACTTTTATTACTATTGGAAAGGTTAAATTCACCTTCTCCCCCACACACTTGATATTCTGTTCTTTAGAGATAAATTTCAATTTAAAGCAAAATGTGACAGCTTGCCTCAGTTTTCTTTATATCTTAGTAACATCTTGCATTTTGTGCACCCTTTCTACAGTTTAAGCTGCTGCTCAGGTCCATTCATCGCAATCCTTAAGCTTATATCCATACACTGATGGTCATCTGCTGCTTATCAGTGCTACATTATATTTCATTAAGACAGATTATCTGTTGTGAGCTATGATATCTTGAGAGTTAAATATGCTTAGGTTAATAATTATGTGTTGAAAACTGATGCGTGTCTACCTGATGCTGCATATTAAGTGGGTATTGGCTTGGATTTGTCCATCTTTATTCACCACACACATCTCCTAAAACTGAAGAGACCATGTGCTCAAAAATGAGTTGAAGTTATGAATTAACATTGTTAGTTGGTCTTTTTCTTGGTTTAACGTTGGCCAGATGGCAGCTGAACATGGGTGATTTAGTTACCCGACCAGGCATGAAGTCTTGGCAAAGCCAGCATTCTATGCCAAGAAGTGTGGAAAGCAAAGAATTATCTCTCAAAATAGTTAGAAAATGCTAATATAATCAAGTTAGTCTCCCCCCAAACACAAAGCTGGTGGCATTTCCTGAATGTTAATGTAGCACAAAAATGAAAATACAATGAATAATGTTCATTAGTCCAACACGAGTTTCAAGTTTTTTGAAAACAGATCTTAAGTCAAGTCTCAAGTCACTGCACCGTGTGTGCAACTTAAGTGCAAGTTGAGTTCAAGTTGCAGAATTAATTCCCGATCTCTGATATCTGATGTTTATTGATTCAGGAAGATGTTGGGCCACTTCTGGTTTGCAAGCTAGGTAGAACCTGAGCCATCTGACCTCCTTCAACCATGGAGACCTGGAAAGAAGACAGACATTAAAAACAACAGCACAGCATTCACACAGATTAGAGAGACAGACTAACACACAGCACGCATGCAGATTAGGAGGAGATGAACGAGTGGGAGAGATTGAATTTCATGGGGGACAATGGTCTGGATCCAAACATCTGGATGTAGCCAGGAGAGAGAGAAAGAGAGAAAGATGTCCCAGATGCCAATGACCCAACACAGAGGAGCCTGAGTGAAAAGAAAGGAGAAGGAGGAGCAAACTAAAGAGAGATAGGGAGAAGACACAAACACATACACACACAGCTTGCACCTTGTGGAAAACATAAAAAAAATAACAACAGAAGGTCAGAGAAATGCAGTGGTTATCAGAAGTTTAGAGTTTGTTTGTTGATTTCTCATCACCGAGATAAACATTAACCATAAAAAGTAAAGGCAGTAGATTCATTGAGATTGAGACCGGCCCACTGGAGGGATAATGGTAACAGGGAGAAGGCCTGAGGTATTGAAGGATGAGCGGTAATTGAAAGCTAAGGCGAAAAAGATTAGTTTTAGCTTAGATTTAAAGGCCTCAGCAGAGGCAGACTGTCTGATATCAACAGGGAGATTATTTCAGAGGAAAGGGCCACGATAGGAGAAGGCCCCGAAGCAAGCGGACTTCTTTTAACTCCGGGGGAATGACAGGAGCTCTGTATTCTGAGGGCGTAGAGTACAGGGTTGGGATTTAAAGTATAAAAAGATCAGACAGATTTGAAGGTGCGAGACCATTTACAATTCTATGAGTCATATCACAAGCACCGTCCTTGTTGACGCTGTGGATGAATCCTCCCTCCGAGAAGGAAGTGACCCAACTTTATGCAAAGCCAACTGAAGAGGGCTGTCCAAATAATCATATTCTCCCTCTGTCAATGACACCATCAGCCCATCAGTTTTTTTAAAAAAGAAGAGGTGAAATCAAAGAGATTCCCCTCAGGTTGGTGACTTTTTCTGCATTCCACTACTGGCTAACCAAGAGTGCTCATCCACACACTTTAAAGCTAAAACTAGAAAAGAGTACAAATGAGAGTGTTTCATGGGTCATGCATTCCAAACAGTTGACAACCACATAATGGCTCCCGCTAAGGACACAATCTCAAATTCATTCTCAAGTTAAGTGCCTTGTCTCGGTGATGGATAAGGACACATTAAAGACTGATTTGCTGCACATGTGACAAACAACATTGGGGGCCCAGTGAAGAGGATGTACAGGGAAAGTGAAGGTGGCAAACGAGAGCTGATGCCAGACAAATGTAATGAACTTGAGGGAGAGGTGACGGTGGTGGGGGCTCTTGAATCAGTACCACAAGCAGAGAGGCGGGGCGGGGTCTTAAGTATTCCATAGGAGATACCGTTTGTACTCTTGAAACTGCTGATATACTTGAATGAGTTTAATCACTGAATTTTAAGTAGTTTTGTCAGTGTTAAAATGCAATGTATTGTTTAATTTGAATAGCTAAGACTGCAAATCAATGGAGTGTAAAGTCGGTGGGTAATTGGACAGATAGGGCTCCTGGTGGAATAAGGTCCAATTGTTTACCAGAGGTAGAGGGAATATATGGAGCCAGACAGGGAAATGAAACACTGTATATATGGACATGGAATGACATTTTATTTGAGGACAATAAACACAGAGCTTTTGGTGAAAGCTCTAAATTTACTCTCCCGGTACAACTTGAACTCTGGTTCAAGTTTATTGTCTTGACATGTGGCTCTTCCGGGCAAATCCATTAGCCTTGAACGTGAAAACTTAAAGGTTTTCACACTTAAAGCGCAAGGTTATAGAACGCAGGCGACGTTGACCTGCACGGCATATTTTACATTATGGGGCTTTTGACTTCTCTGTAACAGCTTGTACTTTTTTATTTGGCAGCAAAGGAGCTGAAGACCGGGGGAGATTGATTTAGTGTGCTTCAGCTACATGGGCTGCTTTTGTGTCTGGAGTTGCAATTTAGATTTAGAAGACAGAGGGGCTGCAATCAGGAAGAGGTGGTAATCAATTTTTCTTGTTTATGTGTGTGTGTGCCTGTGTATGTTTGTGTGTGTGTTGTGCTCATAGCTGCAGAGAACAGATCCACCACAAATGAGAGGAGCCTGGAATGATAACCTGCTTCCAGTGCTCAGACAAAGATACTGGCCACTCTCTTTATTGCACGGCCTCATTTTTATTACATGCTGCTGATTTTTCTCTATACCTGACCACATACTCATCATTCACTTATTTACAGTCCATTTATTTGTTATTTACTATGCTAAAATATCTCTACACTGGCAAAAACCAATTCAGAGAAATGATAGGCTCTCATTTTCTTGGAAGACAACTCTAATTTTTTAGAAAAGCTAACAAAAAGGGCAATTTCTGCATCGTCAACAATGGCAAAATCTACCTGTTAAAGCTTCATGATGTCTAATGGACCCTGTTTGTCGCTGAATAATGAGGTTTGTGCAGTTTGTTAGCCTGAACATTTGCCCTTGCGCGAGTCTTATCAGAAAGTTTCACTGAGTACTTTATTACAGCTTGAGGACAGTCGAGCCAGCTGGGTCTTCATTAGTTTTGCACAACATGACCGGTTTTTCAGCGGGCACTGTTAGTGCGGAACATGTTTTCACCGAGCACCATGATACTGTGAATGTAAGGGAAGAAGATAGATGAGCATACACTAATGTGTTAGCTTTCACCTTGAACACACCATTCCTCTTCTTGACTAATTCTCCAATTCAGGCTGTAACATGCGGTCAAAGTACTGTTGCTTGAGAGAGAGGCACATCGCATACAACTACAAAGATCAATCACAAAATTATTTTCTACAATCCCACAGAGCATCATAGAGAGCTTAAAGCTGAGCTCTGGATTTTTGGAAGGAATTATCATTGTGTCCACGGCAGAATCAAAATAGAACAGATAAATGGAGTCATAAAAGGTAGATACCACCTTCTGAGTCAGTGATTTTTATTGCACTTGGAGAGCTTAAAGGCATGCTTCATGTGATAATGACTCTGAAGCAAAGGAGAGGCTGAAACCTTGTGTTGGTGTCTGAGACCAGAGGACATCCGTTGGAGGAGAAGGAGGAGGAGGAGGAGGCAATGGCCAAAAGTGCTGACAGCCCCACATTACATGTCTCCAAGGCATGTGAAGAGCTGGTGGCACTTTGAGCCCCCCTGCTGTCCACTATTAACCCATGCAACAGTCTGGAAGATGAGCTGTGGTTTGAGTAAGAGAGCACAGTTCCTCCATTTCTACAGCTGCATCTCATAAAAGACGGACTGATGCACAGCTGGGGAATGATAACTTATTATGACAGCAGGAGTGTGAACGAAAATGTATCTCCGTAGCGGTGTGATATCAGCATATAATTCCCTTACAATATTTTGCTCATTACTGCTCATTTACTCTGTAAGGCTCAATCACCCTGCTGACATCCGATCTAATGTGACGGACAGAGCTAATGCAGAGATAAACCTCTATAGACTGTAAAATGCGAGGACATAATGCAGGCTCCCATGTGAGTCCCTGAAGCCAAGGCTCCCTCTCCTGCCTCTCATTATAGCAGACGTGTGGTATACACAGAGGGACAGGACTGACACACACACACAGCACATAAACTGGACCGTGAAATAGGTGGGGTGCCTGCAGATTGGCTAGGAACGGTAGAGATAGTTTATTTTGGTGTGAGGATGAGATATGAGGAACAGATTTTCATTTAATGACCAGCTGTGTGATGTGGACTCATATAGACCTATCTAAAAACATTGGCTCAGTATGTCCACCTTCAGCCGGGAGGATAATAAGATCTGGCTCCCACTGACATGAATGGTAAGGTTTGTCACTGAGGATTGGTGGCACTAGCCTTTGGGATGAAGGAGAGATCTTACACTGATAGAGGGTCAGAAATCTGCTACTCCCATCCAACCACACCGTGTCTGAATCACCCCTTTATGTTCTAAAGAATAGAGTACGTAATTAAAAGTAAAATATCATCATTTAAAATCAGAATTACAATGTTGGCCTTTCATTAATTATGCAATAACAAATTTCTTTCGGCCTCATGGGGGCAGCAGAAACAAGTTATGATCACACCTTTGACATATCATCACCATTCGAGTGGATATGATGAATACGTTAGCAAACAGTTGCTTATTATCACATTCAGAAGTAAGCGAGCAACATTATCTTTCATTTAGAGCATTTCTGGCCAAATGGCTAACACAAGCCTAATATTTACTCTTTTTTAGCTCTGTTTTTGGTCTCGACCTACTCCTAAGGGAAATGGCTAACTTAAGTGAGGCAGCAACTGAATTCAGGTTAATGAACCTTTTGAGCAAATAGGAAATTGAAACTCTTGCTGAGCATAAACATCTTCAGTGTCCCTCTTTGCTCTTTCTTGAATGAAAAAAATGTATTCTCCAGTTCCTATAAAATTGCTGCTACGCTAACCTCTTTGGCTGTAGCTAAATTGCTGCACTGACATCATGCCAGCAGGTACCAGCAGGTAGTTCCTCATAGGGCATGATGCTTGGTCTGAAGAATTGTGGTTTGGTAACAAGTAGATAATTAAAAGCCTGAAAAGATGTATTCTCTTGTCACAAGGTCTTATTTCATCTCGTGACCTCATGAATTGAGCCGCCTCACAAGGTAAGGTCAAACTAAGTCTCAGTGAAATCATTGGAAATATCCTTCTCTTAAAAAGCATTTTACTTTCATCATATTCAGCTTAATTACATTAATTATGACTCTGACCTTCCAGAGATGTTGCATTATTTTGTTACATCCATTGAACTCATGTTACTTAAACAATGAAGTATACTGTTGATAAAAATTCAAGGTCTAGGTTGAGGGTTATAGTCGTTTTTGTGTAATGCATAAATAAAACCATGCAAAGCTCTGGTCTCCTGATAAGGAAGAAATATGCTGGAGTACAAAGATTTCCTGAGCTGTTGACTCTCATGACAGTCCTCAATATTCTAAATAGACATGCAGCCGCAGAGTCAGAAGTGCAAATGTTTCCCAAAGGATGTGCAGTGAAATGGATCATTATATAAACATTAAATTTGTAAACAGGCTCACAAATCTTATGACCTTACCACACACAACATAACCACCAACAATATCTGAGAGTATTTTTAGAGTCTAATTACCGTCTGCAGATGCAAGAGAATGAGTGATTGGGCTATTTTTAATTCAGTTTTAACAGGAGATTGACAAGTTGCAACAATAACAAAGCCATCTTAAGAAATAAGTTTAAATATATTGGCATTTAAAAACAGCAGGAAGTAAAATCGAGGCAGAAATGCAAAATTTTATTCCAGCGTTCAAAGCAAATATGTTTTCAGATCAAAGCAGAAGGAGACTGAGACGTAACATGAACATCAAAGCTTGACTATGCATCTGTGCATAATGTTTTCTCCTCTTGTACAAACAGTTAAATCACAGCACTTAAAGACCAACAGAACAGATGAGCCTCTGACCTTGATTGCGATTGAACGTCAGTCTAACTTAAGGAACACATTTGTCCTTTAAACAGCATTACTTTACCTTGATGTAATGGATATAACTCTCAAGACAAAGTGATCTGACTGCATCTGTTCCTTTGTTTATAAAGAACATAAACGCTTTGTCACCACCCCCGACATCCCAGCCGATGCATTATTGCGAGAATCAATCGTAGACCTTTACTCTCACTGTATTTCCTCAATTTGTCATAGCGGAGAGGAGACCGCTCTCCCTTTTCTTCCTCCTGTCTGATATTTTCTCACATTTATTCGTCCCTGTCCCCCTCGCTCTCTCTCTCAGACACATCAACAAAGCCTGTCAGACAATCCCACAGGGGCGTAGAGCAGTTTGCTTCAAGTTTAGGACGGGAGGTTACTCCATTTGGCAGTAACTTAATGGAGACCCCTCCCCTCTTTCACCCGTCCCTGCTCTGTTCAGCAGGTTCGATTGCAAACCGTCAGGCGGAGGCGCAGCCTGTCATTGCAGAATGACAGTGTCCTGACCAGCCAGATTTCCTTTGAAGCTGATGCCTCCTGGTCTGCCCCGGGGTTGTTGAGGCATGCCGGAGTCTCCCAAAGGTGGAGGAGTCCAGCAGCACCTCGGCTCATTTTGATTAATGGACCTTTCTCTGCCCCTGAGTGAGCAATTATCAGAGGGTAGGCAAAGTCGTTCATCACTGTAAGTGAGCAGCAGGTCTCTTCCACTGTCGAAAGTCATACCTGCAGGGCGAGGGGTTCTACTTCCACATCACCCCACCTCCACCCACTCCTCCTCCTCTTCCTCCTCCTCCTCCTCCTCCTCATTCTCCTCCCCATCAACCTGGCTGCTGCCTCGTGTCTGACCAGGAGGGTCTGTTTGCAGAGGGTCAGAGAGGTGGCGGCCTCCAGTGGTACGCCACGCGGACGTGCTTACAAGCAGATCCGAGTTCCCCACGGTAATTATTTAGCCGCTGGCTGGACTTTCTTGCCTTGATTAAATTCAAACCTGCACATTATTGCGAGATCAAGTTTCTACTCAGTCCTGTGGCACCGAGCCTGGAATTCACTTAGTCTTTGCAACACGGCTGGCACGTGTTGTGAACAACCATTGTACTGTAGCTGTTGGTGGATGTGTTCAGCATACTAACTGTCCTTCACAAACTGAAAAGAAAGCTCCATCTTTTCAATTAAAAAAAAAAAAAAAACCAACACAGCATCCAATAATTGCTACAAATAACTTTAATCACAAATAAAAAGAAATTATGTGCAGTTATGCGAAGAAGATGCTTCGCATAGCTGTTTCCACAGAAGCAGTAATACATAAACATGTTTGCTTAGTTTTCAGTAATATAAATTCCTATAAGGGTTTGGCAGAAAAAGATAAATTAATAATTTCACTCACAGAGAGGATTTGTTTAAACAATGGTGGAAAGTAACTAAATATTTTGAATGACAATCCCTGAGAGTTTAATCAAATGAATGTCTGTTAAGTCGCCATCTATATAAAAAATGTAGCATTACAGGGATTGAGACTATAGCCAAATAATAGAAGTATTTATGAATATCGTTAATATTTATATGTTCGCAGCACTTACAGACTGTGTGTCTTGTTGCAACATTCCTGTAAAAAATGCAGTATTATTTTTCAGCTACAGTAAACAAAGAGTATCCTGCTGCTGCTTCCCTCTGACTTTTTTAAAAACTTGGCTCCTTATATTTTGAAAATTGTAATTGTTTTGTTTGCTTACAAGAACGATTAGTACGCAGGAGTGGAATTCCTCATTCCTAGCTATTGCGGAATCATGTTTGTATTGCTCCATTAGATATGGGGGTCGTTAAACTTAGTTTAATGTTTCACATAAGGGTATGTTATTAAATTTATTGTGGAAATCAATTATGGGTTTTTGCCTGGGTCTACATTTTTTCTTCCCATATTTGCTATTGTTCATCAGAGCTCAGGTTTGCCCCAGGTAGAGTGGCACCATAAAGCTTTTGACCACACTTAATTGTCAGATATTAAATTATCTCGAAGGTTTACAGAATTCTGTTTGTTTGTTTTACTGCATATAGGAACTACTGAGGCTGTTGTGACAGAGTGCACTTTCTGATTTACAAATAAATATCGCTAATCATAAATCATAAATCCCGTCGGACCTCTTTGTTCTTTGTTGGAATGTAATTTGGAGCTTTTCTACTTTCACATGTCAAAATAAAACTACAAGTACAATGACGATTTGAAATGAGCACCACTAAGATGAACAATAACAGTAAAAATGCCAGTCACACATTAATTCATTAGAACTGTCAGTCCAATAATATAATAAATAGACCATTTTTCTGCTTTATTTATTTTTTTCCTTTAAATACTTTGTGCTAATAGTACTTCAATACTTTCACACAAGTAAGTTTTTGAAAGCAGGACTTTTACTTGTAACACAGTTATATTTAATCTAATTTTACACACGTAATGGATCTGAATACTTCTACTTTTAGTTCAAACACACATTGATGTAATGAATATCATTGAACCGCTGACATTCACTGATTAAAAACACATCATGGTAAAGCATATATTGAAGTTTTTACTCATGGCAGTAGCATATAGAAGACACATCTGAGTAGAAACATGACCCACTCCCACACATACACATACACACATACAAACTTACCAAGAAAAGCAGTGATTGTACTACTTTTAGTGCCCATTAGTAAGACTGACAGTTGGCTCTTGAGTTTTTGTTGGAATTCAGTGGGAACTCCGTGACCCTTCACTAATGCAGGAATTACACCCACCTATTCCCTACCTCACTAATCACTGTAAAACACATATCTCTCTAATTCTATTCACATGCTTCTCTGCCGGCCAATTCCCCCTGTGCAGCATTTTAGAATACTCGTTCTGCATTACTGTGATGATTGCATTTGAACTGGGACGACTGGACCAGGAGCTGGAAGAGATTGGACTGTCAGATTGCTTGGCTTGTTGTACTTATTCCTAATACACACCTGTAATTTAAAAATCCCCCTCACCCACTGTTAAAAATGCAATTAACAAAATAATTGTTCCTCCCAGAGACCAACAATTTACCTGCAATTTACCTGAATGTATTGGTCAATTATCGGTGTGTCTTCAGGCTGACCCCGCCGGCTAATGGCTTTGGAGAGAAGCCAGAATCTGATTTCCTTTTAACGTTGTCTAATGGGCTGTCACCCTATACTATATGAATGCAAAGCAACTGAATGCGACCAATCTAAACACCGCTTTTAAAGCCCTTTTTTCTATTCATTAATTTCTCTCTTTACTTTAAGCAAACGATCTCCCCTCTCTCTTTTTAATGCATGCTGGTGAACCTATTAAATACTTTCCATTGTAGACTACAAAAAAGAGGATTTGGAATGCATTTGAAGTACAGAGATTTGGTCTGACCGCACTGTTATCAAATCCCAGCGTGTAATGCATCCGAGATGAGCAATGTCTCTGTCACTATTTATATGTATGTATGAGTGTCTCTGTCTTTCCACCTGAGAGGAGAGTGGGAAGCGCTGGCTTTGTTTCATTTCAACCATGTTTTGAATACTAAGCAGCCAAAGAAATATCAGATACATGATTTTAAAAGATATGTTTCTATTTAACTAATTATATTTTTTTTCTGGAGTAGGCTCTGAATTCAATAAACTGCTGCTTTCTTATGCATAATTTTTTGTTTTAGTCATGTGTTTTCTGATGCTGGATGGAAACAGTATATTATTCACTGAAGTGTGGTGGCTTCATAGTTTGTTTCACCGCATGTATAAAAGCTATCATAAGAAATCTGGTCAAGACATTCGCTGCTGTGCACTGGAAATGCTGAAATCTGTGTGCTGCCACCTTGTCCTCCCCTCCCATCTCACTCTCTCCCCCTATATCTCACTGTCTGCATCTTTTGCCATTCCCTTGCCCTCCTTTTTACCATCTCTTCTCCATCTCCAGCTCACATCTTTATATCACTCCAATTCTCACACGGCGAGATGGAAATTGAGTGGGAGGACTGGGTTGCGGGATAAGATCGAGGTCTCGGAGTGGACAAAAATAAAATCCAATTTCGACAAAAAAATAATAATTGCACCCCCACCCCACCCCCACCCCCCACCTCCCTGTACAGCAGCTGCCCTAGCAGTCCCTGCCCATCTCCTTGCAGGTCTGCACCTGCACATTTCTCCTCCACCTCCACATTTCCAGAATCTCAAAACCCGACACCCAGCAGGAGGGTAAAAAGAGAAGGGGCCATGCACACCCACCACCACTCTCTAACAACTGAGATTGGACACACACCATCGCCCTTTTTAACTTTTAAAGCCACTACTTGCAGCATATCATAATAGATAGAGTGTGCCAGGTGAAGCTGTGCTACAAAGAATTCCGAATGCTCAAAGTAGAAAGTCCAGACTTTTGAAAGATCTAAACAATTTCAGGAGTGAAAAGAGGAAAGCCCTTCTATGGGCCTCTTGATGTTTTCTTTTTTGCTGGATTAAGCTTTGTGTTGGCTAGAAGATTTGATTTTGAAAGCAGAGGAGCAATAAGCTCTTTTTCAGTTGAGATCACTTTACGTGCAGTAAGCGTCATGCGTCCACGGTGCCGATGATGGAGAAAGCTTCTCACAGCAGTGAGAGGCGTCTCTTAGCCATGGGAGGGCTCTTTCTGTTTATCTTTGAGGGAAAACACTGTAAATCTCACGAGGCCACCTCTAAATAAGCTGACAGTTCAGCGGGAGTGTTGACAGGTGAACAGAGAACTAAAAAAAAAAAATACGGCATGAACATAGCTGCAAAACAAATAAAATGAAAAGGGGTTGAAGGTTTGAATTGAGTGTCTATTTGGTTATCTTCCGCCTTTTCAGATCAAAAGATCTGCGCATCTACAGGGCTGCAAAGTGTGTGAGGATTCGTTGATAGCAGCTTTGTTGAATCAAATTCAGATTTAGTCTTCCAATTCTGTCTCTCATGTCTAGTTTTTTTTTTTTTTGGTACCACAACCTTCCATAACGGGAGAAAAAACAGACATCTTCAGATATATCTGGCCGGCGAAGTTAGAAGCCATCTACTTATTTTTGGAGGGTGAGCAATAAGGATCCTCTGGAGCTGTAATCTAGTTGACTGACAGCAGCTCACAATGCCTTTCTCTGCACCTAACCAGAAGACATTCAGTAAAAGCAATGCAATTTATGTGAGAAGAACACAGGCAGCAAGTGAGGTAGAAATGCACTCAGCCACAAAGAGATAAGAAACAGAGAAGAAGATGAAAGACAGCAGAGGCAGGAGAAAAAAATCCTCTCAAGATCTTGAATTTTGCTCCTCATAACACACAGTTTCGACGTAGAACCTCAATCATTTGGGGCTTCTTCTATTACTATTACCACTGTGTGCTCTCACATTCTTCAAAATGAACATATCTTTCAAGACAAACCTCCCGGGACAAGGTGTTCGGTGTCACCACTTTGTAAAGGTCCACACTGCACGAGGAGACCGAGTGTTAACAAAATGGGACAAAACAAATTCAGAAAAGATTCTCTCTGAGGCAATAATGTGCACTATCTTTATTGATCTCAGTGTAACATTTGTGAGTAATATCTCGCTCCACAACGGAGCTGCAACCGGACTTCTCATATTAAATTAGGACTTAATTTCACTGCTCTTCTCTCTAGATATTCCAAGAAAATAAGCCGATAAATATATTTAATAACTCTACGCTGAGAGACAAACAAGCAATCCAGGTGAGTAAGACATAAACAAATATTTTTTTTTGCCTCCGAGGATTAACCGTGGGCATTTCAAATACAAGCTCACAAACTTTTGCAGGATAAGGTCAGCCGAAGGAGTAAACTAGGCCACATGGCACATCCTCAGAGTTTGAGAGGGATATGAATTTGAGTTGGACTGAATGCACTGCAGAGTCCAGAGGGACTTGGAGGAGGAGAAAACAGGAACAGAGACGGGTACAGTTCGGGACACAGTGCACCCCATCACACTCTTTGTGTTGTTGTTTCCTCGTCAGACCTTATCCTAATCTTATTTTGATGCCGGGACGTGGCTCGCTCAATCATTAAAATTTCCATAAACTAGCAATTTCATGGAAGATAATAAAAAGGTCTAATTCAGTGGAAGCAAATAGCACCTTGTGTCCTCGGGCACCCTTATCTCACAAAAGGATATCAGATTGTACACTGCGTGCAACCAAATTATATTTTTGTTTGCCTCAAAGTGCAAAACAGTCTTGCAGACATCCTAACGAGTGCTTTGAAGTACTACTCATTTGCCAGGTTGAGGCCATTGCTTCAGCACTTCAGTTTAATCTTCCAGATGTGAAAAATGCACCAGCGCTGATGTTAAGGAATCCTGTTTGTCTCTTTAAGAAGCTTGCATGGAGAAATACAGATTAAGAAGTTGTCCATTTGTAGCCAAACATTCAGATTTAGAAGAAAAGAAATCCATCTGTGTGAAGTGGGGTGTAGCTTTAGGCCGGACGGTGGTGACATGAGTGTTGAATAGGGTTCAGGCTCTGCAATCTCAAGGGTGAGACCCAGGGGAGGGAGAGTCTGTTTTGTTCAGAGAGCTCTTGTTCAGCCATGATAGCAGCGATAAGCTTGAGTTCATTGTTCTGAAAACAGAAAACAGAAAAATACCCACTTGCAATACCTTAGCAAGAGTCCGTCAGTGTATCATTTCATACATTATATTTGCTTTTATTCAGAATTTCATATCTTCCATTGTGCACTATCAGTGATTTATTTTGCAAACTTGAACTTACAGATTCATATGCACAGGCACACACACACTGCTGCTGTGCAGACATCTCAGCTTTTCTTTTTTTTTTACTCCTGTTTTAAGAGTCTCTGTGCTGCTAAACAGTGTCCTCATTAGACAGCAGCCCCAAGTTTAGCTTTTCACAGTTACTGTGGAAGGAAGCAGTCAGGCAGTCTTCAATACACACTTGTCAGTCAATCTGATGCAAAGGAGAGATATCAAAATTTTATTGGCCATGCTGATGGCTGTAGGGTTTTGTTTGGGGTCAGACTAGCTTTGTGGAATTTTTTGTAAGTTGAATTCACTATATTTGCAGTTTTTGCCAGCAGAAAACAGCCATTATTTTGCTATGGGCATATGGACATTGGGACGTATTGCACAATACTGCATGCATTTATCATCTGTATGACAACAGCAGCCGATAAGAATTACTTTTGAGATTGAAGTTCCTGTTGTTGCACTGGACTGCTGCAGATTGTAAGTGTTCCCAATAAACTGGTAAATCAGTAAGCAGCATCTAACTCCATTTTGACTCCAAGCCTGTAGGGGGAGCTCTCATTCAAACTGACTATTCGGTCACACTTTATACGAAGCACTAGATCAAACTACACCATGAATATAATATGCTCATCAATTCAAAAAGCCAACAAGCTCCACCGCACAACAATATTAAAATCATAGATTGATCCCATGCCAATTTGGAGACTGAGGTTTGATCCCTGTCGTTTTATTGCATCAGCCATTTTTATCACCACAATATCAAACAACATCACCCTCATCCTTTGAACTGTTTCTTGTTAAGTTGCCTTGTGGCTCCATTCTCCTCTCTCAGTTTAATTCATCTACCGTCTTTTCAATCTACACTCATCATTTCTCACTACTACTGTGTTATGATAATGCGATATCCACTGTAGTCTTTGTTTTATTGCTACATTAATTAAATTTGTCTTATTTTACATAAATCACATGACTGGCAAGGCTTGTTTATTACTTGCTTCCTTATTGCATGTACAGGGCAGTGCACCTTTATTTATTGTTAGTGCTGTTACATTTTGCATTGTTGTGTTTTGATGTGCATGTTTTATACCTTATGTATGCTAATTTTGCCTTGGAAGTAATGGGAATTATTATATTCAAGTTTCTGGTGGGCCAATTAATCTGTTAAATTCCATTGTGTTGAGTGTGGTTTCTATTGGGATTTTGAATGAGCTCCTGCCACCAGTAAATTGGGACACAACTGTATGGGGGCAATTGACAGGGGCAAGAGGAAAGTGAAAGAATCTAATCACTAGCAGAAACACCTAACAGGTAGGAAGACACAGAGAGAGAAAAGCAGTGGGATACAGCTGCAGACCCAAATCAAATAGGGCAGTCCAAATCTACCCAGGTGAGCTACATATGATCAAACGGAGTGAAAGCAGCTACAGCAAAGGAAAGGGTGGAGGACTAGTAAAGGGTATTGTTGCTTTCTCACAGCATGTCAGTGTGAAACAGCAGTTTTATGCTTCTGGTTTAAGTAATTTTGCACAGTGCATCATAGTACTGGGATGATTCAACTTGAGTTTTGCCAACCTTGGGAAATTCTACTGTCAGACAAACACAGTCAATTCTGAAGCTCTTTATTATTTGGTTTGACAACAAACATCTTTTCTGTCCATAATTTGGCATTGACAGCAGGATGACAGGATGATGTGCTGTGATTTTACCCAATTGGACACTTTAAAATTTGAAAATGATTATGTCTATCTACCATTGTGCACCTTGGGTACCAATATTTCAAGAACATGGTTGGGATTTAATAATTGGAAAATGGAAGAAGTAATTGCAAAGCCGCTTAGACGTGAAAAACTTCACTAAATAACAAAACATTTGGATTTAAAAGGTTCAGTAACTGGGTTAAGCTGAGAGATAAATCATCGTTTCAGATAGAGACTGATGAGATAAATGTGCTGAGATCTTGATGATTTTAGTCGGCATGTTAATAATTGCTAACAATATATAGGCGGGGAGCTAACAGACTAAGTGCTAGTACTTATGCACATAAAATCTATTCTATGAGGGATTCAAAAGAATTAATGAAACAATTCCAAACTTACCTGCAGCAAATTCATTCCGACCGTGGCTCGGCGAGCCACCCCCTTCCTCCCCCCATATATACTGCATTGATTGGCAGCAAGCGGTCACACAATGTGACGTGAGGTTACACTCTAAAGGAAACAGACTGCATTTTACACCTGGGTTACACAGAGGACATCTGTCACCAAAAAGGATGGCTTCCAGGGATACGATTGACCAGCCAGACGGCATGTAACAAGGAGAATGAGAGCCGCCTAAGATGAATATATCACCATGTGAAATACTGAGGCTTTGCTGCAGCCGATTGATGTTCTGAAAACAGAGGTGCAGCGCCAGAGGGAAGAGAAAGAAGTCCTTGAGGCAAACTTTAGACAGCAGGTGGTCCGTGAGAGGATGAGGTCGTCTCTGGGATGCAGCGTGGCTTCAGTTAGACCACGGAGGAAGAGAGGGCTTTGTTTGAAGAAGGGTATGTAGACAAAATAACTACAATGAACAGAAAACATTTGGAAAACCTTCACAGCCTGGAGTTGATGGAGTGCGATCAAGTGATTGATATGCGCTCTAATTAAAAGATGCTAATTCTTCCTATTTTTCTCTCATTTATGTGTATAAGTGTGCATTGCCCTTATTGATAAACTTGACCACAAGATCATTCTTCCTAGAAATATTGTCTCCAATAAACACAAACTCTCCCCTAACCATCACTTTAAGAAATCCAGACAGATGTCTACTCCGCTTTCTACGACTTCATTCAGACCAAATTTGATGTGACAAAAATCCAAGTTCTTCCATTCATTTTAATGTTGGTAGTCTTCTAAGGCTATGACAGTACAGACTGTTGGCAGTTCCAAAAAAAAAACATTAAAAGTAATCTCATGGCTTTTGAGTTGAAGTAGAGTCAACTTTTACAGAAATGCAACCCCATGTCAAGCTGCAGTATCCAATCAGCAGATCGACTGATCAGGGCAAGCAGAGCTGAACAACCCCGCCATGAAGGAGCGGGATGTTAATTTGAATTAGCAAATGGTCTGACACTCGAACAACGTCGCAGAAACCATTTGGTGATCTCCACAAAGTCAGATCAGATTTAGTCTTAAACTGCCCTAATGAATCTGCACGAAACCTACTTTCTCTCCTCTTTCCCTCTATGTGCTTCTTCCTGCATGGGCAGTTTCTTCTCTGACAATCTCATTAATCTCAAAACTTTCTCCCTTTTTTACATCTGGTGACTCAGTTTGCTGGAACTCACTGCCCAGCCTTACGGTTGAGCCCTCACCCATGTCTCTTGTCCATATATCATTTCCCAGTTAATCAAACATAACCTTGACCCTCTGCTACTCACATTTTATCTACCCAGTCCTGTAATTAAAGAGCATAACTCAATGTTACACGAATAAAGAAAACACATCCACCAAACAGCACTTTTTTTCTCTCTCAGAAACCAGAGTTCTCTCAAGGCCTGAGACATTTTTTTTTTCCTGGAAAGTTCTTCAGTTTTTTCCAAGTATTTGTACTCTCTCAGTTACACTTCCTCTCTCTCTTTTTTCTTACCTAGAAAATCTCTTCAGACTTTTCCGGCCTTACAAGGCTGTTCTTTAGTCATCAGGTAGGCTTGTAAACAGAAAATAAGCACCACACTGGTCATACCAGACCAAAAAAGATGTGTTTTTCTTAGGTTTTTTTTTCTTTTTTAACTTTTTGCAAGTGGAAAAAAAATCTTTACTTGGTAATGAAACAAAAAACTGATTGTTGAAACTTAAAGTTACCAGTAACAGGTCAACTTAAGATGATGAAAGAGGATTTATTTACACAGGCCTACGTTGACCTCTGTGAACTAGAAAGTGATGATTGTTTTTATTCAAATGTTCAACTTCAACTTCTGGTTTTGTCAACATGTCTTGGGATCAAAAAGCTTTCTGCCACTGAAACTGAATAATGCTATCACTGAAATGCACTTGGACGTTAACAATACCATTGGTTGGATCTATTCCACTGTACGCTTGGCAGGAATTTTGGAGGTCAATGTGGATTTAAAAGCTCAAACGAAAAATCTTTTTTTTTTTTAGTTACAGTGCAGCTGAAATTGTCATTAATCTTGCCATTGATGAAACAAAGGACCCAGCTGCATCAATGTCCCACAGCTTATGTCAAGACTCTAACAAAACAAATGCTGCACTGCTAGATTTAATTTACCTGTCAAAGCTATGGATCCTTGCATCAAACCAATGCATCTTTTGGGTTTGGTCCAAGCAGCAACCTCCAGGGCTGGAAACTGGAGCCAACGTGGAAGTGCCAAAAAGCGGCATCCCTCGCGTGGCCACTTCCAGGCACAGCTGGCTTCCCATAGAGCCCATAATTAAAAAGCCCAACTTTACAGTAGAAATAAACATGTTTGCAGCCTAATTTGAAACACAGTTTTGGGCTTCCACAGTTGATTTCCCTGTTTGTGACAACAGTACAGGATGGATTTTTTTTTTTAAACTCGCTCATTTATATTTTATTCAGGCTTAGAGTTGTGCATTTATAATTAAGGATGTGGTTGTTGTGACTGACAGAGGCTGCTAGCTGCCTGCTTGTTGTCACACAGTCATTGGTAGCGACGTCTTCCCCACAAACTCCACCCTCTCATCCAAATATGGTCCCATCTGGTTCCAAAAAGCCAAGATGGCGACAGCCATGATGCAAACTCAGTGCTTCAAAACAGTAATCCACAAATCTATGGGTGGCATCACAGTAGCTCTGTCCGCTATTTGTTTAACTGTCAATATCTCGGTTACATATTTGCTTAGGTGCCACTAAAATGACATAAAAACATCCAGGTTAAATTCAGGTCAGGTGACATAAATGAACAGGCAATCCCCATAACTGTTGTATTAAGGCTAACACAGGTCGTATGCCTCTGATGTTTCAGTTTCCTGGGTGGTAAAAAATGAGTGACACCTCTGCGCCAAGCTGAGAAAGAGAGTACAGAAGGTGTAGCTGCAGTCTCCTGAACACAAGCCAGAGCACACGTCCACATACATCTGGCAGCAGATGTCACAGCAGTGGTCAGGGCAGTATCTCCAGTCGTCACACACACATGAGCAGCCAACAGCTGGTCCGCAATCCTCCTTACTTTGTAGGCACGAGTTGCATGGCTTACAAGACCATAGCCCCATGGGTCTGCCTGTTTAAAACACACACACAGACACCGGGAGATGGGATGTTGGAAGAAATCACTGTCTGGAAAAACGGTCTTCTTTTCAAGTTTAGAATTGAAGTTTCGGATGTATCCCCCAAATGAATGCTGTGGAGAAAAGATAATTAACTGTCAGCCTGTCCTGAACATCGTACAAGCTCCCCGCTATCTGGAGTTAAGTTCAAAGTTCTTGCCACACGCAGTATTTGCTGATGTACTCTGTGAACAGTTTGACCTTTTATACGCAATGTTTGATGTCATACCCCTCCCCCTCCTAGGCCATGCTCTCGTCGACTCCGTCAACTCCCGCAATCACGAGACAAGGAATGAAGTCAGTCTGTACAAAAACTCAGAGGAGAAATTAGCCGTTCAAAAAGAGCAAGACAACCTCAAACGGCTGGATCAACAGAGTTCCTCTCTGTTAACACAAACTCACAATGCTCATGACACCAAAAAATTCATTTTCTTTGCTCATAGCATGAAATTAACAGAGAGGCTCTTTCTTGAGGATACTTGTCACGGGGGCCTTTAAGACAGAGATGGGGGTAAGCAAGGATAATGAGCAAGGAAACACTGATTTAATTACATCAGCAGCGGTAACTAAGCGAGTTCCTTAAAAACATAATAAACACTTGTTGTAGACCAGATGTTTGAGACAATTCGAAACAAAAAGTGTGTTTCATTTGCACTCAGAAACATGTTTTAAGGAGAAAACAATGTTCAGATTTATTTTAATGATCCTCATTTCGAACATCAAATAAGGCTCATTAACTAAGAGAGAAAGACAAAAATGAGACGGCGCGATTGCGCAGCAAAGGTTGGTGACAAATTAGGAATCTCCCAAGGCATGCAAAACAAATACCTCAATTTCATGTTGCAAAACACCTGATCATCATTACGCCAATCAGCCTGAAGCCTTTTGCATTCATGTCAAAACACACAGCTCACCAAAATGTGTTTGTGTATGCAGGACAGTGTTCAACAGATGAAGAAATCATGATTAGGAAAGGAGTGTGTAAGTATACACTCAGCAGTTTGAGACACAATGTAAACATTCAAGTAGAAGTCCTCCACTTAAAATATTACATAAGTTTGTACAAACATATTGGAATCAAATATACTTTTAGCACCATGAGTAAAATCACTAATCATACAGAATGGACAACTTTAGATTGATGTGCATTACATTTCTGAATTATGAATCATGAATTAATGTACTGAATGTCACAACAGGTAAAGGTGGAGTTCATTTACTTGTAATAACTTGAGAATTTTAAATAAAGTTTTAAACTAAGTAGGCAAACGTATTATAATTTCTTTGCTGATAATATTTTATATGTTTGCTCTGAATCTGCAATGTAATTAGTAACTAATCAAGTCATTGTAGTGGAGTCAAAGGAACGTTTTTGTTTCCTCTGAATTGTAGTAAAAGTTACAGCAGATGGTCATAACCGAGTGCCAGTATAAACAGTAGGAAGTTATTGGTGAAAGTTATTGAATACTTAAAACTTTCTACTTCTCATGTACTCATCTGCTCCGCACGTTGATACGTCCGTTGTCTGTCTCTCGGGTGGAAGCTCAGCACTGCCCCCAGAGGCCTGGAGCACTTCGTTGTATGACTGGATATGCGGCGTTTTCTTTTTGCATTTGTTTTGTTATTTGTTGCGCGTTTCTGTGTTTGCAGCGTTTTCCTTTTGCATCTGTTTTCCTATATGCAGCGCGTTTCTGTTAATGCGCTGCGTTCCTGTATATGCAGTGCATTTGCACTTGTCGGCCACCGTATAGAAGAAATTAAAATCAACATTAAAATAGTAACGAGGTGACAGAAGAAGATTACACGATGATTCACACTTTTTATTTCAGTGCTGTTAAAATTAGTTTGAGTTGTTTTTATCTCATTTTTTTCCATATTTTTTAAAATTTTTAATTGTCACTAACTGTTGTACTCTCAGATCTTGCCTCCCTTCCTTCCTTCCCAGAATGCATTGCCTGGCGCTGCAGTTTGACCACAAGTGGCCTCATTCTCCTGAGAGACAGACCTCATCTGTCCGAGCCGAGAGCGAGCAGACGGACACTCGAGTTCGATTTAGCGGCTGAAGAAGAAGAAGAAGCAGGCGGGACAGAAACGTCCTTGTTGTGCAGAAGAACATCACAGCTCCGTCTGACAGAGTCCTCCTTTGTGTTTCCGACACCGAGTGGAAACCGCCGGACGTTTCTGCTCCACAAAGACTCATAGAAAACGTCTTGTACTGATCAAAACCAAAGCATGTCTCTCTGCGAGGCCTTTCATTCTGTAACAAATGCAAAAAAAAAAAAAAAAAATGCTGCTCAGTCTGAAAGATATTTACTGTCTCTCCATTTCCTTTGTGTCCTGAGCTGTGACCCTGCAGGCTCTGGATCATTTCGGACAGTAATGAGATCCAGTAATCCTTTCTGTCTCTTCATTCATGTTTCCAGTGGCTGGTTGACTGAAACACGTCTGCAGCTCAGCAGCAAAGCAGCATGGTAAGAACTTCTTTTAATTGCCTCAAGTGTTGCTTAAAGCAGAGAGCAGCTTGTGTTTATATCAAGTGGGGTGATTACAGAAAATACTGCGAGAGACTTTGAAATATAAGAGAGATGTTACACTCTTTTTTTACTTTGCATGTTTGCATCTTCACCAGCAAACAAAGCAGATGTTCAGAGATCTTTTTTTTTTACAGCTTCTCTTCAATTTTAAACTTTCTCACATCAAAAATAAGTTTTTCCATTCAGAAGCCATTTTGTGCAATCGGTGAGCACATTTTTCTTTTCTTCAGGATCGTTCTTGGTTTAAGTTTTCTCCATTAACATTTAAACTAGGAGTTCCCAAACAATTTTGTAGCTCCAGAACCCAAAAGAGAAAACTCGTTTCCTCCTGGAACCCAAACTTATAAAAATACATCACATGTTGCCTAAT